>JAQQAC010004068.1:7597120-7634957 GCA_029783875.1 Phataginus tricuspis
CGGACATAATAAAGATCAGAGAAGAAATAAATAAAATTGAGAAGAATAAAACCATAGAATAAAATCAATGAAACCAAGAGCTGGTACTTTGAAAAAATAAACAAAATAGATAAACCCCTAGCCAGACTCATTAAGAGAAAAAGAGAATCTACACACATAAACAGAATCAGAAATGACAAAGGAAAAATCACGATGGACCCCACAGAAATACAAAGAATTATAAGAGAATACTGTGAGAATCCATATGCTATCAAGCTGGAAAACCTAGAAGAAATGGACAACTTCTTAGAAAAATACAACCTTCCAAGACTGGCCAAGCAAGAAACAGAAAACCTAAACAGACCAATCACCAGCAATGAAATTTAATTGATAATCAAAAAATTACCAAGATACAAAACCTCTGGGCCAGATGGATTCACCTCTGAATTTACCAAACATATAGAGAAGAAATAACAACCATTCTCCTTAAAGTTTTCCAAAAAATAGAAGAGGAGGGAATACTTCCAAACTCATTCTATGAAGCCAGCATCACTCTAATACCAAAACCTGGCAAAGACCTCACCAAAAAAGAAAATTACAGACCAATATCCCTGATGAACGTAGATGCGAAAATACTCAACAAAACATTAGCAAACCGAATTCAAAAATACATCAAGAGGATCATACACCATGATCAAGTGGGATTCATTCCAGGGATGCAAGGATGGTACAACATTCGAAAATCCATTGACATCATCCACCATATCAACAGAAGAAGAACAAAAACCACATCATCATCTCCATAGATGCTGAAAAAGCATTTGACAAAATTCAGCATCCATTCATGATAAAAACTCTCAACAAAATGGGTATAGAGGGCAGGTACCTCAACATCATAAAGGTCATATATGACAAACCCACAGCTAACATCATACTTAACAGTGAGAAGCTGAAAGCTTTTCATCTAAGATCGGGAACACGACAGGGATGCCCACTCTCTGCACTGTTATTCAGCATAGTACTGGAGGTCCTAGCCATGGCAATCAGACAAAACAAAGACATACAAGGCATCCAGATTGGTAAAGAATAAGTCAAGTTGTCACTATTTGCGGGTGACATGATATTGTACTTAAAAAACCCTAAAGACTCTACTCCAAAACTACTAGAACTAATATCTGAATTCAGCAAAGTTGCAGGATACAAAATTAACACACAGAAATCTGTTGCTTTCCTATACACTAACGATGAACTAACAGAAAGAGAAATCAGAAAAACAATTCCATTCATAACTGCATCAAAAAGAATAAAATACCTAGGAATAAATCTAACGAAGGAAGTGAAAGACCTGTACTCTGAAAACTACAAGACACTCCTAGGAGAAATTAAAGAGGACACTAACAAATGGAAATGCATCCCATGCTCTTGGCTAGGAAGAATAAATATTGTCAAAATGGCTATACTACCTAAAGCAATCTACAGATTCAACGCAATCCCTATCAAACTACCAACAGCTTTCTTCAGTGAACTGGAACAAATAATTCTAAAATTCACATGGAACCACAAAAGACCCTGAATAGCCAAAGCAATCCTGAGAAGGAGGAATAAAACAGGGGGAATTACGCTCCCAGATTTCAAGCTCTACTACAAAGCCACAGTAATCAAGACAATTTGGTATTGGCACAAAAACAGACCCACAGACCAGTGGTACAGAATAGAAAATCCAAACATTAACCCAAACATACACAGTCAATTAATATATGATAAAGGAGCCTTGGATATACAATGGGAAGATGACAGCCTCTTCAGCAGCTGGTGTTGGAAAAACTGGACAGCTACATGTAAGAGAATGAAACTGGACTACTGTCTAACCCCATACACAAAGGTAAATTCTAGGTGGATCAAAGACTTGAATGTAAGTCATGAAACCATAAAACTCTTAGAAAAAAAATAGACAAAAATCTCTTGGACATAACATGAGTGACTTCTTCATGAACATATCTCCCCGGGCAAGGGAAACAAAAGCAAAAATGAACAAGTGGGACTATATCAAGCTGAAAACCTTCTGTACAGCAAAGGACACCATCAGTAGGACAAAAAGACATCCTACAGTATGGGAAAATATATTCATAAATGACATATCCGATAAGGGGTTGACATCCAAAATATATAAAGAACTCACGCACCTCAACAAATAAAAAGCAAATAATCCAATTAAGAAATGGGCAGAGGACATAAATAGACACTTCTCCAAATAAGAAATTCAGATGGCCACCAGGCACATGAAAAGATGCTCCACATAGCTGGTCATCAGAGAAATGCAGATTAAAACCACAATGAGATATCACCTCACACCAGTGAGGATAGCCAACATCCAAAACACAAACAACAACAAATGTTGGTGAGGATGTGGAGAAAAGGGAACCCTCCTACACTGCTGGTGGGAATGCAAATTAGTTCAACCATTGTGGAAGGCAGTATGGAGGTTCCTCAAAAACCTTACAATAGAAATACCATTTGACCCAGGAATCCCACTCCTAGGAATTTACCCTAAGAATGCAGCAGCCCAGTTTCAAAAAGACAGATGCACCCCTATGTTTATCGCAGCACTATTTACAATAGCCAAGAAATGGAAGCAACCTAAGTGTCCATCAGTAGATGAATGGATAAAGAAGATGTGGTACATATACACAATGGAATATTATTCAGCCATAAGAAAAATATCCTACCATGTGCAACAACATGGATAGAGCTAGATGGTATTATGCTCAGTGAAATAGGCCAACTGAAAAAGACAAGTATCAAATGATTTCACTCATATATGCAGTATAAGAACAAAGAAAAAAAGTTAAGGAACAAAACAGCAGCAGACTCACAGAACCCAAGAATGGACTTATAGTTACCAAAGGGAAAGGAACTGAGGAGGATGGGTGGTAAGGGAGGGATAAGGGGGAAAAAGGGGCATTATGACAAGCAGACATAATGTTGGGGGGCACGGGGAGGGCTGTACAACTCAGTGAAGACAAGTAGTGATTCTATAGCATCTCACTACACTGATGGACAGTGACTGTAATGGGGTTGGTGGGGGGGACCTGATGAAGGGAGTAGTGTAATAACCATAATATTGTACATGTAATTGTAGATTAAGAATATCAAAAAAAATTAAAAAAGAAATACTATAGGAGATTCTTCAAGCTGAAGTGAAAAGATGCTAACTAGTAAAATGAAAACATATGAAAGTATAAAGCTTACTGGTTAAGGTGAGTATGTACTGAAATTTAGAATATTCTAATGCTATAATTAGTGTATTAGTGTGTATTAGTGATAAAAACATTATAAAATGAAAATTATATCAAAAACATAAAATAGGGAGGAGTACATAAAAGAGAAGACTGTATGCAACTGAAGTTAAGTTGTTATCAGTTTTTAAAAAGTCTCTTACTATAAGATGTTTTATGTAAGTTTAATGGTAGCAACAAAAACTATAAAACTATAGTAGTTACACAAAAGAAAGGAATCAAAGCATCCACAGAATATCACCCTCAGATCCCAAGGAATAGAACAAGAGAGGAAGAAAGGAACAAAGGCACTTCAAAACAGCCAGAAAAAAAAATAAAATTAACAACAGTATGTCATTTTCTACCAATAATTACTTTAAATGTAAATGGACTAAATTCTTTGATAAAAATCTATTAGATGGCTGGGGGCAAAAAAAGCACACTTTATGCTGCCTACAAGAGAGTCACTTCAGCTTTAAGAACACACATAGACTGAAAGTGAAGGAATGGGAAAAGATATGTCATGCAAATGGAAACCAAAATAGAGCAGAAGTAGCTATGCATATATCAGACAAAGTAGATTTAAGTCAAAAACTGTCAAAAGAGACAAATAAGGTCATTATAGAAAGAATAGAATAGAATAGAATAGAATAGAATAGAATAGAATAGAATAGAATAGAATAGAATATAGAATAGAATAGAATAGAATAGAATAGAATAGAATAGAATAGAATAGAATAGAATAGAATAGAATAGAAGAATAGGGAAACAAGAAGTAAACCCATGCATATACAGTCAACTAATCTTTGACTAGGGCTCCACAAACATGCAATGGGGAAAGGATAGCCTCTTCAATAAACAATGCTGGGAAAATAGGATATACAACTGCAAAAGAATGAAACTAGACCTCCATCCTACACCATTCACAAAAACCTTGTTCAAAATGGATTTGAAAACTTACATATAAACCTCAAATTGTAAATCTCCTAGAATAAAACATACGCCATGGCAATGAATTTTTGGATTTGACACCAGAGCACAGGCAACAAAAAAGAAAAACATGTGGAACTGTATCAAACTAAAAAGTTTTTGCAAAGCAAAAGAAACCATCAACAAAGTGAAAATGGAACCTATTGAATGGGAGAAAATACTTTCAAACCATATTTCCAATGAGGGGTTAATATGTAAAATAAATAAGGAACTCCTATAACTGAATAGCAAAATAATAATAATAATCCAATTAAAAAATAAACAACCTGAACAGGTATTTTTCCAAAGACATACATTTGGACAATAGGTACAAGAAAGGGTCCTCAACATGGCTAATTATCAGGGAAATACCAATCAAAACCACAATGAGATGTCAGCTACACGTTAGAAAGGCTATTATGAAAAAGTCAAAAGATATCAAGTATCAAGGGTTGGCAAGGATGTGTAGAAAAAGGAACACTTGCACACTGATAGTGGGGCTGTAAATGGCTTCAGGCATTATAGGAAACACTGTAGAGGGTCATTAAAAAAGTTAAAATAGATCTACTGTATGATTCAGCAATCTCACTTGTGGGTATGTATTCTGTCAGTTTATCTTACTTTCTAATGAAATGAATCCAAAGTTGAGAAACCTCAACTGCCATGTGCACTGAAGCATTTGTTCACGGCAGCTAAGATGGGAAACTATCCAAGTGCCTGCCAATGGATGAATGGGTAAAGAAATGTAGTGTATCAGTGTAATGGAATATCATCACCTTTTAAAAAGGAAATCTTGTCATTTGTGACAAAATGGATGAAACTGGGAGGACATTATATTTAGTGAAATAAGCCCAACACAGCAAAACAAATTTTACATGATGTCATTTGTATGTGGAATATAAAAAAGTCAAACTCATAGTAACATAGAATAAAATGTAGTTACCAGGAGTTGAAAGAGGGAAGGAATGAGGAGATGTTGGTCAAAGGGTACAAACTTTCAATTATATGACGAATAACTTCTGGGGATCTAAAGTGCAGAATGGTGACTATCATTAATAATAAAATGCTATGTACTTGAAATTTGTGAAGAGAGTGTATTTCAAGTATTCTCACTACAAAATTAATGAAACTATGTCAGGTGATGAATATGTTAGCTCAGTTGTAGTAATCATTTCACAGTGTATATATATATTAAAACAGGTTGTATACCTTAAATATATACTATTTTTATTTGTCATCATAACTCTATTGAAACTAGAATAGAATATTTGAACCCTCTGCTGTCTGATTATTTAAATAGCCATGTTTTTAGAATTGAGTAGCTAGGCTGATTTGTCAGAATGTGTCTTTATCTCCTATTGGAATATTTATCTATCTGTCAGTTTATCTTACTTTCTAAGAGGCTAAAAGAAATTAAAGTTATCAAATCAGAGTCTTCCAATTTAAATGTTACATTTACTGCCTACTGTGGAGTTAGATGGATATGATACCATGCTAGGAATTTTTTTACCCCTATCTGTTAATTGAATATGTTCTTTGGTGCCAAAGGTGGGAAAAAGGGCAAATAGAAACTAGATGGCGCAAGCGAGCACGGTGTGTGATTAGGATCATAGTTCATCAAGTGTGGGCCAAGTAAAAGACTGGCTGGTGCTGGATCTGCTTGTTTCTTCTCCTCCCAACCCCCAGGAGAGAGAGGTCGGCATTGTGTTTTAAAAGCTCTTTAAAGAAAGAGCTGTCTATCCAGAATTCCTTATCCAGAAATACTTTTTTTAGGAATGAAGGAGAGATGAAGACATTCTCAGATGAAGGAACACTAAGAAAATTTGTCACCAGCAGATATACCAGAAAAACTTGCTAAAGGATTTCTCCTCCCAAAAAAAGAAAATAATGAAAGAGAATCTCTACTATTTCTTACATCTGCATGGGAACAGACAATTATTTCAAAGCAGAAATATTAATTTCAAAAAACCTTTCATGAAGAGTAAATAAAAAATATATAAAGGGGTAAACAGGTGTGTATCTTTTTTTTTTCCAGAAAGTAAACACTTCAAATATAACACATTTCATATCTAGAATCATGGTATTAATATTCTTCAATAGTTTTCTTTTGAACATATGCTAGAATAACCTTCATTCACTGTAGCTGGCTGCTCTTTAAACTTCATCTGATTCTCACTCTCTATTGGCTGAGAGCTGGATGATGACTAGACAGAGAGCAATGTGGCAGAAAGCAGATCACCTGTCTCTGACCTCACTTTTTTATTTCAAGGAGCTGTGAAGAGAATGTATCCCTTTGGCACTTTTCTGGCAATGAACAATAATGATAAAGGTTGGACTTTTCTCTGAAAATAAATTTCAGTATGGCTAAAAGACCCATGTTGCCTCTGTAGTTTGCCTTCTGATTTTGGACGGATATCTTGTAGAGCATACAGCTAAGTATGTTTCAATAAACTTTAATTGTAGCAGGACTTTATCCCATCTTGCTACATGATCTTGGATAAGTCAGCAAGTTATTCTATTTTCTGGCTTATAAATTTGGAAAACTGCCAGCTATGTCATTTTGCTTCCTAGGAAAATTTCTAAACTATCAAACTGAGAAAATGTTGGAAATTAAGGAAAGTTTTTAAAAGGCTTAGATATTTATTTTCAAATCATGTGGCATTGACTTTCATTGACCTGTTCCACATCTCTATCATACATTCTTTTGTTCCAAGCTTTGAATTTATATATGGCCAATAAAATATTTTTTATCAAACATTGTGCAGTGGAGATCAACTTCCAGTCTGACAGTATAAGGAACCCCACCAACCTGTTCAACAGTGGAAGTCATAAAAATTATTTTAACAATAGCAACTGAATGCATCTGGAATGATCCTAAGGAAAAAGCAAATGAAACAACTATTCAATAAAATACATGAAAATTAGGTAAGAAAACTTAAGTCTGTGTTATTTGAATCAAGATCATTCTCTCCTTCCTCCTCCTAGCTTGGCAAGGCAGTGACTCAACTATAGACTGTTACAGTCAAGAACACAGTCACTCTTCCTCCGGGTCCAGATAGAGGACCGATAGAATCCGGACCTGACTACTGCCTTCCGAATAAGCCCACCCACCATCTCAGAGAGAGCTAGGTGTCATCTTACCTAGGCTACAAGCATCCTCCAGAGGACGTCAGCAAGCCACAAGCCCACCTTTCCCCTGATCTCTCCCCTCAAAAAGCCCGCCAAAGCCATGGCCATAAAAAGCCTCTTGACATGTTAGAGACCCTTTCTCCTTTGTTCTGCTGGCCCGGACGGAGGGGTCCCTCTCAGGTTAGCAATAAACCTGCTTGGACTGTTGAGTTTGCATCCCCTTTCTTTTTTCATCGATACCCTCTTTTTCTTTCATCTATCCCCTCCATCCCTTTCATCTATGGTGCCAAAACCCAGGAGCAGGAAGTCGAGAGCAGGGACTCTTTTGCAGCCTAGAAAGCAGTTCATCCCAGGCTAAGCCTAGATCCTGAGAGCCTCCTGTGTCTCGCCCTGTTTCCCTTCCCTCCGTCACCCAAAACCCTCTCACGAACTCCAGTCCAGAGACCATCTTGCCAGACCTCAATCTACACATCCACCACTGGCCACAATTCCCAGGAGGGTAAGATTTTTGTCGTTTCACCAGCTTTCTCTTGGTGCCTTTATCCTTTCCCTTTTCTCTGTTCTCCTGTTGAGAACACTACAAGGGGACCTCCTGCACTCCGACTGGGGGGACGCTTCCTTTTGGGGTGCAGGACAATCCAGCTCCAGGAGCCTCCAGTTGGGAAACCTATCGTAGGGAGACCTCTCAGCAGCGTGCTTCCCAAACCCTGGCCACCCTTTCTCATCCTCCCACAATGGGTAATTCCCCCTCAAAGACATCGGGTGACACCCCCGTCAGCCGTCTCCTACGTAATCTTTCCCAATTGGGATTAAAAGGAGATATTAAACAAAAAAAAAATTGGTCTTCTACTCTACTTTCCTATGGCCTCAATATAAACTTAATAATGGGTCACACTGGCTAGCTGAGGGCACTTTTGATTTCCAAATTCTCCGAGATCTTAATAACCTTCTCCAGAGGACTGGCAAATGGTCAGCGGTCCCCTATATCCATGCCTTCTTCACCCTCCGCGGGCAGCCCTTCCTTTGTTCCTCCCCTCCTCCTATCCGCCAGCAGGTCCAAATCCTTCCCCACCGTCGGCTTCCCCTGAACACCCCTCCCCCTCCTCCTCTCTGATCTCCACCAGCACATGTGCCTCTTCTAACCCAACCCCCTCTCCAAACCCCCTGCCCCAGCCTCAGACATGCTCTCACACCCTCCCTTCCCATCCAATACCTCCCCGGACCACTTCTCGCCCTAGCCTACCCCTCTGTGAGGTAAAAAACACTGAAAGGTCTGTTCATGTTCACGTCTCCTTTTGAATTAATAATCTGGAGCATATTGAACAAAAGATGGGGCCCTTCTCAAAAACCCTGATAAATTCAACTATGAGCACCTCAGGGAAATTACCCAGGGAGCAGATGAAAACTCAGCCCTCTTTATGAACCACCTTTCAAGGGCCATGAGCAAAAACACAAACACTAGCCCTAACTCCCCCTGAGGGCCTTATTCTCCTACACCTCCACTTCATTTCCCAGTCTTACCCATATATTCGTGAAACGCTCCAAAAGTTAGAAAATGGACCCCAAACACCCCAAAAAGAGCTTGCAGACCTTGCTTTTAAAGTTTTCAACAACCAGGATAAGAAACAAAAAACTCAGAAAGAAAAATAGGCTAAAGACAAATATCAGATTCAGGCCTCCCTAGTTCAACCTCCTGCTGACAAACCTGAAAAAGGCTCCACCCCACACCTGCCTAGCAACTGTTTCCGCTGTGGCAATCCCAGTCACTGGGCAAAAGCTTGCCCTAATCCCAGGCCTCCTACAAAGCTGTGTCTGAACTGCACACAGTGGGGTCACTGGAGAGTGAATTGCCCTCTAGGGAAGTCAGCTCCTCCCTTGAGTTCTCTCCCCTGCAGGCGACCAGACATGGCCTTGTCTTCAGAGACCGAATGACGTGGCCCAGATCCCAAGGCTTCCAACACCAGCGGATCCACAGGTAATAATGGTGGTGGCAGGAAGTCAGGTTTCTTTCCTGGTTGACAGGAGAGCCAGCCTCTCTGTGCTTACTGAATATTTGGGACCTTTGCTCCCTTCCTCTATCTTTGTTGTTGGAATGAAAAGCTTAATAGAAACACCAGCCCAAACCCCTCCTTTATATTGTTCCTTGGACCATATTACTTTGACTCACTCCTTTCTAGTAATATCCCACTGCCCCACCCCCCTTCTGGGAAGAGATATCCTCCACCACATGGGGGCAGGCCAGGCAGTCTTGATTCATATGCTCCCAGAGGGAAATTGCTGTCCTGGGAGGGGACCAGAGCAGTAAATTTCTTATGTTAATTTTGCAGAATTACCTGTAGAACTGATAAGATACTTTTCTACCTGTGGATGGTACTGCTGAAAATTAATTGATTTAAAGACAAGTGCTTGTAAAAATTGGGCATTCCAAAACTTCCAGAAATTCTGATAAAAGTTACTCAGCATTAATGATAATTTACATTTAACTAAAACAGACATGTCCTTACGGTTATCAGCTGCCTAAGTTTACCTAGTCATCTAAGTTGATGCTACCTGTTAAATCTTTTTTAAAAATGCTTAAAGACAGGCTTGCTTTTGTCTGGTAAAAGTTTTGAGTAATCTAGCATGGTTGTTAGGAATGAGTGAATAACCATCTTCAAAAGAGGGTTAGAACTTCAGCATTTCTCATCCTGCCCCCAGCTGTCTGTTGCTGAGTCTAAGTCACTGGTGAGTAAGATAGAGAGGTATGGGCTCCCTTCTTCCACCCAGCATCCACTGATGAAACAGAAATTTTACCTCAAGGGAAGCACAATGAAGATATTGGAGCCTTTAATAACTTAGCCTTCTCTTTGACATAAAAAAACGCTAGTTCCATGCCAAGAGAGTTTAGTTGAAAGGTCCTCAAGCTTTTGCTACACCCTCTACTGAGCAATCAGTTACTGCAGTGGAGGTGTCACTCACAAAGAAGTTCACCATTGTGCCTATTCCCAGCTCCAAAGCTCTACCTCAGATTTCTTGCCTGGGGGAAAAAGCAGACCATCAAGCCAACAGCTCCTAATCTCTTCCAAAAGGCACTAAGTTTATTTATAAGAGAGAACAAAAGAGTTCCTAAGGGCACTTGCAAAGGTAGTGGAGGTTTTAGTAAAAGTAATTGAGAGGATATTGTGGATTTAATGAAGATGGAGGTAGACAGCAAGCCAGCTCGTTTGCAGGGAGAAAATGGGAATAAGACACATGAGGGGAATACTTCTTTGGGTCAAAAAAAAGTCATACCTCTGACCTTAGAATTAATTCCTTCAAAGTAGCCATAATTTGATTCAACTAGTTTGTAGAGCAATTTATACTCCAGATCATTATTGAAAGCAATAAATCAATCAGCCAGAGATTAGTGGAGTTCAATGGCTAGGAGTGGGCAGAAAAAGAGAAAAAGAGTCCTACCAGTACCCTGTCACCCCCGGGTAACCGTGGGTATAGCCAAAGCTTTACATCCCTGAGAAGTCACATCTAAGACTTTACTCCATTAGAGGGTAAGCAAATTTCACTAAAATAATACAGCCAGTCACTAAGCAAACAAACAAGCAAACAACAGGAGAGAGAGAATACCCAGAGTACAATATATTATCTAAACTCAAATATACTATCTAAAATGTCAAGTATTCAACCAAAATTATGAGATATTCAAAGAAACAGGAAAATATGATCCACACAGTGAAAAAAAGGAAGAAAACACAAACTACCTCTGAGAGTGATCAAATGTCAGATATAGTACCAAAAGACTAAATATTTGTCATTCAAGTATGTGCATGTAACTAAAGGAAAACATGATTAACAAAAAAAAAAACATGATTATAGTGTCTCATTAAATAGAGAATATTAATAAACATTTAAGAAGTATGAAAAAGAATCAAGTGGAAATTATGGAACTGAAAAGTATAATGACAGAGATAAAAAAAATTTCTAGAGTGGCTCAAAAGTAGACTTGAACTATTAAAATAAACAATTAGTGAGCTTGAAGATAGATCAATACCAATTATAGGAAACAGAAAGATGAAGAAAAATTGGGACTCAGAAAAATAGGACACATCATTAAATGTACTAATATTTATGTAATAGGATTAATAGAAGGAAAGGAGAAAAAAATTAGAAGAAATAATGGCTGAAAACTTTCCAAATTTATTAAAAACCAATACGGTATACATCCAGTAAGGTCAAGAAATTCTAAGTCATATATATGCAAAGAGTTCCACAATCATTGTAAACATGCTGAAAGTCAAGGATAAGGAGAAAATCTTCAAAGAAGCAAGAGAAAAATGACACATCACAAGAAATCACAAAAATATGAACAGGTGACTACTCCACAGAAACAATTGATGCCAGTGGGTGGTGGAACAGCTTATTCAACATGTGCCAAGGAAAGGAACTGTTGATCAGGAATCACATATCAAGGAAAGCTGTCTTTCAAAACTGAAGGTGAAATAACAACATGTCCTGCTTAAAAAATAAATAGAGAAAATTGTTAGCATACCATTATTATAAAATAATTCTAAAAAAAAATCTTCAAACTAATATTAAGTGACCCAAGAGAATGATTCATATACACAAGAAATAACAAAGGACTCCAGGAAAGGTAATTATGTAATTAATTTTTACATGATATAAATATATATGTGTGTGTGTGTGTGTTATCCTTTCTTCTCTCAACTGACTTAAAAATCACTTGTTTAGAATAATATCTATATAACACATATTGTCAGGCTGTATAAATAATACAGAACTAATTTATATGTAACATTATTAATATAATATATAGTTTTTATATACAATTTTTATATAAGATATATTTTAGAAACTTTTAAGGAAACTTTGTTTTAACAAAGTTCTAAAGAAACTTTGAGGAACAAGATTTATTACTCACAGATCTGAAGGGTGTACAGCACACCAGAAGGACACACAGAAAATTTATGTTTAAAGAGAGAGAAAAGGAGTAGACTTGGGATCTTCCTTTTAATATTAGAGTCCAAGGGTAGAGTGTTTAGGGTATTGTGGGTTCAATCTTTGTTGGCTAATTAAAAGCATAAAAGCAGGAATTATAATTATAACAGCAAATATTAGAGTGTGGGAAAGAAGGTGGCTCACTCACATAGCCAATTATCTAGGTCACTAAGGGATTTCTCAAAGAGGGAACTTTCTGGGTAGGAACAGCCTAATTCTTTGTCTGGTTTTTTGCTAGTAGCTGTGTCATGCAGTTGGCAATGTTTATTCAAGATGAATGTTTTTTGAAATGAATACCTTATCAATCAAAAGCTTAATGTCAGGCACTTAGATTACAATATACAACATAGTGCTTAGAGAAAATTTATATATTAAAAAATAACATGCACCGCCATCTTCATTACAGCATTATTTACAATAGCCAAAATATGGAAACAACCTAAGTGTCCATTGACAGATGAATGGATAAAATAATGTGATTATTAAGCCATAGAAAAGAATGATCAATTCATCTTCAACTACATGGATGGACCCTGAGGGCATTATTTGAGGTGAACTAAGTCAGATAGAGAAAGACAAGTACTGTCTGATCTCACTTATACATGAAATACAAAACAAATAAAGCTTATGCAGAGAAAAAACTGGTGGTTCCCAGAGGTGGGGGATGGAGGACAAATGGGTGAAGGGAGTCAAAAGAAACAAACTCCTAATTATAAAATAAGTCCTGGGGATGTAACGTACAGCATGACAACTATAGTTAATAATGCTTCCCACATTTGAAAATTGCTGAGTAGATCTTAAAATTTCTCATCACAAGAAAAAAAACATTCTGTAACTATGTATGGTAATAGATGTAACTAGACTTACAGTGAACATTTTGCAATATATACAAATATTGAATCATTTTAAAACACACCTGAAATCAATAAAATGTTATATGTCAATTACACCTCAGTTTTTTAAAAAAAAAGAAAGAATGGAGCTCTCAAATACATAACTTAATCTTCTAAAGATACTGGAAAAAGAGGAACAAACTAAACCTAAAGTAAGCAGAAGGTAGGAAGTTGTAAAGATTACAGAAAAATATCAGTGAAACAGAGAGCAGAAAAATAATAATTGAGAAAAATCAATGAAACGAAAAGCTGATTATTTGAAAGGATCAACCAAGTGGACAAAACTTTGGCAAGATTCACCAATTAAAAAAAGGGAATAATTAAATCACTAGAATCAGCAAGGAAGAAGAAGGAAATGAAAATAATTATGCTGTGTACAGTTATACACCAACAAATTAGATAAAAAGGACAAATTCTTATAGAGATACAAACTACCAAAGCTGACTCAAAAAGAAATAGATAATCTAAGTGGATCTATAACAAGTAAAGAGATTGATCCATGCCCTCTTGGCTTCACTGGCAAATTCTACCAAATATTTAAAGGATAATTAATATAATTCTTCACACTCTTCCAAAAAATAGAAGAACAGTAAGGGCTTCCCCACTCATTCTAGGAGGCCATTATTGCCCTGATACCAACACTAGACAAACACAGCACAAAAAAATTCCAGGCCAATATCTCTTATGAATATATGCAAAAATCCTCAACAAAACATTAGCATACCAAATCCAGCAAAATATAAAAAGAATTTACACCATGGCCAAGTGAGATTTACCTCAAGAATGCATGATTTGTTCAACACCTGAAAATGAATTAATGTAATTTATCACATCAATAAAATAAAATGTAAAAACATTTGATATCTCAATAGACACAAAAAGTGTTTGACAAAAGCCAAATATCCTCTCATGATAAAAACATTCAACAAATTAGGAATACAAAGAAACCTCCTCAACTTGATTGAAAGTCATCTATGAAAACCCACAGCTAACACCTACTTTGTGGTGAAAGACTAGATATTTTTCCCCCGAAGATCAGGAGAAAACAAGGATAATCATTTTTGTCCCCTTCTATTTAACATTGTACTGGAGGTTCTAGACACAAAAAATCATCAATAAAAAGAAATAAAAAAGCATATAAATGTGAAAGGACAGTTCAAGACATAAAAAATAATCAATAAAAAGAAATAAAAGGCATATAAATGTGAAAGGGAGAATGCGAATAAAGATGGTGGTGTGAGAGGTGAGACAGAGGCTTCATCCTAAAACCACATATAATATGAAAATATAATTAATACAACTAATCTTGACCCAGCAACAGGAAAGAGGACTGTGCCAGACTGCATACACCTGGAGAAAAGAGTAGACCTCACAGAACAGGGTAATGTACCAAAGCTGTGGCCCGACAGGACCCAAACCCTTCCCCCACCCCAGCTCACTACAGGAGGAAGAGAAACAGAGCAGGGAGGGACTGGAGGCCCGGGACTGCTGAATACCTAACTCGGGAGATCTGCCCTGGGAGCACAAACCTACATTTCATGGTGCTTGCATGGTACTCTTGTGATTAGGGGGTTGTAAAGCTAAGACAGGCAGAATTCCTGGAGAGAATGAGATTCCAGCCACTTGTGGAAAGCAGGGATCCATATCTGGCTGCTCTGGGACAAAAGAAAGGCAGGCAGTCTGAGAGACTTTGTTAACAGGAAGCCCTTAGCAAGAGGGCTTCTAAAGGGGCAAGGATTGCACAGAGCTTTTACTGCTCAGGAGAGAGGACAGTAAGACAAAATTGTCTGGGTGCACTCTGCACAGCAGGTTGGGAGCTTTCGTGATCGTCAGGTGCTCCAGCTCCCTGGCTGGCTACACAGCTCCAAGGACCCCCTCCGTGATACACAGCCTACTGCACCTTTCTCCCTGTCAGCACCCACCTGCATTGCCAACCGGGAAATCTACCCTGCCATTAGGCCAGCCAGAGGGAAGATCTGTCTACAGCAACTACAAACACAAAGCATATAGGCTTATATCTGTGTGCTCGGCCCACTGACTCTGGCAGTGTAGACAGGCACAGCAGCCTGGAGGCAGAAAACACCTCTTTCCTCCCCATAGACACCAATACCACTCCCCAGCGACCCCCAACATTGCTTTGGGGGCTGAGCAGCTTCAGAGAGTAGAGCTTCTGGGCACTAGAGGGCGCCATATATAAATATGAAACACCAAAGGAATCTGGTTCACAATAAACTTATTACTATGACTCTTGAGAAAGATTTAAATGACATTGACCTCATGAATCTTCCTGAAAGTGAGTTCAAAATAAAAATCATTAACATGCTCATGGAGGTACAGAAAGATATTCAAGAACTCAGGAATGAATTCCGGTCAGAGATTCAATAGTTGAAGAGCACAGTGGAGGGTATTAAAAGCAGATTAAATAGGGGAGAGGAGATGATAAATGAAATAGAAAATAGAGAAGAGAAATACAAAGAAGCTGAGGCAAAGAGAGAAAAAGGGATCTCTAAGAATGAAAGAATATTGAGAGCACTCTGTGACCAATCCAAATGGAACAATGTTTGCATTATAGGGGTACCAGAAGAAGAAGAGAGAGAGAAAGGGATAGAAAGTGTCTCTGAGGAGGTAATTGCTGAAAACTTCCCCAATCTGAGGAAGGAGATTGTCTCTCAGCCATGAAGGTGCACAGATCGCTGAACACAAGGGACCCAAGGAAGACAACACCAAGACATATAGTAATTAAAATGGCAAAGATCAAGGATAAGGACAGACTATTAAAAGCAGCCAGAGAGAGAAATTAGATCACATACAAAGGAAAGCCCATCAGGCTATCATCAGACTTCTCATCAGAAATCTTTCAGGCCAGAAGGGAGTGGCATGATGTATTTAATGCAATGAAGCAGAAGGGCCTCCAACCAAGATTACTTTATCCGGCAAGATTATTATTTATATTTGAAGGAGGGATTAAAAAATTTCCAGATAAGCAAAAGCTGAGAGAATTTACCTCCCACAAACCATCTCTACAGTGTATTTTGGAGGAACTGCTATAGATGGAAGTGTTTCTAAGGTTTAATAGCTGTCACCAGAGGTAATAAAACCACAGTAAAGGGAGAAGAACAGCTAACTACAAAGCAAATGCAAAATTAAATTAACTATCCCCAAAGCAATCAAGGGATAGATAAAGAGTACAGAATATGATACCTAATATATAAAGAATGGAGGAGGAAGAAAAAGGAGTAAGAACAAAAAAAGAACCTTTAAATTGTGTTTGTAATAGCATATTAAGTGAGTTAAGTTAGACTCTTAGATAGTAAGGAAGTTAACCTTGAACCTTTGGTTACCACGAATCTGAAGCCTGCAATGCCAGTAAGTACATACCTATCGATAATCACCCTAAATGTAAATGTACTGAATGCACCAATAAAAAGACATAGAGTCACTGAATGGATAAAAAAAAACACCAATCTATATGCTGCCTACAAGAGACTCACTTTAAACCCAAAGACATACCCAGACTAAAAGTGAAGGGATGGATAAAGATATTTCATGCAACTAATAGGGAGAAAAAAGCAGGAGTTGAATTATATCAGACAAAATAGACTTCAAAACAAAGAAAGTCACAAGAGACAAAGAAGGACATTACATGATGATAAAAGGGTCAATCAAACAAGAAGATATGACCATGATAAATATCTATGCACCCAACACAGGAGCACCTTTGTATGTGAAATAAATACTAACAGAATTAAAAGGAGAAATAGGATGCAATGCATTCATTCTAGGAGATGTCAACACTCTACTCATTCTAAAGGACAGATCAACCAGACAGAAAATAAGTAAGGAGACAGAGGCACTGAATGACACATTAGAACAGATGGACCTAACAGACATCTACAGAACTCTACACCAAAAATCAGCAGAACACACATTCTTCTCAAGTGCCTATGGAACATTTTCAAGAATACATCATATACTAGGCCACAAGAAGAGCCTCAGTAAATTCAAAAAGATTGACATTGTGCTAACCAGTTTCTCAGACCACAGAGGTATAAAACTAGAAATAAATTATGCAAAGAAAATGAAAAATCCCACAAACACATGGAGGCTTCACAACATGCTCCTGAATAAGCAAAGGATCAATGACCAAATAAAAACAGAGATCAAGTAACATATGGAGACAAATGACAACACTGCAAAATCTGTGGGACGCAGCAAAGGCCGTGCCAAGAGGAAAGTATATTGCAATACAGGCCTACCTCAGGAAAGAAGAACAAATCCATACGAGCAGTCTAAACTCACAATTAACGAAACTAGGAAAAGAAGAACAAATGAGGCCCAAAGTCATTAGAAAGAGGGACATATTAAAGATTAGAGCAGAAATAAATGAAACCAAGAAGAATAAAACAATAGAAAGAATCAATGAAAGCAAGAGCTGCTTCTTTGAGAAGGTAGACAAAATAGATAAACCCCTAGCCAGACTTATCAAGAAAAATAGAAAGTCTACTCACATAAAAAGAATCAGAAATGAGAAAGGAAAAATCACTATGGACACCACAGAAATACAAAGAATTATTAGAGAATAGTATGAAAAATTATATGGTAAAAAACTGGAAAACCTAGAAGAAATGGGCAACTTTCTAGAAAAATACAACCTTCCCAGGCTTACCCAGAAAGAAACAGAAAATCTGAACAAACCAATTAACAGCAATGAAATTGAACTGGTAATCAAAAACCTACCTAAGCACAAACCCCTGTACCTGATGGCTTCACCACTCAATTTTATCAAACATTTAGTGAAGACTTAATACCAATCCTCCTTAAAGTTTTCCAAAGAGTAGAAGAGGGAACACTTCCAAACTCTTTCTATGAGGCCAACATCACTCTAATACCAAAACCAGGAAAGACAGCCCTAAATGAAAATTACAGACCAATATCCCTGATGAACATAGATGCAAAAATACTCAACAAAATATTAGCAAACAGAATTCAAAAATACATCAAAAAGATCATCCACCAGGATCAAGTAGGATTCATCCCAGGGATGCAGATTGGTACAACATTCGAAAATCCATCAACATCATCCAACACATAAACAAAAAGGACAAAAACCACATGATCATCTCCATAGATGCTGAAAAGGCATTTGACAAAATTCAACATCCATTCATGATAAAAATTCTCAACAAAATGGGTATAGAGGACAAGTACCTCAACCTAATAAAGGCCATATATGACAAACCCACAGCCAACATTATACTTAACAGTGAGAAGCTGAAAGCTTTTCCTTTAAGATGGGGAATAAGGATGCCAACTCTCCCCACTTCTATTCAACATAGTACTGGAGGTCCTAGCCACGCAATCAGACAACACAAAGAAATAAAAGGCATCCATATTGGCAAGGAAGAAGTTAAACTGTCCCTGTTTGCAGATGACATGATATTGTACATAAAAAAACCCTAAAGAATCCACTCCAAAACTACTAGATCTAATATCTGAATTCACAATGCTGCAGGATACAAAATTAATTCGCAGAAATCTGTGGCATTCCTATACACAAACAATGAACTAGGAGAGAGAGAAATCAGGAAAACAATTCCATTCACAGTTGCATCAAAAAGAATAACGTACCTAGGAATAAACTTAACCAAGGATGTGAAAGACCTATACTCTGAAAACTACAAGATATTCATGAGAGAAATTAAAGAAGATACCAACAAATAGAAACACATCCTGTGCTCATGGATAGGAAGAATTAATATTGTCAAAATGGCCATCCTGCCTAAAGCAATCTACAGATTCAATGCAATTCCTATCAAAATACCAACAGCATTCTTCAATGAACTAGAGAAAGGGGAACCCTCATACACTGCTGGTGGGAATGTAAGCTAGTTCAACCATTGTGGAAAGCAATATGGAGGTTCCTCAAAAAAACTAAAAATAGAAATACCATTTGACCCATGAATCCCACTCCTTGGAATTTACCCATAGAATACAACTTCTCAGATTCAAAAAGATATATGCACCCCTATGTTTATCACAGCATTTTTTTACAGTAGCCAAGATATTGAAGCACCTAAGTGTCCATCAGTAGATGAATGGATAAAGGAGAGTTGGTACATATACACAATGGAATACTATTCAGTCATAAGAAAGAAACAAATCCTACCATTTGCAAAAACATGGATGGAGCTGGAGTATATTATGCTCAATGAAATAAGCCAGGAGGAGAAAGACAAGTGGCAAATGATTTCCCTCACTTGTGTAGTATAACAACAAAGGAAAACTGAAGGAACAAAATAGCAGCAGACTCAGAGACTCCAAGAAGGAACTAGTGGTTACCAGAGGGGAGGGGTGTGGGAAGGTGGGTGGGAAGGGAGGGAGAAGCAGATTGAGGGGTATTATGTTTAGTACACATGGTGTGGGGGGATCACGGGGAAAACAGTGTAGCAGAGAAGGCAAATAGTGAATCTGTGGAATCTTACTACACTGATGGACAGTGACTGCATTGGCGTATGGGTGGGGAATTGATAATATGTGTAAGTGTAGTAACCACATTGTTTTTTCATGTGAAATCTTCATAAGAGTGTATATCAATAATACCTTATTAAAAATTTTTTTTAATGTGAAAGGAAAAAGCCAGGCTATCTCCATTCACAGATGACATTACTTGTATATAAATATCCTAAGTGTTCCACTAAAAACAGATTAGAACTAATAATTAAATTCAGCAAAAGTTTTAGGGTGCAAGACCATTGTACAAAAATCAGTTATATTTTATACACTTAAAATTGATTATTTGAAAATAAAATTAAGAAAACAAGTCCATTCACAATAGTATCAAAAAGAATAAAATCCTTAGGAATACGTTTAACACAAGAAGTCCTATACTCTGTAAACTGCAAAATAGTGTTGAATGAAATAAAGAAAATAAGATCTAAATGAAAAAAAAATCCACCTTTGTCAATCTGAAGCTTTAACATTAAGATGGCATGGTTTCCAAACTGATCCACAAATTCAGTAAAATCTGAATCAGTATCCCCCATGACTTCTTTGTAGAAATTTACAAGCTGAATCTAAATTCATATGGAGTTGCAAGTTACCAAGAATAGCTAAAAACATCCCCCAAAAGAACAAAATAGGATGGCACACACTTCCACGTTTCAAAACTCATTACAATGCAATGGTAAACAAACTGTGCAGTACTGATGAATGGTGTATAAATCTGTGACATATGTAACTGTGCAGCACATAGATCAATGGTACAGATTTCAGAGTCCAGAAATAATGTCATACATCTATGATCAATTGAGTTCAATAATAGTGGTAAGACCATCCAATGAGATAAGAATATTCTTTTCAAAAAAATTGTGCTGCGGTAACTAGATGTCAACATGCAAAAGATATCCAAACTTTACTGGGTCTCTGATCTTCTCAGATGCTTATGAAAAGGAATAAAAAAAAATCTCATCTAAAAAAGATTCATCTAAAATAAGTCATGCAAATTGCTTTAGTCATTAGACCATACATCACTATTTGCACCCACACTGGGAATTAAGAGATGATTAGCATCTCCTTGTCAGTTACATAATAACTACCATTCCATGTAGCACCTTAGAGCCTGTGAAGTGTTTTAACGTTATTGTATGATTTGATTCTTAAGGGAATCAGTTCGTGAGGGACATATGGACAATATATTTTGTTATTCACATTTTGACTTTGAGTAATGGAAGCTCAAGTAAGTTGAGTGATTTGTCCAAGATCCCACAAAAAATGAAAATGAACTGCTAAGAGTGCTTCTTTCTCAAACAGAGATTTACAAAAAAGTCCCCTAGAGAATGGACTGTCTAGATTCAAGAATTTGTTCAGAACCAGAACCTAGGGGTACATTTATTCCAAGGCTCAAAAGCTTAGCTGACATCAGAGGCTTCTCCAGTAACATAATGCTGCTTCGTATATGATGCATTAGGACTCTGGAACATGTAGAGAATCAATAGCCTTGTCTTTCTAAAGATATTCAAATTAAATTGTTAATAAAATTCAGTACTTGTCAAACCAAACTCATTGGCAGGTCTAATTCAATCCTTCAAGATCCTTTATAATCATTTTGCTTTCAACCATGAAATTCAAAGTTAATAAGAATTTTGATCATCTTAATCCATTCATGCATAAAGTAATTGGTAAGTACCTGGTGAACACTCATTTAGTCTCTAACTCAGATACAAAAAGAGGAGGACATGGTTCCAGCTTTTGAGGAGCTCCCAGGCTAGTGAAGAAATATGCAAATAATAAAAAATTGAAATATAATATAAAGAGATATTGGTTTGGACAAAATGATTCAAACTATTTTCTCTATGTGTCTCTGCTAAGTACCACTATAAACCCTGGAGACAGAGCACAAAACAACCAACAGACAACTCTGAGAGGTGCTGAGAGGAATGTGAGCTGGTTCTGAACACGAGACTAGAGGGTCAGCATGGTGGCAGGCAGGCACCTTGTGACCCCTTCCCCACCCCACAGAGGAAGGCCACCGAAACGAACTTCTGACCCCCACACTAGCAACAAAAGGCTTCTCAGTTTAGCCCATTCATCCTTGAATGGAATGAGAGTCCTCTGACAGCATCAGGTGAACAGGATACTAGTTGCCGGGGGGACTGGTTAGGAGACCCAGAAGAAATAAGTGGCATGGGGAGTACTCTCATGAAGGCTGTGACTCCCTTCTCCTTCATTTGGGGAATACTGACAATATAGACCTAGATAGGTTGATGGCCAGGAGCAGGAAGCCTCTTTGTCCCTATGGGCCTAAGAATTTCCCTTCCCACATAATCATTCAGGCAAGCAATAGAAGACGAAGAAGGAATCAAGCCACAGCAAGTGTCTTCCTCTGGGAAGGCTCTCTGTCTCCATAGGACTGAGATTGTCTTGCCTTTGTCAGACTCATCAGGGCATCCATAAACCTCCCCCCCTGAGACACCCAGCAGCCAAAACATTAAAAAAATCCCATCTGTCCCATTAGGAAGCACTAGCAGGGACCAATGGGAACACTTACTGAGCAAAACAGCATAACCCAAGAAGACCAGTAGAATCCTACAAAGGTGCTAAATAATAAACTACCATGGAAACATCCAAAATCATGCCAAAATGCATGGGCTAAATAGACACAGAATAATGACTCTAAAATACAGGTTTCAATAGGACCCAGAGTCTCCTAACATAGAGACAAAATGTCCAGAATACAATTAAAATTCATCTGTCATACCAGGAACCAGGAAAACCATGGCTTGAATGAGAAGAGAGTTAACTGACCCAAGCATCAAGATGAATAAGATGTTGGATTTATCCAACAAGGATTTTAAAGCAGCTGTCATAAAAATGTTTCAACAATCAATTACAAATCTTATTGAAAAAAATTAAAAACCTCATCAAAGAAATAAAATTAATTGAAAGTATCAAATGGAACTTATAAAACTGAAAAATAAGGAGATTTAAAAATTATGAAGATTCAGTAGTAGACCAGAGATACAGAGAATACAATTGGTGAGCTTGAGGACAAAAATAACAGAAATCAGCCAAGCAGAATAACAGATAAAATACAGACTGAAAAATAAAATTAAGAGAGCCTAAGACACCTGGGGAATGATCACATGTTGAAATATTGTCCCTAAAGGATAAGAGAAAGGCAATAAAGTTAGAAGAAAATACAAAGAAATAATGCCTGAAAACTTCCCAAATTTGACAAGACCTAGAAGCCTAAAGATCCAAGAAGCTGTTAAAAACTCACATTGGATAAGCAAAAAGAAAAAACATCCAACAACAAACAAACTTTTGAAAAAAAAATAAAAAGATATTGAAAGCAGACAGAAAGAAATGACACAGATCTATATATAAGGCAATATCAGTTTGAATGAAAGTGAATTCTTCATATGAAATATTGGTGGTACAAGGAAGGGCTAAAAGAAGTCAACTGAAAAATCTATACCCAGTGAAACTACCCTTTGGGAATGAAAGGAAAATGAAAACTTTCTCAGATGGAAGAAAACTGAAAAAGTTTGCCAATAACAGACCTACCCTTAAAGGCTGACCAAAGGAAGTTCTTCAGACAGTAAATGATAAGAGAAGTATTCGTGCAGAAAGAAAATCAAGGACAGACAGAAAAAGCAGAAAGGTGAGTGCATGCAATTGACTATAGTATTTCTCATGAGTTTCTCATATAATAATCTCATGAGTTTTGATGATTGAAACACATTATAATACATCTTAATACTCAAAACACTCACATATAAACGTAGGTAAGTTAAACGGACCTCAAGGGAATGGAAGTGAGGTTTTCACAGTTCACAGTAAATGATAAGATATTGACTCAAGTCACATACCCACATAAATATACACACAAATATATATATATATATATGTAAAATAGACACTCAAAAAAACACACATGTGTATATATACATATAAAACATCCCCTCTCTCTCCACATAGATAGATAGACAGACAGACAGACAGACAGACAGACAGACAGATAGATAGATACATAGATACATAGATACATAGATAGATATAGCCCCAAACACTATAAACTATAAATACATCAGGTGGAATCATATTTAAACACTTGAAGGAAGTTAAGCAAAGAAAAACAGAAGAATGAGAACCAGAGGAAACATGAAACATACATAAAATGCCAGACTTCCTGGAAGTCTTCGAGATTTAGGGCTAGGCAAAGAGTTCTTAGAATTCGGTTAACAACATTGTCCGTGTAGCTCCAGGAGGAAGGAGGTTCTCTGCTTCAGACAAGTTGGCTACGAATCTGGTGAGACCAAAGGAAGACAAGGGAAAGGGTAGGTTAGGGACTAACAGTTTGTTTCTCACAGCTTAGCCTCTCTCCCCGCACAGCGCTTTCCTCCCTCTCACTTGGCTCCGCTCCCCAGCTCTCCCCCTCCAGCCAGGCTGCCCTCCACTTCCCCGGCTCCTTCCAGGAGGAACTTGGTGGGAGGGTCCCTGGTGACTGGCAGGCACCTGGCCAGTGACATAACAGGAACAGAGGGGCGGGGATAATGGCCGCTACTCTCCACCCCTGACCCCAGACCGGCAATGCCTTGACTAACTAGTGGCTCTGCCAGTAAAAATCACATTGATGTGCATACAGGCCCTTATATGCATATCACTATCAAGGGCAGGTGGGAATTCTGATTGAAAACTTCCATTTACCCCACAGTCCATAAAGGGAAATTTGATAAATTGGAATTCATCAAAATGCAAAACTTCTGCTCTGTGTGAAGATCTGACAAGAAGATGAAAAGGCTGAATGAAAGGAACCAATCCAGAGAGGTTACATACTGTATGGTTCTATTTACATAACATTTTTAAATGACAAAATCATAGTATAAATGATGGATTGGTGGTTGACAGTGGTTAGTGACAAGGAAGGAGGCGGAGAGTTGAGTGTGGTCATAAAAGGACAACATAAAGAGCCCTTGACTCTGGTGGCAGATGCATGAACCTACAAGCTAATAACATTGTACAGAACTTAATATATACACACACAGAGCTAAGTACAAGTAAAACTGGGGAACTCTTACTAAGTTTAGTGGACTGTATCAATATCCTGATCGAGATATTATACAATGTTTTTGCAAACTATTACCATTGAGGAAACGGGACAAACTGTACAAACTATCCATATCATTTCATACAACCCTTGAATCTGTAATTGTTAATAAGAATTTTCATTAAAAATACAATTAAAGGCTTTAATATAGAAAGGAGTAAACTGCTGTAAGGTCAAAGAGCGTGTGAGATTGTATCATCTTAATTTGTTTAATTAACCAGGGGAATGTATGACATATAAATAAGATAAAAACACAGTGGGGAAACTTACAAAAACAGCACCAAAGTCACATTCACCACAAACAAGAGTTCAGAAAGCCCTAATGCATTTCTCATTACCATCTCCCCTATCAGAAGCTTGGCTCACTTGAGGAACTGTTCCAAGTTGTACTTCAAAGGGAGGAAAGTGTTGATTATGTTAATTAATGTTTCTCAGCAGAATTGCTATATAAAGACCTTCATTTCACTACCAATGCCCCTTGGACCATGAAAGAACAGCTTCAGCAAAGAATACAAGCTTAAGTAGCTATGAGAGAGTGCCATGCTCTGTGAGTTTTTGTCTTTTAATCCAGCCTTTAACAAGAACACACAAAACAGCCTGGAATAAATTATACAGATTTGCAAGAGATTGGAGAACCAAATATTTCAACACTTGCATATCTTGATAAGGATTTTAATGCTGGAATGGTTAAGAGACTTGTCCAAATTGTTATAGAAAGAAGAAATAATGGAAAGCATATTTGCTGACAAGATTACTTTAAATTACATTCAAAAAATGTAGTGCTGCTGGGAAGACAGTTGTGCAAAGAGGTGGCATTTAGTGAATGAAAACAGGTATAGAACTTTGTTGATTCCCTTGTATATTATTTTTTCAAAAGAAAGCTTTCTTATTTTTTCTTTATACTTACACAAGATTTTGCAGGTATATGTATAGATTAATATTCTAAAGTATTCCCATGGTAAAGAGACACATTTTTTTTCATTATCCAAAGGATAATTATATTAAAATTCAATTGAGAGCTAGTAAATCCACATAGACCATTATTAGATATGATGTTGATTAGTAGTTTTCAGAACTTTTTAAAAAGGTGAAAAGAAGATTGTGAAGAAGAAGGAGAAATGTCCTTCATTTGAAGCAGTTTGAAATCATAAACCTCGTACTGTAAAAAAATACAGTACTACATGTGGATGGAGACAACGCTGTACACGTTGCTTCTCCAGTCTGCTTATGAGGGAGCTCTCTAATCAAACATTTAGGGGCTGTTAATAGTATTCTAACCACTCCTCTTATTGGAGAGATTTTTGGGTTTTTTTTAATTAACAATTTAAAATTTATTAGAAAATTATTAAAATAAATTCCTTTAAATATACATTGTTAGCTAGACTCTTTTAGGCCTTCCTGTGGCTATCAGCCTAGTGGACTCTCCTAGGAAAGCAGCAGGCTGCTAATAATCACACAGTTTTAGAGACATGCTACCTGAAATTGAATACAAACTTTGTGCTGTTTACTGCCCTCTTCTATACCAATGAATACACTTTGTAGTGTATTTAGTAGAAAGGATAATAAATATACAAATAACATACAAAATAGAATAGGACCATCACACACACACACACACCAGAAAAAGAAGGGCCACAAAGAATGACAGTAGTGATTACTAACATTACTAACAATCAGTACTAACATTACTTATTCCCTACTTGGCACTGAACTAATTGCTTTATGTGGATTATCTCATCAATACTAATAACAACCTAATCCAATAAGTACCATCATTATACCGATTTTACAAATGAGAAGCAAGTCTGGAAAGGTAAAGAAACCCAACATCACACAGCTAAGAAGTGGTGATGTCATAATTCAAACCCAGGCCAAATCCAGAGTCTCTCTAGATCACTGTAACATACTGGCGGGGAGTTCAGCAGAGTTTCACTATAGGGAGAGGCATTCCAAGAGTGAGGCACCAACCTCAGCAAATATAAGAGAAATTTAAAAGTGCTTGGTGCATTCAGTGAAAGTGAATAATCCAATTTTGATGCATTGCACGATACTCTTAAAGAGAGCGAAATGTAATTGTAAATTCTGTCAGGATCATATAGAAAGATATAAAGATGAAAGAAATTTGTATTTAAGTTGGCAGGTGATGGGGAAGAGAAATGATTCTACTGTTACAGGACTGTAACATAAAGAAAAAAACAATGAATGTATAGGAGTGCAGTGAAATTCTGTTTTTGTTCTGCAGTCTATTGTTAAGAGGATATAGTCCTTCCATATAAATGCTTATTGGCACATTAGGGTTGGCAAATTAATTCCTGAATGATGTATGAGCAACTACAGGAAAACAGAGCCACAAATGCAGGTAGCAGAAGATCAAAATGAGAAGTTACATCAATAATTCAGGTGAAATAAAAGCCGTGCTTCACCCAGGGATGGAATTAAGGGGTGGAATCTGCTACATTCCAAGGAAAGCAAAAACTGTGCCCCCTGGGGAGCAGAGGTGGGGTTGGCAGCTGTGCCCTGTGTGGTGTAGATTCATTGGTAATCTGGTCAAGTTGAAAGTGATTTTATCTCTTCTGTTTATCCAACCTCTTCCCCAAGTGTGTGATCTAAGGCTGATGACAGTGATGATGTCATGACAACAGTTATATCAACAGAGCAATTGCAATGTACCAGCCAACGTCCTCAACGCTTTAGGGAAATGTAACCTTTACAGCTATCCCCAGGCACAGATACTCTCATTATCTCTACTGCACAGGATGAAGCTCAGAACAGATTGGTAGAAGAACTTGGCCACAGCCACACAACTGGTAAGAGACAAGCCAGGAACCAGACCATCTGGCCATGTTCCAGAGCTCATATGCTGATCATTCACGATGCTGCCTCCCAGATTCTAATTTACACATTAGCCTGTGAGAACACTGTATTTTGAGTTTCTATTTGTGTATTTTCCTGGAAATGACTATTTTGGAAGGAAGTTTAAACTGTAAGCTGCTGGAATGATTAGTATGCTTGGTTGGGAATTTAGCTGTGTGTCTGTTTGCCCACTGTGGGGCTGCCCATAGATTCCTTAGGAGTCCGTTGGCCTGGCATCTTTGGGAAAATAAGACTTAGACAGACTTGAACATGGAGTGGCAGTGTTGCCATACCCAACTTGGTTTATTGTTGGATCCCAGCCCCTGTCACAAAGGCCTGTCATCTGCCTGGAATTCAGTATGTGTTTACTGAACAATCAGATTGGATGAGTGGCCTGAAGGGATTTCACATGTGCTGATTATATTGCCAAAGTAGAGCCTCCAGACCAGCCAGACACAGGTAACAGCCAACCCAAAGATCACCAGGCCAAAGAACGACCTGGGCAAACAGAGACACCCCTGAGCATAATTTAAGCCAAATTGTTCTTATCTCAGGTGTGGGGGTGCAGGTGCAGGACATTCCCTTTTTCTCAAAAGTAAATTTCTGTAAATAAGGAATGTAAATACCCTTCCCACTTTTTCATGGCATGTGCAATTTTGAAGATTATACTTTTGTCAATCACAAGTTTGATTGTATTATTGCATATGGCCTAGTGATAAAATTGTCCTCACTTCCTTGTCTAAGAAATGTGGCTTCCCAGCCCTGTGAGATCTAAGCACGTGGGTGGAGATGGCTTCTTGCAGGAACTCAAAAGAATTAATGACAGGATTCATTTTATTCACTTTTGGATTGGGCAGGCGGGCAGGGGTTGGTGGGGGTCAGCAGGAGAGCTGCTCAACTCATTGCTCCCAGATGGAGACACAGAGGCAACCGCTGGATTCTCAATGTATAGTTATGTTGAGAGTCAGCATTAGGGTTTAATGTTAGAGTTTGGCTAGGTTTAGGTTGAGGGTTATGGTTATGTTTTGTTTAAGATGATGGTGAAGGCATAGAGGTACGGGATGGTTAGGATTAGGTTTCAGTGCATGGTTCATTTTAGGATGAAGTTATGGTTCGGGTTAGAGTCAGGATTTGTGTTCAGGGTAAGGGTTAGTGTTAGATTTACAGTTAGGTTCATGGTTTACTCCACCTGTGAGTGTGGGTGGAGGTTAGGGTCATGGTTGGGCTTAAGGTTAAGGTATGGCTAAGGTTAGCATTCGGTCCAGGGTGAGTATATGGTTATGCTTATAGTTAGATTTAGTTTTCAATGTTCAGGTTAGGGTTAAGTTTAGGATTAGGGTTACAGTTAAAATTGAAGGTGAAGGTGAGGGCTTAGTTTAGAAGCCAGAGTTAGGGTTAGGGTTAGGTTTAAAGATAAGCGTAGGGTGCAGATATAGTTATGTTGAGAGTCAGGGTTATGGTTTAATGTTACGGTTATGACTTGGTTTAGGTTTATGGCTATGGTTACTTGTGGATTAAGGTGAGGTTGAGGGTGTAGGGGTACGGGAATGGTTAGGGTTAGGATTAGGTGCAGGGTTTGGTCTAGGATGAAGTTAGGGTTCGTGTTAGAGTTAGGATTTGTGTTTGGGGTGAGATTAGGGTTAGATATGGGATTAGGGTTACAGTTCCCTGTTAGTGTGGGTGGAGCTTAGGGTCAGGGCTTGGCATAGTGTTAGTGTTAGGGCTAAGGTTAGCATTAGGTCCATGGTGAGTATATCGTTATGTGTAGAGTTAGATTTATTTTTCAATGTTAGTATTAGGGTTAACGTTAGGTGTAACTGAAGTAAAGGTGAGGGTGAGGGCTTACATTAGGGATAAGAGTTAGAGTATGGTTACTGTTAAAGATAAGTGTAGAGTGCAGATATAGTTATACTGAGAGTCAGGCTTCAGGTTTAATGTTAGGATTATGGCTATTTTTAGATTTAGGGTTACGGTTATATGTGGGTTAAGGTGAAGGTGAGGATGTAGGGATATGGGTATGGTTAGGGTTAGGGTTAGATGCAGGGTTCAGTTTGGGAAGATGTAAAGCTATGGCTAAGAGTTAGGATTTGTGTTTAGGGTGAGAGTTAGCGTTAGATTTAGGGTTATGATTACAGTTCCCTGTGAGTGTGAGTAGAGATTTTGGTCAGGGTCGGGCATAGGGTTAGGGTAAGGACTAAGTTAAGCATTAGATCCAAGTTGCATATACGGTTAAGTTTAGGGTTAGATTTCGTTTTCAGTGTTAGCTTTAGGGTTAAGTTTAGGTTTAGGGTTATCATTAGGTGTAAATGGTGCTGAATGTGAAGGTGAGGGCTTAGATTAGAGGCCAGTGTTAGGGTTAGGGTTAGGGTTAGGGTTAGGTTAGGGTTAGGGTTAGGGTTAGGATTAGGTTAGGGTTAGGATTAGGGTTAGGTTAGGGTTAGGGTTAGGGTTAGGGTTAAAGATAAGTGTAGGGTGCAGATACAGTTATGTTGCAAGTCAGGGTTCATGTTTAATGTTAGGGTTATGACTAGGTTTAGGTTGAGGTTTATGTTTAGGTATGAGTTAAGGTGAGGGTGAGTGAGGGCGTTGGGGTTCAGGTATAGTTAAGTTAGTGTTAGGTGTAATGTTCCATTCAGGATGAAGTTAAGGTTTGGGTTAGAGTTTCGATTTGTGTTTTGGGTGAGGATTAACACTAGATTTAGGGTTAGGGTTACAGTTCAAAACAGACTCTCCAGAAGTATATCTTTGTCCCTGCATACTTTTCCTAACTTGCTGTCAAGGTTGGGAACTAAAGGCATTTTCACTATCCTTGGTCATCTGCTCTTAGGCGTATAGGAGTAAATTCAGCACCAGACACTGGGGGCAGGTAGGATTGGGAGACTTTATTTTTTTTAATTGAAGTGTAGTTGATATACAAAATTATATTGGTTTCAAGTATACAACACAGTGATTCAGTAGTTATCTATGCTATTAAATCCTCACACCAACTAGTGCCGTTGCTATCTGTCAAGATAGAAAGATGTTACAGAACTATTGACTATATTCTCTTTGCTGTTCTTTCATGGGATTCTCTTCCAACACACAAATAATATGGTTTTTAGTCTAGTTCATCAGGAGCAAAGAGGAGGTATGTGGTTTGCTACTGAAGCCTTAAATTGTAATGAAGCCAATCTCTCTGCCTATATTCATTTTGTCTTAATTACAACTGTTAAGTGATTAGGGTTTGGCCCTACCCAATACTGCTCCCTTGGGAACTCACATTATGCACAGGCCATATGACCTAGAGCTTATTATTTAATCTAAGCTGGTTTATTCATTTGTAAAATGTACTGTGTAAGGACTTAATGATAGACTGTTTATAAATGTATAAACTGCAATGTGCTCTTGTTATTAGTAAGTTTCATTAAGTGATGACTATTTGATTCATATAATGTGCTCCAGACTTGGGTGATAGGATTTTTACCAATATCTAAGGGTAGTGAAATGCCTGGATATAACTGACTTGTCTAGAACTTATGATGGATGAAATAATGCATTAGACCCTCTGACCCCACCCTCCAGCAACTTGAATCTTGTTTATAATTAACAGCTTTGAAAGCAAGTCACTTCATTCATTTGCCTCAGCAATGTTGAGCATTGTGATGCTGTAATTACAGCCCAGCAAATGGCTACTATTTCCTTTCTTCTTTTCTCAATCCTTTGAAAATAAAATGATTTTCTAGCAGTTTTTCTTTTCTACTATTTCCTACACATTTGCTTATCTTAAAATCACAAAATGCAGAAATTACTACCACTCCGTTTCATTCACAAAAGTAGACTTTATTAAAAATACAGTCATACATTGAGTGTAGCAACTCTTGAAGCCCTTAAACCTGGATAAAGTGAATTGTGGCTTGTAGAAATCCAAGAGAGTGCTTGCTTCGAGCTCACTGATTTCTTAATTTTTTTCCTAAGATACAGATTATCCACATCTATAAAAAATTTTCCACTGTTCTACATTGTCATAAAGTTAAATGATCAAATATTATGTGTTCTAATAAATATAATACAAATTTTTTAAAGATTTCATCTACTAGCATAGATTTTTGGGTTAAGGAAGAGGGAACATTTTCTCTTATCTTTTTATAGATTTAGACTGATTATAAATCCATACTGCCTTCTGGTGGCCATTGTATGCCTGTCGCATAACTGGATGTGAATCCACAGTATATTTCAACAACTCTTACATTCTCTAGAAAATAAGTTTTTCATGGAAATCCCAAGTTAATGATAATTATTAGAACATTTGCTTGGCAATAAAAAAAGCTTTAAAATTTTATTATGTCTTTCTTTTCTTTAATTTTTAAGCAAGACTACTTACTTAAAAGTAATTTTTAGTGTGTTTCTTAGAATATTTTTATGAAAATATCCCACATGTGAAGTTAAAAAATAAAATATGTGAAGTGGAAGACCTGTTTTTAAATTATATGCATTTTTAAGACACTTTTTTCATTTCATTTTTGGGGAGGAAAAAATTTCCTTTACTCTTCCAGTTTATTTGGCTGGTAAATTGATATAAGACAGATTAATAAGAGAAAACCTATTTAATTACATATATATGAAAGCTTCCTAAGAATATGAGACCCACAGGTAGTCAGGTAGTGGAGGCTTATGTGCCATCCTGAGCTAAGGAGAAGTGGATTGGGGTCTGGGACTTGAAAGGGTAGGAAAACACTTTGCAGGAAGTTGGGAAGAACTAATGTTTGGTGAACATGTTTGCCCTTTGATCTCCAGCCCCTGCCTCTCCCACCCTCCCAACTCAACTACACACAGCCCAGAAGCTTCATAGCTGTCTCTAGTGATAGCTCTTTTCCTGGCCCAAGCCCTCTGTCTAAATCCTCTTTGGCAGTGAAAGGGAGGGTCAAAAGTTTGTCCTGAGCCTTTTGGGCCTTGACTGACTTCAGCACAAAGTATTCTACATGCCAAAATAACACTTGGGGGAGGCTCATTCTGCACCCCTTCAATATAGTTTTATTTTCCATTTAGTATATTTTGATATGTGAAAATTTATGTATTTTATGTAATTATAAAATAAGACATCACCAAGATACACAATATGGAGATTTAATCCACTTCTTAAGAATTTGATAAAGACACTTCCAAGCAGCTAAAGGAGAAAGTACTTTAAGAATGGGCTGCCTAGATTTGAAATTCTTGTTAGCTGCTTTTCTGGAAATATGATATTGACCAAATATTTACTATAACTCAATTTCAATTTTCTCATCTTCAACTTTGCATAACATTTACAGAATCATTACAAGTGTATATAATAATATATATTGTACAGAATGAGCCGATGTACACACAGACTTTACCTGCCATGGAGTCTGTGCTCATCAGCTGTCAGTTCCTTTAACTTCCTTCTTTTTCAGGAAAAGTTCTCAAAGGATATACCTTCACAAATTGGCACATAATAAGCACTCAATAATATTTTAAGTGAATAAGTAATTTTAGCAAATGGTGATAGCAAGTGGAGAAATTTTTGCATATTTCAGGGTCTGTATCTGCCCAAATTCTTTTTACATTCAACATATTAAAGGAGGTCTAATTGAAATAAAATACAAAACTATGGATTTATGTCATTTTCCCTGAAAGCAGTTGAATATATAATGCACCTTTTCTTTTGTTTGGTTTTCCAAGGATACTGGTTTGAAAGGTGAGATTTTTATGTCTTTATCATAGTTACTTCTATTAACACTATTTCCTTGATTTCAAAATATGGGAACTAGTCAAAGAGTAAGAGACAAGCAGCACATGAAAAGATGCTCCACATGGCTAATTATCAAGGGAATGCAAATTAAAAACACAGTGAGATATCACCTTACACCAGTTAGGATGGCCAGCATTGAAAAGACTAAGTATAACAAATGCTGGTGAGGATGCAGAGGAAGGGGAACCCTCCTACCCTACTAGTGGGAATGTAAGCTAATTCAACCATTGTTGAAAGCAATATGGAGGTTCCTTGAAAAACTAAAAATAGAAATACCATTTGACCCAGGAATTCCACTCCTAGGAATTTACCCAAAGAATACAAGTTCTCAGATTCAAAAACAACATATGTACTCCTATGTTTATTGCAGCACTATTTACAATAGCCAAGATATGGAAGCAACCTAAGTGTCCATCAGTAGATGAATGGATAAAGAAGAGGTGGTACATATACACAATGGAATATTATTCAGTCAAATCCTACCATTTGCAACAACAAGGATGGAGCTAGAGGGTATTATGTGCAATGAAATAAGCCAGCAGAGAAAGATAAATACCAAATGATTTCCCTCATTTGTGGAGTATAACTACAAAGCAAAACTGAAGGAACAAAACAGCAGCAGACTCACAAACTCCAAGAAGGGACGGAATGTTACCAAAGGGGTGGGTGAGGGAGGGTGAAGGGGATTGAGGGATATTATTATTAGTACACATGGTGTTGGGGGGATCATGAGGAAGACGGTACAGCACAGAGAAGACAAGTAGGGACTCTGTGGCATCTTACTACCCTGATGGACAGTGACTGCAATAAGGTATGGGGTGACTTGATAATATGGGTGAATGTAGTAACCACATTGTTCTTCAAATGAAACCTTCATAATGTCTATCAATGATAGCTTAATAAAAAATAAATAAATAAATAAAAAGAGACAAGGAAACTGAACATCTCTCTATATATCTATCGATGTCTGTACCTATACTTGTATCTCATAACCACACCTATGAACCTGATGAGATCAGCAGATCACCTTCAGGTCTGTCTCAGAGTTTCTCCCGTCTCCATTTTCCACAAAATAATGACTGCCTCCAAGGGCAGGGGACCTGTTTTAGTTATCCTCCTGGATTCTAACACAAGACCGTGTGCATAGGTAAGACTTCAGAGTCGATGTGAACAGACTGCTGTAATTGGGCACCAGAAGTAATCATATTCCTCACCTTAATTAATATAAAAATAATGAGTAGCTTCTTATTACTTGAAAATACTACTAATGGTATCTATCATTTTATATCTTGGTTATCATCCATTGACGTGTAAGAAGAAGCATCTCAAAGAGATCAGGCCCGCTCTTGCTACAGGGCTCCCGGGGCACCATCCCAGTTCCTACCTGCACTGCACTTCAGCCACCAGGCCATCCTCCCTGCGGGGTACTCAGTCAGCCACACCCTGTGCCAGACACTTAAGAGTTGTTTCTGACGTCAAGGGGTCTCTGAGCTAGATATGGCAGGAAATAAGTAAACAGATTGCAGGCTAAGAAAGGCCACCTCAGGAAGGGATGTCTGAGCTTCTTGTAGGGCATAGGCGTCAGTCAGGTGAAAATGAGGTGGAGGGAACTGACAGAGCCGAGCAATGGAGAGGGTAGAAAAGGAGTTTATTTAGGGAGTTGCTCCCACGTTGGCCTTGGAGGTGAAGTTGTGGGAGCCCTGGAGAAGGAGCCCAAGCGGCAAGAAGTGGAGCGCGCACGTAGTGCTGCAGGTGCTGGCGTCTGCGCTAGGTCAGCTCACCAGCAGCACTAGGTCAGCGCACGAGCAGCACCGAAGTGCATGAGACTTTGGGAAAAGCCCTTTCAGTACATTGTTGGGGCGGGCTAGCAGGGTGAGGCTGGACCTAGGAGATGAGCTGAAGTGTTGTAAGCAGTTTCAGTGATGGCTGGCAGCGGCCCTGGCCAGGGCGAGCAGTCACAGGTAACAGGGTGCAGGAGAACAGGGGCTGATCACACCGAGGGGGACTGGCCTCCCAGGGGTCCTCCCACTGGGAACACCAAACAACGGTGCCAGAAGGCAAGCCCAAAGGGACGCAGGGCGGGATGCAGGAGGCAGGGGCCTCCGCTAGGTTCAGCTGGGCATATGGCGCCCTTGAGGAGCATTCAGCACGTTGGATGCATGGACCTGAAACTGCGGAGGAAAGCAGAGTGGACGTGCTGGTTTGCAGTCCACACAGGCAGCAAGTCCACTAAGGCCTGGGCGGTGGGAACATGGCTGGGCTGGAAAGGCTCTTAGAGAGAAAGTGAGGAGCTCCAAGGGTAGAGGGTCGGCATGGGCGTCTGCAGGGTAGGGAAGATCATGGGGTAGTGTCACAGCCTAGACAGCCCACAACCCTACACAGTACATTACACGGTTAATTCGAATTTTAAAAAGATCTCTAACAGAGGGCTTTCTAATATTTTTTGGAGCCAGTAAGGAAAATTTTAAATATATATATATTCATGAGAGTGGATGGCACACAAAAATAATAATAATTGGTGCCACCATTTAAGCAGTTACCATGTGCTAGACACTTCCTAAAATTCCCATACATATTACCTGTACACCTCATCATAATCTGGTGACATTTGGTATTTCAATTTCATCCATGAGGATAGTATGATTATAGAAGCAATATGGTATAGTTTATAAAAGCATAAGCCCACAAGTCAGAAATAGAAATGGGTTCTATTCCTGAGTATATCACTAGCAGATGGCTGTAGACAACTTGATTCTTTAAGATTTTCATTGCTCATAATCCACACACACATAGTAAAATCACATTATATTTTTGCTATATTATTTTTATCACTGCATAATTTACCTAAAGTCACCAAGCTCATCATAAATTGAACTAAGATTTGAATCCAAGCATAAAAAGGTCCAAAACATGTATCTAAAAATAGATACATATGCATATATAAACCTGAGGGAGCTTTTCAAGAAAATGTTATATAAATAGCATTGTTTTTTTCATAAGGGCCTCATACAAGTTAATAAAAATTAATGAACCCAATTAATAGATGGGCAAAGAACATACACAGGCATTTCATTCATGAGAAATAATTCCCAGTAATTTAACATATGGAAGAAGTCTTCAACTTTTCTGAGAATCCAAAAAATGAAAATTTAAAGTGATTTACAATTTTTCATGAACCAAAGAAATATCAACAATAAAAACAATAATGCCGCTATACAGACTTGCTCATAAACTACTTATCTGAACACAAACTGTTTAATTTTTGATATCTGGAATTTAAGCAGTTTGTACCACAAACCATGAACCTTTGGCATAACAATTTTATTTCTAGAACTATTTTCTATACCATCCAACATATTTATTATATCATTTGTAAGAGTAAACATTTGGAAACAACATAATATCCACAAAGAGAAGATATCAAAGCACATTAAGATCCTCCCATATGATAGAATATTTTGTAGTTATTCATAATTATGATCATAAGGATTACTTAATAATGCAGCAAAGCTGTTTTGTCCCTTCAGTTTTTTTTCTTTGTTCTTATACTCCACATATGAGTGAGATCATTTGATACTTGTCTTTTTCGGCTTGGCTTATTTCACTGAGCATAATACCCTCCAGCTCCATCCATGTTGTTGCAAATGGTAGGATTTGTTTTTTTCTTATGGCTGAGTAATATTCCATTGTGTATATGTACCACAGCTTCTTAATCCATTCATCTACCGATGGGCACTTAGGTTGCTTCCATTTCTTGGCTATTGTAAATAGTGCTGCGATAAACATAGGGGTGCATCTGTCTTTTTGAAACTGGGCTGCTGCATTCTTGGGGTAAATTCCTAGGAGTGGAATTCCTGGGTCAAATGGTATTTCTATTTTGAGTTTTTTGAGGAACCTCCATACTGCTTTCCACAGTGGTTGAACTAATTTGCATTCCCACCAGCAGTGTAGCAGGGTTCCCCTCTCTCCACATTCGCCAACATTTGTTGTTTGTGTTTTGGATGTTGGCCATCCTCACTGGTCTGAGGTGATATCTCATTGTGGTTTTAATCTGCATTTCTCTGATGATTAGCGATGTGCAGCATTTTTTCATGTGCCTGTTGGCCATCTGAATTTCTTCTTTAGAGAAGTGTCTATTCATGTCCTGTGCCCATTTCTTAATTGGATTATTTGCTTTTTGTTTGTTAAGGTGCATGAGTTCTTTGTATATTTTGGATGTCAACCCCTTATCAGATACATCATTTATGAATATATTTTCCCATATTGTAGGATGTCTTTTTGTTCTACTGATGGTGTCCTTTTACTCATAGAGCCCAAGAACGGACTAATAGTTACCAAAGGGAAAAGGACTGGGGAAGAAGGGCGGGAAGGGAGGGATAAGAGGGTAAAAGGG
>JAQQAC010004068.1:7635057-7656683 GCA_029783875.1 Phataginus tricuspis
GGGGGGGCACGGGGGGGACTGTACAGCTCAGAGAAGACAAGAAGTGATTCTCATCTCACTACACTGATGAACAGTGACTGTAATAGGGTTGGTGGGGGGGACCTGATGAAGGGGGTAGTTTAATCATTACAATATTGCTCATGTAACTGTAGGTTAATGATACTAAAATAAAATAAATTGTAAAATAAATAAATAAGTAAATAATGCAGCAAAGCCTTCGGATGCAATGCTAAATAAGGAGAAGAGTACAATTTTGCATGGATATCATTATTGCAACTATGTATAAATGTGCATAGGAAGAAGTTTGAAAATTAGTACAATGACATTTTAGCAAAGGCTCTGTTATGGTGCTAATAAAAATATAATTTTCGATTTCTTACCATTTCTCAGATTTTTAAAAAATATGTTAATTCTTTAAAAATTTTTAAAACAGCTTATCATTTACAAGTACAATAGACAATAGTATTTTCTTTTCTTTTCCAGGAATCCCAGCAAAACTATTAGCTTTAGGAGAAAACAATTGCTATACTTAAAAGCTAGTATTTTTAGCCCTTAATAAAGCACCCAAAAAATAAACAAAACACAATGGACCCAGAAAACATATCACTGGGATGCCTAACAATGGAATCAATTCATTTAGGATTTCTAAATACATCAAAAGATTATAACAAAATAAAATAATAAACTGAAATATAAAAGCAAGATATTTATTTTTTAAAATGTTACTGTTCTCCAGCTCCTTTTGAAGAACAAGTTACTACACTTGAGACAGCCTTTAGTCACAGAAGTGACTTCCAGCTGAAATCCACTTGGTACTTTACTTATTTGTTTAAAAGGCAAAAAAGGAAACTCAAGAGCTAGTGATCTTGTTAAACCCTATTGTGCATTTAACTGATAAGCTGAAAATAAATTGGAAAAGAGCTTGGGGAGTCTCTTCTCTCTACAAAAAACTCATATCCTTCTAATGGGATATATATGCAAATAATTAATTATTCTTCAGACTTCCTTGAACAACCATCAAAGCCAAAGATGTATTAGTATTAGGCCTAACAATAGGAAGGGATAAATTTACTAAATCTAAACCTAAACAGTTTTAATTCTCTTGACACCAATTCCAAAACACCTATCTGGGTATAATATTTGTATTTGTAACATGGCCTTATATCTGCAGAAATATTTTTTAAGTTTGAAATAAGCTAAAATAAAAAAGCTTATTTTAACTATAGAAGAAAATATGGTTGACATGATTTCTTTTTGGTAAAGTTCAGAAGTTGAAATTCATGCTGGCCAGCCTTTTCTGTGGAGGGAAGTTGGATACATGAATGAAGACTTTAAAATTCAGGTTACAGGGAATCATTTAACATATAGAAACAAATGTATAAATGTCTCCATTTGAGTATATTTGATGTTCTCTTGGGAAATAATTTAAGTCCTGACAGCATTTAGTAGGTTGGGAATAAACTGCAATCACAATTAATATGTGACTCATTAATGACATTTCTACTGACTAGTATAGGGAAAGCATATTGGGAAAGTAAGCTTTGGACAGGGAAAAGTAACTAAGTGAAGCCAGATTCTAAAGTGTCCAAATTCTTCTCTGTGAATTTAGGGAAGTAACTGAACCTCTCATATGCTAAATTCCCTCACCTGAGAATTAATAATAATAACACTCACTTTGAAGATATTTTAAAGTAAATAATGTATGAAAAGTGATTTACTCACAATACCTTCTGTACCCATTTTAGTTCTATGTCTCAGTTAATTAACAAATTAAAACACTTTTTCTAGAGATTCATTTCTACCAAGCAACAATATCTGGAAAAAGAAAATTAAGTTGGGTCATGACTTAGTGGCACATGATTTTTAATTAACTTAGAAAAATACCGAGGCTAACAAGAAATTTTTCCCATGAGACATTTTCCCAGACGCAAAGACTGTGAGGAATAGCCAACATTGTTTGCCACCAACAGAGACAGAACATTCCAGAGCATGGTTACTCACTCTCTCTCTCTCTCTTTTGTTCTCTGGAAATTCTATTAAAAATAACTCTTCATACAAAATTTTTCAAAACAATAAAATACTTAGGAGCAAACTTCATCAAAGTGAAAGACTTGTACACTGGAAACTACAAAAAATTCTACAAGAAATTAAAGGCACAAATAAATGGGAGAACATATGTTCAAGAACTGGATAACTTAACACTGTTAAGATTTCAGTTTTACCCAAATGATCTACAGATTCAATGCAATCTATATCAAAATTCCAATGACATTTTTTTTTGAAAAAACAGAAAAAATCTCAAGGGACCCTGAATCTCCAAAACCATCTTGAAAAAGAATAACAAAGTTGGAGGTCTCACATTTCCTGATTTTAAAACTTACTATAAAACTATAATAATCAAAACAGTGTGGTACTGGCATAAAGACAGATGTCTATAGGCCAGTGGAATGGAATAGAAAACCCCAAAATAAACTCTTGCATATATGTTCAAATGATTTTTTTAAAAGGATGCTAGTGGGGGGAAAGGGCTGTCTTTCTAATAAATGTTGGGAAAACCGAATATTCACGAGCAAAATAATAAAGTTGGACACTTAGTTCATATCATATACAAATTTAACTTAAAATGATCAAACACGTGAAAGTTAAGAGCTATAACTATGAAACCCTTAGAAGAAAGCATTTATATTCAGACGTGGGAATGTGTGCATGAAGCAACCTCTGAAGGCCAAGGAAGATTAAAGACTGAAGAATAAGGCAGACAAGTCCAGTTGAAAATTATAGTAAGTTTAATAAAGGGCTTACTTACAGAGGCATGTCTTAGGTGCAGCAAGTCAGCAAGTGGCATTTCTCTCCCATTTTCCTGCACTCTCTGTCCCAGACCTCTTTTGTAGCCCATCCTATAAGGGTCTACATGCTGAAACTCCTCCACCCATTAATTACTCCTTCGGGTCTGGTATCTTGTGGCTTATAACAAATCATTCCCTCAGGGGCATTGTTGAAGAACAAGTGCACAGAAGCATGGCACCTGGATAGGCCAGCAACATTCCCTAGGAGGGAGAGTGACATGAGGTTGTTCACCAGTTAAGCACATGGCAGTTTCTGCAGGATGGAGTCACTCTGGTTGCACAACTGGAGAAAATAATGAAATTGGATTTTGAAATGATTTCTAGGGTATGACACCAAAACCACAGGAACTAAAGAAAATAGGCAATTTGGACTACATAAAAATTTTAAATACTTTTGTGTAGCAAAGGATACTATCAGTAATAAGGTAATTTCTCAAAAATTAAAAATATAATTATTATATGGTCCAGCAACTCCAACTCTGGGTATATACCCACAAGAATTGAAAGCAAAGACTCAGACATTTGTACATGCATTTTCATAGCATATTATTTACAATAGCCATAAGGTGGAAGCAACCCAAATGTCTTCAATAGCTGAATGGATAAAGAAAATGTGATATAGCATACAATGGAATGTCATTCTGTCTTGAAAAGGAAGGAAATTCTGATACAGGCTACAGTATAGATGAACCCTGAAGACATTATACCAAGGAAATAAGCCAGTCATAAAAGGACAAATACTGTATGATTCCATTTATATGAAGTATCTAGAATAATTAAATAAATATAAACAGAAAACTAAATGGTGATTTCCAAGATATGAACAGAGGGAGGAAAGGGAATTATTGTTTAATGTGGAAAAGTTGCAATTTGGAAGATGAAAACAGTTCTAGAAATGGATGATGGTGACAGTTGAAACACACTGCAAATGTACTTAACTTTATGCCACTGAACTGTACACTTAAAAAAGGTGAAAATGGTAATTTTTGTTATTTATACTTACCATCATAAAAAGGTTAGGTATATCTAAAAAATTAAATAGAAATAGCAGGTGAAAAAATATATATATAGTCTATACATTAACTTAAAACCTTTATTATTCCAGAATCTTCTTAATAGTGTTTATAAATCAACACTTAATTAAGTTCATTATTTTTTCCACTTCATAGTTCCTGAAGTATTTGAAAACATATACCAAAAATATTTGTCCTCTATGCTTTCATGTACTTTCAAAAAGGCTTCCAGATGCTACTTCATCTTGTTTGACCATTTCTATAATTTGTTAATTCCTTTCCAAAATTTCTACACATGGATTGGATGTCAGTCAGTAGATGACATTCTAAAGAGAGAAGAACACCTTGGAATTCTTGCTAATTTCCCATGTCCTGGATATGATACTTCTGAATATATGCAGCAGCACAAGTGTAGGTTAGCCTGTTGTGGCAACAATATCACATATATTTGTTGACATAAATGGCTATCTCTATCTTCTGTATGTGCAGTTAATTTTTCCCCAGGTGTATTTAACTTTTATACTTTCACCAAGAAAATTCTATCTTATAATTTTCAGTCTATTGTTCCACTTTGCCAAAATTATTTTAATAATCTGATTCTATATCCATTTTTTAACTCCCACACCTGCCTTTATCTGCAAATGTAGTAAACATACATTGTTATCTACACTATGATGCAGCAATTCCCTACCTAGTTATTTGTTCAAGAGAATTAACTACATTTGTACACAAATGTTCATAGCAGCTTTATTTACAATAGCCCCAATTCAAATTTATTAACAGATGAATATTTTGTGATATATTCTTACAATAAAATACTGCTCAGAAGTAAAAAGGGATGAACATGCATCAATGTGGATGAATCTCAAAAATATACTGAGCAGAAGAAGCCACACACTCTAAAGAGTGGATACTATAAGATTCCAGTTAGATGAAATTTGAGAAAATGCAAAACAAATCTACAGTTATAGACCTCAAAACAGCGACTGCCAGGAAAAGTCTGGGATAGTGGGACCAAAATAAAGGAATGTTCTGGAGTTATGGAACTGAAACTGTACCTGGATCTATTTCTGCCACACTGCACAGCATCTGACGTAGCTCCACAGAAGACCCAGCGTTGGACAGGCAGTGTGCTTCTCAGGGCTCTCTTTGGCCATTTCTCTCCTTATTCTTTCTGTGAAATTGGCTGCCTCTGATGCCAGCACAGCACTTGTTAACCTCACTAAGGGCGGGCTGGTGCCTTATTGCTTCAAACAATGCCCTGGGCATAAATGTCTCCACAGTCTGATCCAATTAAATTCAGGTCTCTTTGCAGTGGCAGTTTTTAGGCTATTTTTATCTTGTTCCAACCTCAGAAGGGCTTTTTTTTTCCCTATGTCTTTCCCTGGTTCTCTCTCTGAGATGGCACTAACCGACTGGGTTAGCCTATTGCCTTCATGGAGCTACCAGCCTTCTCTTCATTGCTTATTTCCCAAATCCTACTGTTTTCAACATCAGCCTTAGGCTTAGCTTCCCAGGGTACTTTTTCAAATTAAGTTGGTTCTCCCAGTTGGCTCTGGGGCAGGAGGACAGTGGCCCCTTCTCTCTGACACCTTTCTTTAGGAGCAGACCTCTGGGCTGGGATTGGCCTCTGTTCCTTGTTTGCTTTTACTGGTGTCAACCTGCACCCCATGAGCAGACTGTGGAGAGGGTGATGGGGCCAGAATTCTCATTCCACAACTCCTGAGACAGAGTTTCCACCCTACAACTGAGAGCTGTGTGAAGAAGGAAGCCCTGGGTCTCCAGACACTCTTGGGGAAGGAGCCCTGTGCTCTTGGCCACAGTTGTCAGGAGGGGATTTTCTGCCATGCTGAGCTAATGGACAGAGAGGATACTGGGGTCCATGCTGTGTCCTCCCACTGCCATCACTGAGATCTCATGAATGCTTCTCCATATGCTGAATGCATTTAGGATAATGTACAGAGACTTTATATTTTTGTGGGATTTTTTTCCTGTAGTTTTCACTAGCTATCTATGGTTGTTTCAGTAGGGAGATGACCTATGGAACTCCTCATGTTTTCTTCTAGAAACTGGGACTCATTTTATTTTCACTTTATGTAAATTTTTGTTTGTTTCTGGCTTTCCTCTTGGGTTATTTCTTGCATACTGTCCTCAAAAAGCTCTGTTTTGCCTATAAAATACAGCACAGAAAATTTTATCAGAACTCTATTTTTACTGACGACAAAGACAAATTTTCATGTATAATAAAATTTTTCAATAGAAAACTGTTCTCACAAATTAAAGTTTTCTGAGAAACACAAAGACTTAAGATGCAGTCATTTGTAATTTTGCTGAACTTCGAATTTGCATCTCAAAGACCTGAAGGCTAGGGCTCAGGAATGAGTAAGGTTTTGGGTATAGCACCTACTTTTCTAATGTGACTTTGTTAAGTAGAAATACAGACAGGAGCAGCCAAGGAAGTGGAAGATATGGTTCAAGGAAAAACCATCCAGTTAGAGGGTCAACAAAGACTTAATGTGAACACAACAAAGGCTTTGCAGGAAGATTACTTCCTTGCATATTGGGACCAGGCTACCTTGGTCCCAGCCAGATCATAATGCAGGCACAATGGAACAAAACTAAGAATTACCAAGAGAGGAGGATTAAAGATGGCAGTGTGAGAGGTGAGACAGAGGCCTCCTCCTAAAACCGCATATAATACAAAAACATAATTAATACAACTAATCCTGAAAGAGCAACAGGAAAGAGGATGGCGCCAGACTGCATACACCTGGAGAAAAGAATAGACCTCACAGAACAGCATAACCTACTAAAGCCATGGCCTGGCAGGACCCAAGCCCTTCTCCCACCCCAGCTCACTGGTGGGGGGAAGAGAAACAGAGCGGGGAGGGAGTGGAGACCTGGGACTGCCAAACACCTAGCTGTGGAGATCTGCTCTGGGAGCACAAACCTACGTTGTATGGTGCTTTGGTAATTAGGGGGGTTGGAAAGCTAAGACAGGCAAAATACCTAGGGAGACTGAGATTCCAGCCACATGTGGAAAACAGGGATCCATATCCAGCTGCTCTGGGACAAAAGAAAGGCAGGCAGTCTGAGAGACTTCCTAACAGCGAGAGGGCTGCTAAAGGGGCAAGGATTGCACAGAGCTTACTTCTTAGGAGAAAGGACAGGTAGACAAAATTGTCTGGGTGCACTCTGACCAGCAGGTTGAGAACTTTCATGAACTTCAGGCACTCCAACCCCCTTGCTGCCTACGCAGCTCCAAGGTCACCCTCCGTGATACTCAGCCTGCTGCACCTTCCTCCCTGTCACCCTGCACCTGGTTAACAAAATGGCAGCCCCTGCTCTGGCATCAGGCCAGCCAGAGGGAAGCCCCACCTACAGCAACTATAAACACAAAACATAGAGGCTTATACCCGTGTGCTTGGTCCACTGCTTCTGGCAGTGGAGGCAGGCATAACAGCCCGGAAGCAGGAAACAGCTCTTTCCTTCCCCCAGGCACCAACACCGCTCCCATGTAACCCCCAACATTGCTCCAGGAGCTGAGCAGCTCGAGAGAGAAGCTTCTGGGCACTAGAGGGCACCACATACAAATATGAAACGTCAAAGGAACCTGGTTCAAAGCAAAATCATAGATACACCAGAGAAGACTCCAATGAAACTGACCTCATGAATTTTCCTGCAAGAGATTTCAAAATAAAAATCATAAACAAGCTCATGGAGGTACAGAAAAATATTCAAGAACTCAGGAACGAATTCAGTTCAGAGATCCAATCATTATGGAACAAAGTATAAGAAGTGAAACATAGAATGGAAGGTTTTAAAAGCAGATTAGATATGGTGGAGGAAGATGATAAATGAAATAGAAATTAGAGAAGAGGAATACAAAAAAGCTGAGTCACAGAGAGAGAAAAGGATCTCTAAGAATAAAAGAATATTGAGAGAACTGTGTGACCAATTCAAACAGAACAATATTCATACTATAGAGGTACCAGAAGAAGAAGAGAGAGAAAAAGGGATAGAAAGTGTCTTTGAGGTGGTAATTGCTGAAAACTTCCCCATCTGGGGAAGGGCATAGTCTCTCGGGCCATGGAGATACAAAGATCTCCCAACACAAGGGACCCAAGGAAGACAACACCAAGACATATAATAATTAAAATGGCAAAGATCAAGGATAAGAACAGACAATTAAAAGCAGCCAGAGAGAAAACTAAGATCACATACAAAGGAAAGCCCATCATGCTATCATCAGACTTCTCAGCAAAAACCTTACAGGCCAGAAGGGAGTAACATGATATATTTAATACAGTGAAGCAGAGGGGCATTGAGCCAAGAACACTTTATCCGGTAAGATTATCACTTAAATTTGAAGGAGGGATTAAACATTTCCAAATAAGCAAAAGCTGAGAGAATTTACCTCCCACAAAACATCTCTACAGTGTATTTTGGAGGAACTGCTATAGATGGAAGTGTTTCTAAGGTTTAATAGCTGTCACAAGAGGTAATAAAACCACAAAAAAGAAACTAGAACAGTTAATTACTAAGCAAATGCAAAATTAAATCAACTACTCCCAAAGTCAGTCAAGGGATAGACAAATAGTAAAGAATATGATACCTAATATATAAAGAATGGAGGAGGAAGAAAAAGGAGGAGAAAAAAAAAGAACCTTCAGATTGTGTTTGTAATAGCATATTAAGTGAGTTAAGTTAGACTCTTAGTGAGGAAGTTAACCTTGAACCTCTGATAACCACAAATCTAATGCCTGCAATGGCAATAAGTACATACCTATCGATAATCACTCTAAATGTAAATGGTCTGAGTGCACCAATCAAAAGACCTAGAGTCATGCATGGATAAAAAAAAAGACTCATCTATATGCCTATATGCTGCCTAGAAGAGACTTACTTTAAACCCAAAGACATACACAGACTAAAAGTGGAGGGATGGAAAAAGATATTTCATGCAACTAATAGGGAGATAAAAACTGGAGTTGCAGTACTTGTATCAGACAAAATAGACTTCAAAACAAATAAAGTCACAAGAGACAAAGAAGGACATTACATATCGATAAAGGGGTCAATCCAACAAGAAGATATAATCATTATAAATATATATGCACCCAACACAGGACCATCTACAAATGTGAAAGAAATACTAACAGAATTAAAAGGGGAAAGAGAATGCAATGCATTCATTTTAGGAGACTTCAACATTCCACTCACTCCAAAGGACAGATCATCCAGAAAGAAAATAAGTAGACAGAGGCACTGAACAACACATTAGAACAGATGGACCTAACAGACATCTACAGAACTCTATATCAAAAAGAAGCAGAATATACATTATTCTCAAGTGCACATGGAACATTTTCAAGAATAGATCATATACTTGGACACAAAAAGAGCCTCAGTAAATTCAATGAGAGTAAAATTGTACTAACCAGTTTCTCAGACCACAAAGGTATGAAACTAGAAATAAGCAAAGAAAATGAAAAATCCCAAAACACATGGAGGATTCACAACATGCTCCTAAATAACCAATGGATCAATGACCAAATAAAAAAGAGATCAAGCAATACATGGAGACAAATGACAACAATAATTCAACACCGCAAAATCTGTGAGATGCAGCGAAGGCCGTGCTAGGAGGAAAGTATATTGCAATACAGGCCTACCTCAGGAAAGGAAAACAATCTCATATGAACAGTCAAAACTAAGAATTAACAAAACTAAAAAAAGAAGAACAAATGAGGCCCAAAGTCATTAGAAGGAGGGATATAATAAAGGTTAGAGCAGAAATAAATAAAATCAAGAAGAATAAAACGATAGAAAAAAACAATGAAAGCAAGATCTGGTTCTTTGAGAAAATAAACAAAATAGATAAACCCCTAGCCAGGCTTATCAAGAAAAAAAGAGTCTACACACATAAAGAGAATCAGAAATGAGAAAGGAAAAATCACTATGGACACCAGAGAAATACAAAGAATTATTAGAGAATACTATGAAAAATTATATGCTAACAAACTGGAAAACCTAGAAGTGGACAACATTCTAGAAAAATACAACCTTCCCAGGCTGACCAAGAAATAAACAGAAAATCTGAACAGACCAATTATGAGCAAAAAATTGAATTGGTAATCAAAAAACTACCTAAGAACAAAATACCTGGACCAGATGACTTCACTGCTGAATTTTAACAAACATTTAGTGAAGATCTAATACCCATCATCCTTAAATTTTTCCAAAAAGTGGAAGAAGAGGGAATACTTCCAAACTCACTCTATGAGGCCAGCAATACTCTAAAACCAAAATGAGGCAAAGACAACACAAAAAAGAAAATTACACACTAATATCCCTGATGAACATAGATGCAAAAACACTCAACAAAATACTAGCAAATTGAATTCAAAAATATATCAAAAAGATCATCCACCATGATCAAGTGGATTTATTCCAGTGATGCAAGGATGGTACAATATTAGAAAATCCATCAACATCATCCACCACATCAATAAAAAGGACAAAAACCACATGATCATCTCCATAGATGCTGAAAAAGCATTTGACAAAATTCAACATCCATTCATGATAAAAATTCTCAACAAAATGGGTATAGAGGGCAGGTACCTCCACATAATAAAGGCCATATATGACAAACCCACAGCCAACATCATACTTAACAGTGAGAAGCTGAAAGTCGTTCCTTTAAGATCGGGAACAAGACAGGGATGCCCACTCTCACCACTTTTATTCAACATAGTTCTGGAGGTCCTAGCCACAGCATTTAGACAGCACAAAGAAATAAAGGGCATACAGATTGGCAATGAAGAAGCTAAACTGTCACTGTTTTCAGATGACATGATATTGTACATAAAAATCCCTAAAGAATCCACTCCAAAACTAGGAGAACTAATATCTGAATTCAGCAAAGTTGCAGGATACAAAATTAATACACAGAAATCTGTTGCATTCCTATACCCTAATGATGAACTAGCAGAAAGAGAAATCAGGAAAACAATTCCATTCACAATTGCATCAAAAAGAATAAAATACCTAGGAATAAACCTAACCAAGGAAGTGAAAGACCTATACTCTGAAAACTACAAGACACTCATGAGAGAAATTAAAGAAGAAACCAATAAATGGAAACACATCCCGTGCTCATGGATAGGAAGAATTAATATTGTCAAAATGGCCATCTTGCCTAAAGCAATCAACAGATTCAATGCAATCCCTATCAAAATATCAACAGCATTCTTCAATGAACTAGAGGAAATTGTTTTAAAATTCATATGGAACCACCAAAGACCATGAATAACCAAAGCAATCCTGAGAAGGAAGAATAAATCTGGGGGGATTATGCTCCCCAACTTCAAGCTCTACTACAAAGCCACAGTAATCAAGACAATTTGGTACTGGCACAAGAACAGACCCGTAGACCAATGGAACAGACTAGAGAGCCCTGATATAAACCTAACCACTTATGGTCAATTAATATATGGTAAAGGAGCAATGGACATACAATGGGGAAATGAGAGCCTCTTCAACAACTGTTGTTGAAAAAACTGGACAGCTACATGCAAGAGAATGAAACAGGATTATTGTTTAACCCCATACACAAAAGTAAACTCAAAATGGATCAAAGAACTGAATGTAAGTCATGAAATCATAAAACTCTTAGAAGACAACATAGGCAAAAATCTCCTGAATGTAAGCATGAGCAACTTCTTCCTGACCGCATCTCCTCAAGCAAGGGAAACAAAAACAAAAATGGGACAAAAGGAAAAACACATGGGACTACATCAAACTGAAAAGCTTCTGCATGGCAAAGGACACCACCAACAGAACAAAACGGCATCCTACAATATTGGAGAATATATTTGTAAACTACATATCTAACAAGGGGTTAACATCCAAAATATATAAAGAACTTACACACCTCAACACCCAAAAAGCAAATAACCCGATTAAAAAATGGGCAGAGGATATGAAGAGGCAGCTCTCCAAAGAAGAAATTCAGATGGCCAACAGACACATGAAAAGATGCTCCACATCACTAATCATGGGGGAAATGCAAATTAAAACCACAGTGAGATGTCACCTCACACCAGTTAGGATGGCCAGCATCGAAAAGACTAAGAACAACAAATGCTGGGGAGGATGTGGAGAAAGGGGAACCCTCCTACACTGCTGGTGGGAATGTAAGCTAGTTCAACCATTGTGAAAAGCAATATGGAGTTTCCTCAAAAAACTAAAAATAGAAATACCATTTGACCCAGGAATCCCACTTCTTGGAATTTACCCAAAGAATTGAAGTTCTCAGATTAAAAAAAAACATAAAAAAACCCTATGTTTATTGCAGCACTATTTATAATAGCCAAGATATGGAAGTAACCCAAGTGTCCATCAGTAGATGAATGGATAAAGAGTGGTACATATACGCAATGGAATATACTATTCAGCCATAAGAAAGAAACAAATCCTGCCATTTGCAACAACATGGATGGAGCTGGAGGATATTATGCTCAGTGAAATAAGTCAGGCGGCGAGAGACAAGTGCCAAATGATTTCCCTCATTTGTGGAGTATAACAACGCAGCAAAACTGAAGGAACAAAACAGCAGCAGACTCACAGACTCCAAGAAGGGACTAGTATTTACCAAAGGGAGGGGGTGTGGGAAGGTGTGTGGGGAGGGAGGGAGAAGGGGATTTAGGGTATTATGTTTAGTACACATGGTGTGGGGGGTTATGGGGAAGATAGTGTGGCATAGCACAGAGAAGGCAAACGGTGAGTCTGCAGCATCTTACTACACTGAAGGACAGTGACTGCACTGGGGTATGGGTGGGGACTTGATAATATGGGTAAATGTACTAGCCACATTGTTTTTTCATGTAAAACCTTCGTAAGAGTCTACATCAATAATACCTTAATAAAAAAAAACTAAGAATTACCCAAACTACACCTCATCATAATCTCATTAAAATAAAACTGCAGTTTTACACCCCCATCCTCCCACCCCCTTGGGCTTTTGTGCATGCACTTTGGGAAAAGACATGGGCACCAAGAGAAATGGGTGTATGACTCGAACTGTCAATCAAATGACCTCACCTTGTCAGTCAAAGAGATGCCTCTGGGCTAGGACATGATAAATAGACTCTCCTCCTAAAGTTTTGGGCCTTTATCTACCTTGACTCTGGCCCACTCCTCCCTTGGAGTGGATTCAAATAAAATATGCACTCTGCTTCACTGGTGTGTCTCTGCCTTTCAGTTCTTTATTTCAGCAGGGACAAGAACCAAGGAGAACAAACTCAGCTCTGTCCCTAACAACTTAAATGAAACAAACAAAAGCTTTGTTTCTTTTGGAGTGTGATCCTCATTTGAGAAATAAAACTTGGTTATTGAAAGTATTGTAATGTGCATAGGTGACACACAACTGTCATTAACATTAAGAGAATGTCTGGGTCCCATAAAATATTTTCACATTCTGGAAGTTGACCAATCAAAGTTTTCAGGACAGTTCATTTTTAATGCAGTTGTCTCTTTATTGACCCAGTGCTGCTTCTAAAGGGCAGGATCCTTGCATTCAGAAACACTTTGTGAATTTTCCTCTGAATCTCGCATGTCAAACAGAGGGGCTGACGTGTTTATTAAGCATACTTGATAGTGACTTTATATCAAGATTTACTTGATACAGTAACAATCTTAGGCAGAAGACAAACATAGCATGTAATCTGCATAGTATATAAATTTTACTTTCCAGATTTCAAACCCATGAATTTCATGAACAACTGAATGTGCCCAAAGCTGGTGTTTCCTAGAAGATCTTCCTCCCAAGATAGCAAAAATAGGTAATCTAGGCTCTTTTCAAAAAATTAGTTCACAAAATTACTTCACTATTATGATCTGAGCATTAATTGTTTCCTGGTACTCTTCCTTACTTTTTTAAGCCTGAAAGAAAAATGTTCTTACTTAGAATTTCATTCAACTTAAATTTTCAAAGTAGGATTCTACCCTAACTCTTAGTTTCATACTGCAAAGTTTTTTTCCAAAAAACAAAATGGAACTATATACACTGTACATTGTAGATAACTCATTTATGTTTTACATATCTATTAGTTTAGGAAGGAAAGTACATGGATAAATGGTTAGAGATATAGATAGACGAATGAGGAAAAAATTTGATTAGACACTATGATCCATTTTTTTCCTAAGTGGCCCTTGATTATTGGTTCACTACTGTTTTTTGTACTGCAGCAGGATTCAGTCCTACAGCTAACAGCTGTGCCATCTCCAAGCCCTAGTTTCCTGTACATGTAAGTGGTATCCTAATAAAAACCATCTCATTGCATTAAGTAAGGATTATATTAGATAATATATATGGTGCTTGTAGCAAAGTATCTATCATAGAATATGTTATCATAAATATTACCTGATATTAATTATCGTCATAACAATAGGTATCTCTCAAGGATCTGTAAAATGTCACTTGCCTCTTATTTTCACCAATTCCTGAAGTACCTACACAACTGTAATCTGGAGTATTATGCCACTTTCTAATATCTCTTTCCATTTATTCCTAAATTAATTTGTATGTTAAAACAAAATAATTCAAACATTGACTTCCTGAGACAGTATAATATCCCTATTCTTGGTTCCTATTTCATTCTGGGAAATGCAGAGAATGAGTGAAGAGAGAAATTACAAATAATGCTTATCATCCTATTTTAAAGTTTCCTGTATTTTCCAAAATTTCAACGGTTTTAAATAAAATAAACATTTTCCTATTGTGAGCTTTGAATCTTATATAAATATTCAGCAGTGCATTTATTTATGCATAACATTTCATTACTAAAAATTTCTAAAGTGATCAATATTTTATAATATAGAAAAGTATATAGTAGCTTTATGGAAGCATGATTCAGATACCATACAATTCATCCACTGAAAGTGTACCATTTCATGGTTTTTAGTACATTCACTAAGTTGTGCGCATCATAATAGTCAATTTCAGAACATTGTCATCATCCAAACAAAGAAACTCTATCCTCATTAGCAGCCAGTCCCCTTTCCTCCCACCCCTCCAGCCCAAGGCAAGCACCAATTTACTTTCTGAATCTATAAATATTTGCCAGAACATATCATACAAACAGTTATTTATTTCAATTGTTGTACAACAAAATGCCTGTCCATTTATTGAGGACTTTTTATTTTTTCAATGTTTTATAGTTGTCAGAATAAAAGTGTTGTACATCTTTTGTTCAATTTATTCCCAAGTATGTTATTCATTTTGATGATAATGTGAATGAAGTTGTTTTCTTAATTTCATTTTCAAATGGTTCATTGACAGAATATAGAAATGCAGTTGATATGTGTATATTGATCTTCTACCTTGTGACCTTGCTGGACATGTTTATTAGTTCTAATCATTTTTCAGTGGACTCCGTAAGACTTTTTTATAAGCAAGATCATGTCATCTAGAAAATTAATTCTTTCTTTCCAATCTTGATGCCTTTTATTTCATTTTCTTGACTAATTTCCCTGGCTAGAATCTCTTAACACAATGTTGAATAGAAGTGATGAGAGCAGACATAATTTTCTTGCTCCTGATCTTAGGAGAAAAGTATTTAGTATTTCATTTAGCTAAGTATATTGTAAGCTTTGGGTTTTTTTCATCCTCTTGAGAAAGATTCCCTTCCATGCCTAGCTTGTGGGATGTTTTTTTATCATGATAATGTGTTGAACTTTGTCAAGGGTGTTTTACTGAATCTATAGAAGTAGGTGGGTATATATTTATACTTCGAATAACATAATAAAGTTTCCCTCTTTATCTCTAGTAACATTTTCTATTTTGTTTGTTTTAAAGTCTATTTTGTCTAACATATGTGGAGCCACTCAAGCTTTCTTATGACTCTCATTTGCATCATATATGTTTTTACATCTTTTTAACTTTATTTATATGCATGTTTAAATCTAAACTGTGCCTCTAAAAGAAAGCATAAAGTTAAATATTTTCTTATCCATTCTGGCAATTTCTGCCTTTTGGTCGGGCTGTTTAATCCTTTCATATTTAATGTTAGCATCAGTGTACTTAAATATAGCCACAATTTCACTTTTGTGTTGTATGAGACCATAGCAGACTAGACCCAAGCAGACCCTTGAAAAAGCACTTTTTACCTAAATCCCTCTCATTGGCTCCTGCCCTGCCATGAAATATGTCTGAGCTAGACTGCTGGAGGGAAAGGAGAGACACAAGCAGGAGCGCTGTCATGGCAGCCAAGATTATCCTCCACCAATCAGCTCACAGCCAATCAGGAATGGCAGATGCACATGTGAGCCCAACAAGAGAGTGTTTTTAGTATTCTTTAATCAAGAATGGATTCCCTCAAAAGGGAACCAGAATTTGCCACCCCAAATATGCCTCTTTGGCATAAGGACTATTTGGAGCTGATTATTTTGAGAAATCTTCTGATGCAGGAAAACTCTGAAAACAGAGTGTAAGTTCCTTTTGTTAGGGAAATTTACATTTATAAAGGAAATTTTTATAGATGTTTCTTCCTCTTCTGTATAAAGGAAGAGAATGACTCTTAACAACTTTTATGAATGGAAAGGCACAGACTTGAAACTGCATAGCAAGCCTTACTAAAGAGTTCTGGTTTACCACACATTTCCTGTCCACCTTCCCAAAATTTACCCCTCCCACCCTCATCACAAGTCCAAAACTCCTTTTCCATGTTTAGCCTAAGATGGTATGTAAACCACCTCAATTTGGCTGCTTCTTTGAGCCACATATTTTTCTGTCAACTCCTGTTTGTGCATGAATACATAACTAAAACTGTTTTTTTTCCTGTATTGTTATCATCTTGATTCTCAGGCCCTAGCCATTGAACTTAGCAGGGTAGGAGGAAGAGGTTTTTATTCCCTTACATCCTATATAAAGTACCCTACAGACACCTACAAAGTGAAAAAGGCATTGTTAAAATTGTGAAATGATCCAATGAGCAGACTTACTGGTATAAATGAGATAAACTGACATGTGACAACTCCTGATTTTATGCAATTGGAAGACTGCAGATCACTGCTATAGTACTCCTACCGAAAAACATTCGTCTGAATCATCAGGTGGATCCAGGTTGTGGAGCAATTTACAAACATTAAAAATGCATCAATGTATGGATGCCATGTGCACTGTTAACATATACGGATGGAGTGAGGCCAATGATCAGCTAAAACGTTGTCACCAAATAAATCTTCTCAAGTGAACAAAATGTCTCAGGGAAATAATTGTGTGGCTCATCTTCCAAAGCCAGGATTAAAACTGAGAGAAAGGCCTGGGGCCAGAAAGCAGAAAAATACAGCAAATTTAAAAAGCTTGCCTAGAAAAGAATTGTGGGTGTGGTTATTGACACTTAGAGTTGATGGGAATCAAATCATAAGATACACAAATCTTTGAGAGTTTTATTGACTAAACAAACTGCCAGCCAGGACTGCAAGAGAATGTGACTATGTAAAAATGGAAAGAACCTTCTAAGGACAAGAAATAGGCCTAGAAATCTGCTTAGTCCCCAAGGAGGAAACATGCCCCCAAGTCCATTGTACTTATAGCCAAGAAGAATAATGAAAAAGGAAGAATTTCCCATGTGAGGCCAGGGACCATGGAAAGCCAGGCATTCTAGGAACAGTTAAAGCCTGGACTAGGACCAGCCTCACCCCCGGGTGGGGCCTTCCCACATCTGACCCAGAGAACATTATCCTTCGGCTGCCCCTTAAGAAGAGGTGGGAATGTCTGATCTTGGAGGGATTGTTTGCTGAATATGTGGTGAAAGGGCAGCCCTGGTAGAAGTTAGTGCTATTTGCCAAACACTTCTGGAATTCAGGCCTTAGGGAAAATGGTAGGATTGGATTTCTTGCTCCCCTTTTGTTTTGAGTGGGATCTTGTGACTCATTCTAGTTCCAAATGGCCATGAGGGGCATTGCCAGGTATCACTACTGGACCAGAACATTTAATTATCATGCAGGCCCCCAGAGCTCTTTCTCCCCTTTCTCTTTGCTATGAGTGTCTTAAAGAATAAAGACCACCCCCTAGGCCCACCCCCTGGCCTCTACCTTTTTCCCCATAATGGGCATTTAGCATACGCAAGAAATTGCTCTTTGTTTAAGCTACTGATAATTTGTATTTTTTTAATTTATTTTATTTTTTTCTCGCTGCAGTCTGATTTAGTCCATAGTGAACGATACATAAGTCCTCTGATTTTTGCTGGGTAGCAAGAGACAACACATGATTGGATTCCATTTGTATGAAAAGACCATGAAAGGGAAATTGAGTCAGAAAGTAGATTAGTGGTTGCTGAGCCTAGAGATACAAACATTACCTGTACATGGGCACAAGAGATCTTACTGGGGAGATGGAAATGTTCTAAAGCTTATTTATGGAGAAGATGGTAGCACTCAGTAAAGTCACTAAAAATAACTGAACTGTTCATTTTAAATGAATGAATTTTATGAAATGTAAAATAATCCTCAAAAAAACTGTTGAAAAAAAGCAAAAGCCACTTGCATCTAAGAAAAGCTGGATAATACTTACAACCTCCCTTCTAGGTATCTCCATCCAAAAATATTTTTCTTGAAACTGTAGGTCTATGTTAGCAATGATAGTTTACAGCCATTCCCTTGAGTACCTTATGATGTGTAAGGGTAGATTTTCAAAACTAATTAGTGAAGCAGCTAACTTCACAAAAGAAAGAGAAAAATATGTAATGGTATAATATTCAAATCTATCCAAATTGTTGCTTAAATAGATACTACTGTAATTCTTTGTACAAAATAATAAACAAGAGAATCAAAATCTTGAAATATTCAAATCATTTTTCAGTCTTGTATTCATGATTTATTGCTGTATAAGCAGCCTGTGCACACCCAGCCTGTCGGTTCCTCAGGGGATGACCAACCACCACCCCCATGGGCTGATCACTTTCCTCAGAACTACCCCACCTTCAAAATCACTACCATAAGCATCCCACTCTCCCACTCTCTAAATTATAATCCTCTACCCTTTCAACTTGTTTACATATCTGATTCCCCAACTCTGTTCTGAAATCTCTAAAGACTAATTTACTGCATCCTCTGACTTCTTCTTTCCATCAACCTTCTCATTTCTTTACTCTTCATCTAATTGAATTGCTGTGCCTCATTATTTCATTAATGTATCTGCTGTATTATTTAACATTAGACTTAACTTAAAATATTAAAAAATACAAATAACAACAGTATAGGTGTTATTTGTCTTTGACTAGTAAAAAAAAAGACAACTTTAAGTTACTGATTTAAAAAAAAACTGTCAACATAGAATTCCATGCACAGCCCAAATGCCATTCAAATAAATGTCCGTGAATTGCATCAACAAGAAAAATATATCGAGGAATAAATTTAACCAAGGAAGGATTAGACTTCTGGAAAGATGGCAACATGAACGGAGTGGCAGAAATTTCCTCCTAACATTATATTTATCCACAAAAACACAGCAAATACAACTATTCCTAAAAGAGAGACCAGAATACCCAGGAAAGCGCACAGCGTGCAGCTTCACCTGAGAGGACTCGGCACCTGGCGAGGTGGGTAAGATACAGAGCCGCAACCTGGCGGGACCCAAGCGCTCCCCCACCCCAGCGCACCGGTGGAAGGAGAGGATTCAGAGCCAGGAGGGAGTGGAAGTACAGGCCCGGGAAATAACCAGCCCCGGTGATCTGCACCGGGAGCGCCAACACACAGTGCGTGGTGTAGCGGAGATTGGAGAGACAGAGGGCACAGGGTCTCAGCGGGGAATGCGCCAGTTGCTTGCGGCAGGCTCCGGGAAGGAAAAAAAAAAGAAGAAAAGTGCATGCTTTTTTCAGCAGTCTTAAAGAGATAGGAGCCCAGCAGAGGACCACATCGCCCTGGCACACTCAGCCCAGCAGGCTGGAAGTCCTGGGGAGCTTCAGACCCCTTAGCTGGCGACTGGGAAAGGGTGGCCACACTTAGGACTCCCACAGAGATCAACAGCCTCCCATTCGTTCCCACCCCGGCCAGAGCTATAAAGGGCCTTGCAGAGCGGCGTGGCCACAGCTCTGGAATAGTGGAGCAACAGCGCCACCTAAAGCATTCACACAGAATCCACTCCTGGTGGGCGTTTTTCTTTTTTTTTTTTTTAGTTGTTGTTTTTCCTTCTCTTTTCTTTCTTTCTTTCTCTTTTTTTATTATTATTTTATTTTTTCTTTTCTTTTCTTTTCTTTGTTTTTTTTTCCTTTTTAAAGTTATAAAGAGCCCAGCTGACATATGTGGCAACTACCAGCAACCAATTCTATAGCCATGAAAACACAGAGGAATATGGTACAGACAAAGCTTCAGACCCAGACAACCCCAGAGAGGGAACCTGAAGGGATGGACATGCACAGTCTTCCTGAAAAAGAATTCAGAATAAAAGTCATACCCATGCTGACAGATCTACAGAGAAATGTGCAAGAGCTGAGGGAGGAAGTGAGGGAAGTGAGGAAAGACTATACAGAAATGAGACAAGCCATCGACGGGCTTAAAAGCAGTCTGGATGAGGTGTCAGAGACTGTTAATGGATTAGAAAATAGAGAACAGGAATACAGAGAAGCTGAGGCAGAGAGAGATAAAAGGTTCTCTAGGAATAAAGGAATAATAAGAGAACTGCGTGACCAATCTAAACGGAACAATATTCGCATTATAGGAGTACCAGAGGAAGAAGACAGAGAAAAAGGGATAGAAAGTGTCTTTGAAGAAATAATTGCTGAAAACTTTCCCACACTGGGGAAGGAAATAGTCTCTCATTCCACGTAAGCCCACAGATCTCCCAAAATAAAGGACCCAAGGAAGACAACACCAAGGCATATAATAATTAACATGGCAAAGGTCAAAGATAAAGACAGAGTATTAAAGGCAGCTAGAGAGAGAAAAAAGATCACCTACAAAGGAAAACCCATCAGACTATCATCAGACTTCTCAACAGAAACCTTACAGACCAGAAGAGAATGGCATGATATATTTAACTTAATGAAACAGAAGGGCCTTGAACCAAGAATATTGTATCCAGCATGATTATCATTTAAATATGACGGAGGGATTAAACAATTTCCAGACAAGTGAAAGTTGAGAGAGTTTGCCTCTCATAAACCACCACTACAGGATATCTTAAATGGACTGCTCTAGAGGGAAGCACCCCTAAGGCTAAAAAGATGTCACCAGAGAAAATAAAATCATAGCAAAGAAAGCAGACCATCCAAATACTAACTAAAGGCAAAGAATAAAACACCCAATATATAAAGAATGGAGGAGGAAAAATAGGAAGGGAGAAATAAAGAAACATCAGACGGCGTTCACAATAATTTAACAAGAAAGTTAAGTTAGATTGTTAGATAGTAAAGAAGCAACCCTTGAACCTTTGGTAACCACGAATCTAAAGCCAGCAATGGAAATAAGTGCATATCTATCAATAATCACCCTAAATGTAAATGGACTGAATGCACCAATCAAAAGACACAGAGTAACAGAGTGGATAAAAAAGCAAGACCCATCTATATGCTGCTTACAAGACACTCACCTCAAACCCAAAGATATACACAGACTAAAAGTGAAGGAATGGAAAAAGATATTTCATGCAAACAACAAAGAGAAAAAAGCAGGTGTTGCAGTACTTGTATCAGACAAAATAGACTTCAAAACGAAGAAAGTAGCAAGAGATAAAGAAGGACATTACATAATGATAAAGGGG
>JAQQAC010004068.1:7657083-7670046 GCA_029783875.1 Phataginus tricuspis
AACAGAAAGAGAAATCAGAAAAACAATTCCATTCACAATTGCATCAAAAAGAATAAAATACCTAGGAATAAATCTAACGAAGGAAGTGAAAGACCTGTACTCTGAAAACTACAAGACACTCCTGGGAGAAATTAAAGAGGACACTAACAAATGGAAATGCATCCCATGCTCTTGGCTAGGAAGAATAAATATTGTCAAAATGGCTATACTACCTAAAGCAATCTACATATTCAACGCAATCCCTGTCAAACTACCAACAGCTTTCTTCAATGAACTGGAACAAATAATTCTAAAATTCATATGGAACCATAAAAGACCCCGAATAGCCAAAGCAATCCTGAGAAGGAGGAATCAAACGGGGAATTATGCTCCCTGACTTCAAGCTCTACTACAAAGCCACAGTAATCAAGACAGTTTGGTATTGGCACAAAAACAGACCCACAGACCAGTGGAACAGTATAGAAAATCCAAACATTAACCCAAACATTTACAGTCAATTAATATTTGATAAAGGAGCCTTGGATATACAATGGGAAGATGACAGCCTCTTCAGCAGCTGGTGTTGGAAAAACTGGACAGCTACATGTAAGAGAATGAAACTGGACTACTGTCTAACCCCATACACAAAGGTAAACTCAAGGGGGATCAAAGACCTGAATGTAAGTCATGAAACCATAAAACTCTTAGAAAAAAACATAGGCAAAAATCTCTTGGACATAAACATGAGCAACTTCTTCATGAACATAGTCCCCCAGACAAGGGAAACAAAAGCAAAAATGAACAAGTGGGGAGGGTTGTACAACTCAGAGAAGTCAAGTAGTGATTCTATAGCATCTCACTGCGCTGATGGACAGTGACTGTAATGGGGTTGGTGGGGGGGACCTGATGAAGGGGGTAGTTCAATCACCATAATATTGCACATGTAATTGTAGGTTAATGATACCAAAATAAATTGTAAGATAAATAAATAAATAAATAATAAAATAAAATAAAATAATCACATTACATAGAAAAAAAATTTTTAACCAAGGAGGTGAAAGACCTGCACACTGAAAACTCTAAGACATTGATGAAAAGAAATCAAGAGGTCACAAATTGAAAGATTCTGCATTCATGGATTGGAAGAATTTATACTGTTAAAATGTCCATACTACTCAAAGCAATCTGCAGATTTGGTGCAATCCCTAATAAAATTCTAATGACCTTTTCCACAGAAGTAGAAAAAAATAATTCTAAAATTTGTACAATATCACAAAAGACCTCAAATAACCAAAGCAATCCTGAAAAAGAAGAACAAGCTGGAGACATCACACTCCCTGATTTCAAACTGTATTACAGAACTATAGTAATCAAAAACATAGGCATTGGCATTAAAAAGAAAAGACACAAAGAACAACAGAACACAATAGACAGCCCAGAAATAAACCCAACATACGTAGTCAATTAATTTTTAACAGAGTCAAAAACATAATGGGCGTTGAACAGTCTTTTCAATAAATGGTGTTGGGAAAACTGGACAGTCATGAGCAAAAGAATGAACTAGACTACCAGCCTACACATGCACAAAAATTAACTGAAAATGGATTAAAGATTTGAATGGAAGATCTGAAACTACAAAACTCCTGGAAGAAAACATGGGTTGTAAGCTGTTTGATGTCAGTCTTAGTGATGATTTTTTAGGATTTGACTCCAAAAGAAAAGGCAACAAAGGCAGAAATAAACCAGTAGAACTACACTGAATTGAAAAACTTGTGCAAAGCAAAATGGAAAGACAACCTACAGAATGAAAGAAATATTTAAAAATCATATATTTGGGGACTAGTATTCAAAATATATGAAGAACTCATACAGCTTAATAACAAAAGTAAAATCAATTAAAAAAATAGGTGGAGTATTTGAATAGATATTTTTCCAAAGAATACATAGAGAAGGCAAACTGACACATGAAAAGATGCTCGACATCACTAATCATTAGGAAAATGAAAATCAAAACCACCATGAGACATCACCTCACACCTGTTAGAATGACTATTATCAAAAAGATAAGAAATAACAGTTGTGGGTGAGGATGTAGAGAAAAGGGAACCCTTCCCTTGTGCACTGTTGGTGGGCATATAAATTGGTGCAGCTATTATGGAAAACAGTAGGGAGATTCCTTCAAAAGTCAAAAATAGAACTAATTTTAATTCAAAATAATATATGCATTCCCATGTCCATATTCTTGTAGAATTATTTATAATAGCCAAGACAGGGAAACAACCCAAGTGTCCACTGATGGATGAATAGAAAAAGAAAATGCAGTATATATATATATACACATAGGAATACTCTTCAGTTGTAAAAAGGAATGAAATCTTGCTATTTGTGACAACATGGATGGCCTTTATGGGCATTATACCAAGTGAAAGAAGTCAGAGAAAGACAAATACTGTGGTCTCACTTATATATGGAATTTACAAAACAATAAACAAGCAAACAAACAAAAACAAGCTAAGAGGTAAAACAGAACAGATTGGTGGTTGCCAGAGGTTGGGAGTGGCTGAAATGTTTGAAGGAGTCAAAGGTATAAACATCCAATTATAAATAAATGTAATGGGGATGTATTATACAGCATGGTGACTATAGTCAATAACATTGTGTTGCATATTTGAACATTATTAAAAGAGTAGATCTTAAAAGTCCTTTCCACAAGAAAAAAAATTATAACTATATAAGTGATGGGTGTTAACTACCCTATTGTGGTGATGATTTTACAATATGTACAAATATTAAATCATTATGCTGTATACCTGAAACTAATATAATGGCATATGTCCATTATACCTCAGTTAAAGAAAAAACAATTAAGATACCATATGGAAAACCCCTAGTAGAAGGTCTGGTACATAGTAGCTACTCAATAAACAATGGTGAAAACCTTAACAAAAAACAGTGAAATAAAATTTTTTTCTATAAACAAAATCAAGAACAATTTTTGCCATCTCTCCTGGACCCTAAGAAATGTCAAGGAAGATCCTCAAGCAGAAAGAAAATGATACCAGATGAAGGAAAGTATAAATATGGAGCAAATATAAATGCCAGTTTTACCTTTTTATTTCCTTCATTTATGACTGACAGTTAAAGGGAAAAATAATAATGTGTTGTGAGGTTTGTAACATACTTAGAAATAAAAGAATGCAAACAAAGGACAAAAGTGGAGAGCAAATATCAACATAACAGATTAAAACTCAAATTATAAACCCAAACTGTGTTAAATGTGGCAGAGGTAAACACCTAACTTCAAAAGTATCTATAGCTTGGATAAGAAAGTACCTAATTGATACCTTAAATATAAAGATACATGCAAGTTAAAAGAAAAGTTTATAGAAAGATAGATAAGGCAAACACCAATCAAAAGAGAGGAATGAAAAGGGACTTTTTATAGTGTGATATAAGGGCATTAATTCACAATGAGCACATACTGCCTCTAAGTGTTGACCTTATAATTGTTTCAAAATACATGAAGAAGTGGAAGGAGACAGACAAGCATAAAGGAAAAGGCAGAGACAAATTCACACTTATCAGTAGATTTCAACACTCCTCTTTCAATAATAGATAGAAAAAATAGCAGAAATTAAGTAACGATACACAGGTTTGAAAAATGCACCAACTTACTTGACTTAATTGCATGTATACAATACTCAAGACAACCATAAAGAATACGATTTCTTTCCAAGTGCATGAGGAGCCTTCACCCCCCAGTGGGTTACAGAAGAAATCGCAAGAACAATTAGAAAACGTTTTGAGCTGAATGACAATAAATACGCATTATATCAAAATGTGTAAGATGCAGCTACAACAGTGCTGAGAGGTACAATTTAAAGTATGAAATGCTTATATTAGAAAAGGAGAAAGGGTTCGAATCAATAATATGTTTTTAATTTAAGAAACTAGAAAATGAAGAGCAAATTTAATGCAGAAGCCAAAGGAAACAAGGCACATTTTTTTCATGAAGTAAGGTTAAATACTGACATTTTTTAAGACAAAAAAATAGTTTTATATACTAAGAGAGCTTTACAAAATGAGCTATTAAGTAATGCTCTTAAGAAGGAGAAAAAAAAGTGATTCCAGAAGTTTTAAAATGCAAGAAAGAACAGGAAACAAAATGAGAATAAACAAACAGGCAGACAACGGCGGGACCACATATGCCTTTACAACTGCGTCGCACACCTCTGGAGCGACCATGGCTAGAAACCAAACCCAGACCCAGGTTGCCAACCCCATACTTCCCAAGCCCACTTTCAACTCAGGACCAAATAGAGAAAGTCAAATGCTCCTAAGTCAATCACATAAGATACCCTGTTTCTGACTAACCCATCTCCAGCTTCCTTATGCCAACAGCCCCCAGTCAGAGAGCACTGAACGCTTTCCTTGTTCTCTCTGTCAACTTCTCTGCATGCGTTTGCGGCTGCCAGATCTAAGTGATGGTGGCTGACGCCCTTGCTACAGCAAGCTCTGAATAAGTAGCCTCATTTGGGTGATATTTATTATTACCACAAAAGTAATGGTAAATATTTGGATAAATACAAATAAGAATTAATTTCATAAAACTATGTTAATAATTGTGTCTATGTTTTGGGGTCAAACAAATAAAAGAAGACTTGAACCACAGCGATACATACTGTGTTGACAGATTGGACGTCTCAGTATAGTCAAGATGTCAATTCCCCCAAATGAATTTATGTTTAATGCAATTCCTTTTAAAATTCCAGCAAGGTTTTTGATAGACACAGAAGAGCTTTTCCTAAAATGTATATGGAAAGGCCCCAGAAGAGCTCAAACAATCTTGAAAAATAAAGTAGGAGTCACTCTACTTGCTATCAAATTTACTGTATAACTACAGAAATCAAAGCCATCGAGCTCCTAAGAAAGTTCTAAAACAAGCCAAACAAATTAAAATTTTAAATCCAACATCAAAATTAGATGAGATAGAGGAAGGAAGGAAAGTAACCCTGCCCTTTTAGCCCCAGCTTTCATGGCAGGGCACCAATAGACCCTGCTTAACATTGGTAAATCAAGGACTGTTACTTAAACTCATGGAGGGAACATACAATATAGTCAATAGTGAACACTGATGCTTCCAAATAATGGGCTGGAGAGGAGGGATAAGACAAAGAATTTTTGGTTTTAATCAATCTAGACTGTTTGAAAGGTGGATTACTTCTAAATATGAGAATTTAACATTTTTATTGAAAGGTTAACATATGTATTTGGACCCAAAATTTCCTCCAGTACCTCCCCAGTATGTACCTTTGAATAAATATGGTCACCTTTGCCACGACCAACCACAGACAGCCTGCTAGGTCCTCTCCCCTTCTGTCCTGACCAGGGGCTACTTTGTGTTTCTAGGTGTTTGTCATGTCCCCTCCATTTATTATTCCTCCTACCTAGATGTCCTTCCTCCCCCTCCCTTCAGTTAGCCAGTATCTACTCAACCCCATGAATTCAGTTCAGATATCATTTCATCGGAGAAGTAGCTTGACTCCCAAGAAGGACTGAGTCCTTGTTGAATAATTTCACCCATTACAATTTTCCTAATCTGTAGTTCATGTCTTTGGGAGCAATAAATATTTCTTTCCCCTCCGAACTGTATGCTCCCTGAGGTCAGGGCTCTGTCTATTTTGCTCACATGGTTTCCCTAGTCTCCAGCACATTTGGGAATTTAATAAATATTTGTTGAATAAGTATGAACTAATAAGTAAGTCAAGTTTTCCTAAGTCCCATACATCTCCTTCTATAGAACATATAAATCCCAGGTAACTATCCTTGAAAGTAAGAGTAAAGGGGAAATTAAATCTATCCCCCCTGCCCATTTAACTGGGCCACATGCTCTTTGGTGTATGTCTTAAACCACGTGGTATAACAAACTCTGTTCAAACCATCACTCAGAGTCATAACACCTTCCTACTTTATAACTCTAGTCCCAAGAAATAGGACTAATACTTGTATTATGAATGAACCATATTACTTGAGGCTTTGGAAGGTGTCTTTGTTATGTTTGGAAGACTTAAGCTGACGGGCAATACATCCAAATCTGTGGATGAGTCATGTCATAACAAGGATCTACTCTGCTTTTGGCTGGGGAGGGACAAGGCTCAAAGCTTATGCTGGCCCAGCTCGCCGCCCTCTTGTGCAGTGACAAATGACACCAACCAGAGAATAACAAGAGTAAGAGCAGAGGCAGGACCTTATTTAAAAGAAGCCTTAGAATTGCTTCTACCCCAACCTGTCTTAAGAGGCTTTGAAGTCAAATGGAACGAAATAACAGAGGTCTCCTTGGTCATGGCACCAAAAGGTCAACCATCCTGTTTCTGAAATAAAACTGCAGCTGTTGGATTTTTCAATCTCCAGTGTACTGCCTTTTAAAAATGTTTTTTACAACAAAAAATGATGCCATTTCAGGGGGTCCTGTTATGAGATCTCTAACATAAGAGCTCTTGTTAATTCAACTCTACTGTTGGCAGGTCATGTGGTGGGAGAAGTGGGAGGGCCTCACAGGTGGAAAGTACGGGTGCTGGAGTCACAGTGATCAGATTTGGTTCTTGTCTATAGGATCCGTGGGCTGTGATCTTGGGCATCTATGTGCAAAATGGCAGTTCCAGCAGGACTGGGGTAAAGGGCTTGCAAGAGGGTAAAATAAAACAAAATTTGTTAAATTGTTTAGCACAGTATCTACTATATAGTAAGCACTTAATAAATGTGGTTCTTTTATTACTGCTATATTCTGGGTACTATATTTAGCACTTTATATGCATCATCTCAAGTCCTGAAAACAAGTCTGCAAGATAATCATTAATATTCCTATTTTACCAGTAGGTAAATGGGAATTAAACAATTAGCCTGAGGTCACTCAGCTAGTCATTATTCAAAGCCAGTCCTATTCAACTTCAAAGCCTGCCACCATTATATAACTTTAAAACTGCATAAGTTAATGGGCACTTTTTAGGCTACATCATGCTATTCTTTTTTATATCCTAAACCAAACACAATTGCTCCAGTCTGCATAAGGGCCATTATTGTCTAATTTATAAATCACTGGAGGTCAGTAAATGGTTGTTCTGCAAATACCCAGTCTAAAAAACACTTGATTTAGAACTGCCATGTGTATGAATTTTAGGTCTTGATGTCATCAGCTGTAAGATAATAAATTACACCGGTCTTAGAGAGTTGTTATGAGATTTAAATAAGATTCATAAAAGTAGTGCAATTCGTGATTCAAGATGGCACTCAAAAAAGTTTATTGAAAAAAATATGTATTTGTGTGTCTTGCCTGAGGGGTTCAGCCCAGGCAAGCTCACTCTGGATTTGGTGAGACCAAAATCGGCAGCAGAACATTGCGGGTGAAAAGGGACCTATACCAAGCTTTATTCTCATGGCAGTAGGTCAAGCGCTAGAGTCCCATCTGCATCTTTCTCTGCCTCCAGTTCAGCCTCTGCCCCAGGCTCTATCTCCTCTGCAGGTTCTGCCCTCGCCACCAGCCTCTGCTCTCCTCTCTCCTGCTCTCTTGCTCTCCTCTCTAGGCTCTGTTCCTAGCACCAGGGAACTCCTTTCATAGCAACACAGGCAAGAATGGCTTATTGCCAGTGGGTATGCAAGCATGTGCCCACGCAGTAGGCTGAGTATTACATCTCACGTGCACACAGTGGGTAGATTAGGACCAGGTGTGGATCCTGGCCATGGAACTTTCACTTCCCCTACAATACGTATATGAATGAACATCTATGGCTATTAGTGAAAGAAAGAGAGAGAGAAAGAAAGAAAGAAAAGGAAGGAATGAAGGGAAAGAAGAAAGGAGGGAAAGAATCAGGAATCCTTGCAACTTGAGGAATAATTACTTTTACAGAAGACTGGCACACTCACTCTTTCAGTCATCCTAGCTTTTTCCTTTTTTTTGTAATTTGTATAAAATCTGTGTAATGTCGCTGGTTATGAGAAACTAAAATATAGTACCCTCTGTGCTGTGCCCATATGGCTATATGGGTAACTGTATTACTTTCAGAATGTCTAGTAATGATAAAATGAAGAAAAAAACCACTGTCTTGCTTTTAAATCACATTAATCCCAGGGCCAAAGGGAATGGAAGTATCCTTGATGGTGGTTAGAGTGGGACTGAGGGAGGGTCTGTTCTTCTGGGTGCTACTCTGTCATCAGCCAGCCAGATTCTCAATTTCTTCATCTGCACATAACAGGATTCCCAACTCAAGGACCTAGTGATGTTCATCCACCTTCAGGAGCTGCCTGCTGGGTGCGAGCAGTCCCATTAGGTGTCTGTTTGCATGAAAGACCAAGAAACTTCCCAGGGAAAACAGAAGCAGAAGGCACAACTTTGAAGTCACCTGGTTCAGTGTCCAAGAGGGAAGGCTGTGTGTTGCTGAGCACAGTATTTGTCATGTATAGTGCTGTCTGGGCAAGGCCCCTTGGTCCCGGAGTTGGAGGCTGAAGTAAAGTGTAAGTAAAACATGTCAGGCCATGTGGCTGCTGTTCTCAACAATCTGCATGGCAGAGGAGAGGACAGTCTGGGTGAATGGTCCCCTCCCTGCTGAGAGCTGGCACACATGGAGCGTGGACACTGGAGTCTGAACAACATGCGTCCTCGTGAGATGGGAAAGGGCGCAGAGAGAAAAGTCCCCCGCGCTAGCTTTGTGGAAGTTTTACAAAGACTCTGACAACCTTCACGGCAAGTTCAGCAGCTTCAATGGCTCCCAGAGACCTGGCCTTGGGCAAGGAAAAGAGGAAAAAGACATTAACACTACTACCTAGGTGGGTAAGTAATGAGATGCCCCCAAGTTCTCCAGGAGGAGTGTGGAGGAACCTGCGATGAAGGCCTTTCTATAAAGGTGAGACAAATCAGGAAAACGACTCTTCAAGTGTTTTTTGATAATCCCCAGATGGAAACAGTTTAAGAAAATATAAATTGTATGTAAAACAGGGTTCATAAGAAATCATCTTTAATTATCTTGTCTTTTCAAAATCAAGCACTGAGCCTCCCTTTTCCTAAATGCACTAGCAATCATGCTCAGGCTTCATTGGACTAGTCCATCTACCTGAATAACCTAGGTTTACCTGGGGAAATATCTTAAAAATGTACAAATGTAAATGTTCTCATAAGAACGTGATGATGAAGAGCATAACATTTCCTATAATTTCCAGATTATTATTTTTTTCATTCACTTTGGAGTCGCTTTGACTCACTGTAGTGAAATAGCCAAAATTTATATTCCAAGTACAAGGTGGGGGAAAAAAAAACAGCTCAATCCTATTCTCAAAAAAGAGTTATACAGTATGTGGGACAAGCTTCCAGACTGGTTCTTTACAATCAACTGAGCGGTAAATTTAATTTCCCTGGCGTTCTCCAGCTGCTAATTTCCATCCCATTCGAAGTGGGATGTGCAGGCGCGGTAACTTGGTTATCTTTCCGGCAGGCATTGTCAGAAGAGCAGAGCCTGCCGGGCAGAGCCAGGGGAGGGCCCCCTCTATGCTCTGCATCCTGGCCCCCCCTGCAGAGAGCACCCATTCTCTTCACACGGCCACTTAACCCTGTCACGGCCCGTGCATTCCACACTGAGCAGTCTGGATTTTCAGCATCATTGTGTCAAATCAGTGACTTCCCTGGGGCTTGTGGGAGATTCTCCTCCAGCATAAAGCCTCTATTCTGATGGATACAAGTGTCACTTTGATTTAAATCGCGGGAATGACGTGGACAATTTGGCTTTGAGTCCTTCCTATTACAAGGATGCCTCACCAGAGACTACATGGTTAAAGATACTGGTGACACAAAAAACATCTGTTTTAAATTCCTCGCCATAACTTGATATGTTTTCATTATCATCTTTAGAAATGAGGGAAATTTTTGTTGTAGGTGAAGGAGCCTGAATGGCTGTTTTGCACCCAGCAGTGGTGTCCTGCCATCTTGGTGGGAAGAACTTGGCCGGGAGGACTTGGCAGTGAGAGGGCCTGCCCATGGCTGTTTGATTACTTCACAGTCCTGTTAGGTCCCAGACTTATGGTAGGCATCAGGGACTAAATAACTTACAACCCATCCTTGGGACACCACCATATGCCTGTATTCAGGGCTTAACCAAGCTGTTTCAAAATCTCACTCAGTCATAGCTTATAGCCGAGAGGAATTTGCTCTTCAGTTAACAGTAAGAGAAAACCAGAAACCCAGAGTCAGGAAAACCAAGTGGGACACTCTCACCTCCCCACACCAAATGCTGCCCTTTTAGGAAGGATGTTCTATATGGGGTCATGGGAGTTAAAAGCCTTCCTTCACACTTTGGACTAAGATTACTGAAACTAAGACATTTTCTGAGGGGTTTTCCAAGTAATATCTCCTAAGGTGGAAGTGCAGTTGTCATTGTAAACAATATCGGTTGTTTCCAGCCATCTTCCACACAGCATGTGGGCACCTGTCCTGATGTAGTTCTGCAGCCAGGTGCAGAAGTGTAAGAATGAAAATCAAAATTAAATATGCAGGGTTGATGTCCTGGACAGGAAAAACTTCATAGGCATTAAACTAGACCACTTTGTGGGTGGGAAGGGCAGAGAGGGACAGGGAACAGAGAACTTCTCTATTCCTTCTAATTTGATTTTTTTAAAGGCCTTAGGAGTGTTTGCAGAAGCTGACCAATTGCATTTTCAAATAAAAGGCAGCTTGCCACAGGGCTCTGTGGAGGCTACCTTCTGGTCTTCACACTGGAAGTCAGCACATTTCAGACCTAACCCTGTGTGATCTAAGAAGGTCCACACCCTTGAGCAAGACTCTTCCTGCCCTCCCCAGACAAAAACTAAAAGGGAGTGGGCACTGGATCACTGAGGGCACCAGCTCTAACATTCTGTGATTTTATTCCATCTCAGTGTCCTCTGAAGACTCAAATTCCCTTGACGCTTTTCTGAAGCACAGTTGCTGGTCCCAGATCCTCACTCATCTTCAACCTCATTCCAAGGATTCAAAAGAACTTGAAGGTTCAGGTTATTCTTGTGCCCTCAACTTTCATCCATAATCATCTTCAAATGAATTCATGGCATCTCCAGCCTTGTCTTTGGAAGCGCACTTGTGAGTTCCACCCCTTAATACAGTGAGGGTCTGCGTGGCTGTGCTGGGGAGGGAAGGAAGGAACCCCTGTCTGGGAACACACAGTGACAAGGGAACCCGCCACCTGAGCCCCTAAGAGGGTTCAGCGTTCTGCAGCCAGCCGATCACCCCTAACTGCAGGCAAGAATTACATTAACAACGATTTAAAATTTAGATCTTAATACTCTTCTGCTGCCAGCTAAACCAGACTGGCGCCTCATCTATCAACTGGGCATGGGGGGCCAACTGTCCCTTATTGCAGAAGAAGGTTCGTATCCACAGACAGGGTATTATGGTCTGAAGGGGTTGAGTGGGCACAGTATTTATTTCCATTATCATCATCATACTGGCTATAAGTCTTTGATTTTTAAATCCAGGCTAAAGAGCACTTTTATAAGAGATCACTCTACCCGTGGGGTTTGTATGGGCGTTTCTTTGTAAACATAGTGTACTGTAAGAACATGTCTACTTTGGGAAATGACAGCATATGAAATGGCATTTCTATGCAGGCAAAATGGTTCATCGTGCAAAATGGTGAGCCAAAGAGCCACAAGGGTACCTGCCAGACCAGGCTCTTGGTCTGTTTTCTGGGGGCTTGCAAGTGGTATGACTGGTTGTGACTGGCTGGTGGTGGCCATTGTCTCTGGAGCCGAGAAAGGCAGCAAAGTGCTTGCAACAGCCCTGTGCTCTCTGAGCTGAGAGAGGCATGCTTTTGGAAAATGGCTCATCGAGTTGGTGAATCAAGATCTAAAGTAGGGAAATAATCATAAGCAGAGCATAAGGTAGACTTTGCTTCTTTAAACTGTCTTAGGAAGTTTCACGGTCTTCTGTTTGAAAGGATTTTGATTTGAATGCCCAGGGAGATCTGCTGAAGACTCAGATGTGAGTCAAGGAAAGAGGTAAGGTACTAAGTGAGGGCTCCTCTGATGCAGGGACCCAGGCAGGTAGTGATACTAGCATCCCTGTGCAAGCTGGTCATGTGTCCTCTCTGTGCCTTGCTCGGTGTGCCGGTGACACCTGTTTCCCTTCCCACTGATCTAGGCCCTGAGCACCATGGAGCGTCACCACGGGCGTGCTGCAGAGCTCTCCTTCACAGTCTGCAGGGCAGGCTTCGGTTTCCCTGTAAGATGCATAGTGTTCTCCCTCCTACTGCTCCTGGCTCAGATGCAGGCTGCCATGTTTTCTAGGCCCCTCTTTTTCTGCTAGAAAGAACCACTCCCTGCAGGGCACCCTTGCTACTTCGCTGAGAACCAGAGTACCTATCAGACCCCCTTTCTCACTGGGTAGCGCCCCCGCTCGCCCTGGGCACCCACATATCCCTGAGCACACCAGCACCTGCTGGTATGACTTCCACCACAGCTGAAGCCCTGTGCCCCCGGGGGTCAACACTATGGGTGTCCCACGGTCAGGCATGGAGCTGCCCTCACAAGCCACTCTCTCCACATTTTTTTTATCAGCTCTGCCTCAGCGGTTCCAAAGCAGTGTTTTCTCCCTCTAAAGCCTGACAGCATTCTAGGAAAACTGTGTTTCAGGTTCACTTTGCAGGCCCAACCCCAGCTTCTCCCCAGTATGTTGGGGCACCTAGCCAAAAGGCATACTGGAGTGACAGGCACGGTGCTATACTCAGAAGCAACGCTCCTCTTTGGATTCTCGAGGTTTGTTTCAGGATCAAGCTCAGCAGTGGGAGTGAGGGGATCCCTGGCTCTCTAATTCTCCCAGAGGAAGGGCCTCAAGTCCTCCTTGTAACTGAATGCAGAGCAGCCTGTCCCCAAGCCTCCCAAGCACGCCCACTCACATCTGGACCCATGGAGGCTCATGCGGGGAGGGAGGTGTAACTGAATGCAGAGCAG
>JAQQAC010004068.1:7674933-7695633 GCA_029783875.1 Phataginus tricuspis
CCGCCCGCCCGCCGGGCCCGGCCTGGCCCTGCCCGCCGCCCGCCGGCCGCGATGCTTTAGGGCCGCCGCCCGCCCGCCGGACCGTTATCCGCGCCGCCGCCGCCCGCAAGATGCCGCGCTCCTTCCTGGTCAAGAAGCATTTCAACGCCTCCAAAAAGCCAAACTACAGCGAACTGGACACACACACAGGTAAGGAGGAGAAGAAAGGAAGGGAAATGATAGCTATAGCTATCTAGTTCCGTAAAGCTATAAGCATCTGTTAAACTCAGATTCTGCTCCGAAAGAACTGGAGACTAAGTTGTTGCCTTTTAAACAGTGTATTAAAACAGCGTCCAGACTCTTGATCACTTAGGGTAAGTTCTGATTCAAAATTTTCCAACTCTTAACTGACAAGGAAACCTTCATTCAGCCCTTGCAACTTTATTTTATAAAGCTTGTACATACACGCATAAAGACCAGGCAGGGTGAGTGGCACAGTCTCTGTTGAATTAATTGCTTTTTTCATGTAATACGGCTCCTTTCCTTTAGAAAGCAGTTGATTTATGCCTATCTTTGTCCTCACAGTCATAAAACCTGCATATAACCCCTGCATAAAGTGGAAAACAACTTTTCTGTCTTTAGAAGCAACTTAGAAGTAGGTGTCCCTCTCCGCGGGGCCGGCACGGGCACGCGCCCTGCGCGCTCTCGCCATGGCTGAGGCGCCCCGTGTGCTGCTGGAGCTCCTGTCACCTTGTGCAGGAGGCTTAGTCGTGCGTTGAATATAAGCACCAAGCAACAGCAAGGGAGGATGTGAAACGTCTTACTGATGCCTGTCTTCCCAAATGAGTCTATCTTCCCCATTATAAAGTCCTGTGTGTGTTGCCAAGCAGCTTTTTAGTATGGTTTTTAAGTTATTTTTTGCCTTAATCTTCTTTCCTTTCCTTTTCTTTCCCCCAGTGATCATTTCCCCATATCTCTATGAGAGTTACCCCATGCCTGTCATTCCACAACCAGAGGTCCTCAGCTCGGGAGCATACAGCCCCATTACCGTATGGACTACAGCCGCTCCATTCCACTCCCCACTGCCCAGCAGCCTCTCTCCTCTTTCGGGATACCCCTCATCCTTGGGGCGAGTGAGTCCCCCTCCTCCATCTGACACCTCATCCAAGGACCACAGCGGCTCAGAAAGCCCCATTAGTGACGAAGAGGAAAGACTACAATCCAAGCTTTCAGACCCCCATGCCATTGAAGCTGAAAAGTTTCAGTGCAATTTATGCAATAAAACCTATTCAACTTTTTCTGGGCTGGCCAAACATAAGCAGCTGCACTGTGATGCCCAGTCTAGGAAATCGTTCAGCTGTAAATACTGTGACAAGGAGTATGTGAGCCTGGGTGCCCTAAAGATGCACATTCGGACCCACACCTTACCTTGTGTCTGCAAGATCTGTGGCAAGGCGTTTTCCAGACCCTGGTTACTTCAAGGACACATTAGAACTCACACTGGTAAGAGAAAAACGTAGACAGGAATGTTACTCTCTGATAGAAAGAAGCTCTGGGCTGGCTCTCGGATTTGCATTAGGTGGTGACATAGTGCTTTTAATGATGGATGATCATTTATAGCTACTTCCTGATGCCTTGAAAAGTTGCTAGAGCACCAGGTGCTCCCTTTCTTGTTAACAACCTCTGCTCCAGAGACTACAAACAGCATTTAGACTTTGGAAAGCAGATTCAGAAGGTTTGGTCTCAAAGATCAGTTTAGAAAATCAAGAAAGGTGTACTTGAATGTGTATTCTGGGAAACCGCTCCCAGGATAATCAGCAAATACAAATGTTGCTATCTTAATCAATTGATTTGGTAGATAGATAGATGAAGGGCATTCCTGTAGTTTGCTGTTAGTTACCTTCTTACTGTGATACCTCTCACCCCATAGTAAGTCGGAGAGTTAGAGCCAAATTGGCTTTCTGTTGTTTGGGGTTTTGCTGCTGAATTTCTTATTCCTAGCACAAAATTATCCTGAAGGAGGTCAAGTCATTTATCCAGACTGAGTCATAATATGGAAGGAGGGAAATGGGAAATAGGGGAAATGTTGAGAGGAGCTCATTATTAGCTGCACCTGCTAAAGCAGAACGCTCTAATAAGTGAAAGTCCTAGAACTACAGGGATTGTTTCTGTGTAAGACAGATTTTTTTTAATGTAACACTCGAATTTATTGTAAACGGCCAGATATTAAAATAAGTATCTGCTATGGGGAATTTTAATCAGTTTTTTTTTTTTGCTGTTTCTCATTCTCTTGGCAAAATGTGATTGTTATTCATAAACGTTATCTGACTGTTTCCTCTAAAAACGCTGATCATCTTTCTCCCACTATCCCCCAGGGGAGAAGCCTTTTTCCTGCCCTCACTGCAACAGAGCGTTTGCAGACAGGTCCAATCTGAGGGCTCATCTGCAGACCCACTCTGATGTAAAGAAATACCAGTGCAAAAACTGCTCCAAAACCTTCTCCAGAATGTCTCTTCTGCACAAACATGAGGAATCTGGCTGCTGTGTAGCACACTGAGTTACGCAACCAATGTTTACTCGAACAGAATGCATTTCTTCACTCCAACTCCAAATGACAAATAAAAGTCCAAAGGCATTTTCTCTTGTGCTTACTGACCAAATAATATGTACACACACACACACACACACACACACACTAAAAGCTGCAAGAGCACGGAACCATGTGTTTAAAATTAATCCTTTCCATGTGAAGTTCAAAATTACTATATATTTACTGACAGCTAGATTGAGAGGATAAAAGACAAGGAGCGTTCTCTTCAAAGATGAAGCGAAAAGCACATTGCATCTTTTCTTACGAAGAAAGAATGCAGAGATTTACATGGCTGCCAAATCATTTCAACTGAAAAGTACAGTATTGCTTTGTAATAGAGTTTGTAATAGTATTTCCTATAGTAAGAGAATTTGCCAGACACTATCTCAGGTGCCTTCTAGAGTATTCCAAGTTTACTTCATTATGTGTCTGATGTCTGGTTACCATTGTTGGACTACGACCTTTTTCATTACCTGTAATGCTTTAAACTATATGTTTAAGAGGGAGAACAAAGAGCAAGAACAAAACACAGGAGACTGTATTGAGTGTTTCTATTTTTTTGTTGTTTTTTTTGTTGTTGTTTTTGCCAATAACCAATATGTGCCTTGGGGGAGGAGATAAAGACCAGCTTTCAACATTTCTGGTGCACGCTCCATGTCTTACTTTTGTAAAGAATTTTTAATGATTTTTCTAAGATTAATTAAAGATGGGAATAAGTGCAAGAAAGGATTCTCAGAAACTCTGTAATGCACTTAAACTATTTTAAATGCATACAACAGATGCAATCCGTACAGCACCCCTTCCAAGTGCCTTTTTAATTAATTGTATAGTTGATGAGTCAATGTAAATTTGTGTTTATTTTTATATGATTGAATGAGTTTTGTATGAAAGTGAAATGTTGTCTATAGCTAATGCCTATAAACAACCTGAAGACTTGTGAAATCAATGTTTCTTTTTTAAAAACAATTTTCAAGGTCTTTTTTACAATAAACATTTTTGATTTAAAATCTATTGTTTGTGTACTATTTTCAGAGACTTCAGTTACTTCATAATTAGTACTAAAAGGTGACACAAAGAATTGTTTCTTTTGTTAATAACAGAAAAAGTAAATAGACTTTATTGTGAATATCAAGTGTTATTTTATGTGTTATATTATAAGTAAACTGCCCGTATTTTTTCTTTACTCTTAAGATATTACTCTCTCATTCAGAAAGACAACATCATGAAGGTAGTTTGTTACTATATCCTTTTAACAAAAATCACATTTTCCGAGTGCTAAAAATATTCACATTATTAGTAGCCAAGAATACTTGTGAGATCAAATTACAATCACGCATTGTAATGAGTGATTACCACATAGGCCACTGGAACAGTTTAAGATTTTTAAAGGAAATATTTAGTGAGATATAAAAGAAAGAAATAGAAAATCTGTTTGAAAAGGTCAATAAAAAATGGATGTATCATAAATTACACAAGGTGGAAAACTAAATCATGCAAAGAAAACCCCACATCTAGTGAAATAAAGTAAGCAATAAGTTTGATGGAAACAGGGCTAAATTAATAGAAAGTTAAGGTTTCTCCTTATGGTTTTCTGAACAAGCCCACACCCAAATCCAATATATACTTAATAAAATATAACAGGACCAGCTACTCCATATCCAAGTACATGCTTACCAAATGCATATGTACTAACTCCTATGGAAAGATGCTGACCATCACGGGCACTGTGAAAACTACCAAACTGCATTTGAATCCAAATTCCAAACCCACTCACTTCTTTCCAGTATGCTCAGAACTTGCAGAATTATTTTTATTTCTAATGTCCCTGTGGTAGAAATAAAGCCAGATCTAGTATCTCAAATAGTTACAGGATATTAACAAGTGACCTAAAATACCAATACTATTCCTTTAATGTCTACACACATTCCACTATATGTTACACTCAAATTTTTTAGCCAACATATAAAACTGGTGTGCATCTGACTGAAAGAAAAAACTCTTTTAGTATTTTATATATATATATGTATACACACACACATATCAGACATGTCTCAAAAGTGAATTATTTGGAACACCATTTACAAGTGTAAAATAAATGGCTGATAGCTTGACTGTGGCATTCTGAAGTGATAAAAAGACTACTTTAGTTAGCATGTCTAGTATAGATCGATTGCCTGAAAATTTCCAGGTCAGGTAATATGTAGAAATATATTGCAAGGGCGAATGTGAGTGAGTCAACCTTTCTTGTGTGGTGCCCATTCCCAGAACCACGTATATCCACAATTCCTTCCCTCATGAAAGACCCACCACGGACAGATCATTTCTCAGTGTTCAAAACTTAAACAGATATTTTCTAAAAGGAAAAGTCTCTTCATTGGTTTAATTTCTCAGTGAATTAGTGGTAATATTTGGCAATATATTTCAATTTTTCCTCACCACTCTTAACTTGACTCACAACTAAAATATTTTATTTTCATTAAGCTAACATGAATTTGAATCACAGTACACCAGATAATAAGATTGTCTATAAATAGGGCTCATCAATTTTTAGAATGTTTAGACTTTTTACCAAAGTGTTTGACTAGATGTCTGCTCTTCTGCGATACATAAGACCTGGTTCAATTGTTGCTTACTTTAAAATACTTTTCCAAATTCACCTTTTCTGGAAGCTTTAGATCATGTATAGTGTAGCTCTTATCTCACTACATAGCAATTGTTTGTCGATACCTTTCTTTTCACAAGACAGAGCATCCTTACAGCATAAATTCCCAGTACCCAGCATATCATCTGGAATACAGACATCAACAGATGTTTGTTGAATGAATAAATAGATAAAATAATAGAAATTGATGAAAAATAGCTTGCAGATCTAAAATAAATTCAACATTTTCCCCTTTATTACAAAGAGTCTTAATAATTTTTGAGTGATTGCTCAAGCAAATTGACTGGTATGTCTCCTAACTTAGTGCTGACAGCCTCTGTCCAGTAGACTGGATGCTCAAAAACATGAAGCAGGGGCAAGTTTGATAGACATTCTAAGAGCCTGGGCTTTGAAAAGTATGGATTTTAAAAATGGGTACATATACTAATAAGCATTCTCAGTACTCTTAATTTGTTTTATATAATTTGAGTCAGTGTGGCATTGTAGAAAAAGCACCAAGCTTTTAAATGCAATGCACGTGTTACAGCCATTATGTCTTATGAAACTTACTTAACCCCTCAGTGCCTCAGTTTCCCAAGGTGTAAAATAGCAATAGATTCTTGGTAGTATAATTAAGTATCAACACTCCCTTGCACTAATAGACCTTGTAGATCATAATATCAAGTGCCCAATTAATACTATTAAATGCTTAGTACATGCTCTTGTACTAGGCAACTTATATATGTCAGATTCAATGGAAAGAATAAAGTGGGTATTTTATGGATAAGAATATTAAACTCAGAAAGTTTGGATAATGGAGCCAAGGTAACAAAGGCATTATGCTGCAAAATTGAAATCAGCCCCAGAATCTTCTGGCTCCAAAGACCCTGCTTTTCCACTCCACCATGAGCATGACGCCCACTCCACGGCTGAACTCTGCTCAGCACAGTGACATACGTGCTGTAGGCACATAGTAGACATTTGTCAAAAAGGATAATGATAGTGTGCCCTGAAATGAAATATTTTAGGGTGTATTTAGGAACTATCATAACTCAGGAATTATACAGTAACAAACAACAGTTTCAGACCCATCTCCCAATTTCTTTGGAGAACTCCTGCTGGTTCCACTTCCTCTGATGTCGACCCCCCTGTTACAACATGCTCTTGCAACCCCTCCAAGCTCTGCTGGTGCACGTGAGCCCACTTCCTCTGGTCTGTGCTCCGTGGAGATGAAAAACAGCTGGTCTCCATCCTCTGTACATTAACACTTCATCTTCTGAAGGCCACTGTTCCTCCCTCGCACACCCACACTCCTCACCCAGGCTTTTATCTTCCTAGACTAAAAAGTCTTCCAAGCCAAACAATCATTTCTTTCACTGCTAAAATGTGGACACTCTGGTGTAATGAGGCAATTATAATTTTGAAAAGTCTAAGATTTCCCTGGCTGGGATCCACAAGCAAGAAGTCCCTAGTTTCGAGATGGGAAACATTTTGTACAAAACTAACTTCAGAGTCAGTGTTCTGTCATCTAGGGAAGTAACACTTCTCAAATAAGATGACTTTCTATCATGCTTGTCTTCTCATGAAAGATGAAGAACAAAAGTTTTCCCTTTACCTGAAATGGATGCATTTGGAGGGAAAAAGCCCTTCACTTAACTTCTGATAGTAAATATGATCCCAGGAGTACATCTGTGGCCAAAGTGAGTCTGGGGAGTAACAATTATTCTGTGGAAAGCGTGCATGTGGAAAGGCAGCAAGCATGGCAACTTTTCCATGGTGGCACTAGGCCAGCCCCCCAAACAATGAGAGGTTAGCAGAGGAAACGACAGCATATCCATGTCCACAAGCTCCAAAGGGACTGCTGAGGTATTTATAGCCATGAGTGGGGGAACTGCTGTGATTAAGACGGGTGTGTTTTTGCATTTTGTGCCCTAGTTCATTTAATTAAGCTCTTCTGGTTTTAAAGGTCAGTTTAGTCCATTCAAACTGGAAATTTGTAGCGATAAGGGCCCTTTGAATTACTACTAAGTAGTTTTTGTAGACAATGGCTAGGGACGGGCCTGTCATTCACCCATCAGCAGTTAGGATGGTAGAGAAGGATGGATGACTTTCTTCACAAGTTTATTCTGGGGCTGGAATTTACACCCTCCCAGGTATGGGGCACCAGGTATTCTATTTTTCCTCCTATGGAGTTTGCAGGTAGCAATAGGTGGTTCTAAGGAGTGCTCAGGAAAGACTCAGATTGAATAAAATAGTGATACATTCTCTTAACAAAGAAAATGAATGGTAATTATATTTCTTATGAGTTCCAACTTCTGCCTATATATCCATCAGATGTGTAGAGGTTTGAATTTGTCCTGTGTTGTGTTAATACTTTTATTTAGATTTGGCAGAAAGGACAGTGAAAGAGGCTGCCACCCTCAGGTGTACACAATCTTGCTGAGTGGCAGGCTCCGAGGCCCTCCCGTCCCAAGCTGGTCATATCTCCATGTGCACAGAGGGCCCTGGGGCCTTGTTAGCATCTTGATGTGGTTGGTCTGGGGCAGGGCCTGACTGTGCCTTTCTAGCCAGATCCCAAGTAACATCAATGCTGCTGACCCCTATTCCCCACTTCCATCCATGCTAGGCTCCCAGGCCCATGCTTCTCCCCACCCGAGCTGAGTTCCTCACTTAACACAAACCAAAACATGGGGATGGGCAGCTGCAGAGCAGCAGACAGGGTCTGCAGCAGGTGCAGCTGGGACGTGCCTGCACTCCAGGTCTACTGGGCCCCACACACGCCCAGCAAAGCCAGATTTTCTTCTCTCCTGACCTCTCTGCTCCCCCACAAACCACCCCAGGCCATGATCTCTGAGCTCTCTAACAGTATGACTTGGCCACGTTTTCGTCTTCTGCTCTCATTTTCCAAGCATGCTCCAGTCCTGCCAAATCCTCACCCACTTTGGGGGCTCAGAAATGTATGCAGGCTCTTTACAGTCCGCTTGCACCCAGAAGCTGGGGCCTGCTCTCTGCAGGGAAGCTTGTAAGTGTGATTTCGCGGCACACACGCTGAAGGACCACCCGCAGGTTAGGTGACTCAGGGGGAGTCCTGCTGAGAGGCCTCTGGTTCCAGCAGGCTGGTCATTCCTTGGGGTCTGACGGCTCCCCCTGTTGGTGTCAGTGCATTCCCGCCTGAACCACCCACGGGATTCTTTCAGGAACCTGCACAGCCTCCTCAGGTAAGCAAGCTGCTCAGGCTGCTCCCACACTATTACCTTTTATCTCTTAAAAATATTTGACATTTTGCCAAGTGGAAGTTATATGATGTGTTGTTTCTCCAGTTCCCTAGTTACCATTCCTCATGTCATTTTAATTTAATTATTTATTATTTATTAATATTCATGTGAAATCGCAAATAGGCATTCTTAGGGGAAAATTATTTTCTCTGAATTGTTGTCGAGTGATTGTTGCCTCTCTTTGAAGGGTTTTTATTCCATAATACATAAACTTATCCAGAGTACAGTAAGAGGGTAATAGATAATTATCATTTTACTTCATAAGGATATTATTGAATAATAATGCATATAATACACATATATAACAAAGGACTGCCCTTTTATACAGCAGTACGATTTGTTGAAGAGATTTCACATTACGGGCCATGTACTGGTCATATGGTATTCTTTTACTTTATAGAGTGAGCTTATTTTAAAACCATTTTTGTTACAATAAAATGGAGATCACCACATCCTAAACCTACAAAATCTGAATGAAGTAAAAATTTGAATAACAACGGAAAGAATTCAGCAGGAGTTGACTACAGAAATAGGGGAGAAACAATGTAAGGTCTTTGGGGGCAATACAATACAAAGTGGCCAAGTCACTCTGCAGCTTCCTGACTCTGCTAGGGGTCTGCCCCTCCTGAGGGCAGGGGAGGGCATCGCGTGGCTGCCCCAAGGCTGTAGACAGTGAGGGCACCTGTAGGAGCCTCCAACCTTCTCCTATTGTGCCTGTCCACTGTGGGCTTCCTAGTTTGCTCCTTAACCCTGGGCACAGTTCTAGGTAGTATACATTTGTGGATGAAGACCTCCCTCTCAGGACAACCTCAAACGCACATCTGGCCCCTCCCGAAGCATGAGTGATGGCGACTCCCCTCCCTCGTCTCTGCAGCAGGAATGAGAATTAGGCGTGCATTTGCCTTACTTAGCCCACCAGGGGCTGCAGGCCCTTCCCACCCCCTCATGCTCTGCAGACGCAGAAATCCTGCTCCAGCATCAGGGATTAGGTGGATGGGAGTAGCCTTGCTGTCACCAGACAGCAGGAGAAGGGACACCCCAGAGGCCTCGGGTGAGGGGAAAAAAAGCAGCCGGGCAAGGATAGGCTTGCATCCGGGATTCTCGGGCCTCAGAGAGAGCCAGTTTCAGCACCAGCGGGCGGGTGGGAGACTAAAACACACATTGCTGGGCCCCACCCCCAGAGTCTCTGAACAAGAAGGTGCTAGTGGACCTAAGAGCGTGCGGTTCCAACATGCTCCCAAGTGAGGTTGCTGAGGCAGCCGGTCAGGGACCACACGTGGAGGACAGAGTCCCAGAGACAGGAGGTTGGGGCAGGGGGATGAAGCTCGCAGCTGTTGTAGTTCAGGACCTGCTGTAAATCACAAGGTGTGCACGTGTTTAAAATCCCTTCTCTTTCTCACTCCTGTTCCTTGCATCGAACCCTTTGCCAATCAATCACTGTATTAGGCATGGATGGAAAGAAGTATTGAAGAAGACCTCTTAGCAGAAAAATGAAAAAGGGAGAAGCACAAACTGGTTTTTTTTGGAATGATTCCAAATTCTTTATGAATTTCATTAACAAAACGGTTTTCAACACAGGAGATTTCGAAGAGTTTGAAATTAAGCTGAAAAGATATTTTATAAAATATGGACATGGCAGAAGGTATGTGGGGTAGGGGCTTCTGTTTTACAGAACGAAAGAGGAAGAAATTACAGTTTCCACAGCTATAATGATTTCTTTATAAAATTAAATTGGGTGAGAATCCAGGCAGTTTTTTTTCTTAATTTGAGGGTTTTTAAATCATTTTCTTGAATTTATCAGTTAGTGTGAACGAATTTGTTCGCCATAATTGGGCTTTTGCTGGTAGGACGAACACTGATCAGCCACAGATTCTCCTCCACAAACACAGCCAGAGGAGCCCCTCTTGGAGTCCGCATTTTAAAACAAGAGATGTAAAAGGATCTTTTGTGTTCCTGCTTTCCTGAGGCAATAAAAAGGCCATAAACAAGAATTAGAAGAAAAGATTATTCTAAACTGTAACTTTCATATTTTTACAATTTAGGAAAACCTTGACAACTCCGGGGCTGAGCTGCTGCCAGCAGGGGCTGCCTGGAACTGGAGTCAGCGGGTGACTCGTGGGGGATGCCAGCTCCCTCTGGTACGCTTGCCAGCCACGGAACAGCCCAGGTAATTTTCCACGGAGGTGTCCTGATTGATTTTAAAGGCAGCTGCTCTCTTACTTTCTTAAATACAAAAGGGTTGACTTTTCATTTATCCTAAAGAAACTGCCCTTGAGACATTCGAAATAATGGTGGACAATACACACACCGATGATGCTATTTTTTAAAAAGAATTCATCGACGCAACCACAGTCTAATCCAGGCCCTCCAGGTCTTGTTACCTGAGCACAGAGGGGACTAGGGAGAGCAGGGCTCCTTAATCGGACTGACCAGGACTCAGGTTGCAGTTTTACCTCCTATGTTACCAGGTGGGTGAGCTGTGCTCATTCTCACCCTCCATACCTCGGAGACAATTCCTGAGACCAGGTGGGTGGAGGCAAAGATACAGCATGAATCTTGGACAAGCACATGCCAGGATGTCACACACAGTGGAACTCACTGTATTTTTTTTTCTTAAAAGTTTGAACCTGGTTTTCAATCTACACATACTAATACTCAGATGAAAGTCAAACATGTACTTTTTACTGAATGAAACATTATTTTTCCTGGTCTGTTAGAAAGAGGCCCTCCTCCTTCCTCCCTCAGTCCCTCTCACCTCCTCTTGTCGCTATTCACTATAAAATTACCTATGATTGGAATGATCAGAGAATTGACCACGGCATTGTAATGGGTTAAAACATATAGAGCACATACCCATAAGCTTCTTGTCTATCCAGAATAATGCAAAAGGCTGCAAAAGCCAGAACAATGTTCCTCAAATTTACAAACCATTAAGATGTACAAAAGCTCTTCATATTCCAATGAGTTTGGCAAGACCTTTGAAAAACTTCACCTTCTACATAATGCATTTATGTAATGTGCATGCTTTTATGTGCATGAATGACTTCTGACATCAAAAAAGAAATAAATATGTAAACAGACAAAGTACAGAAGTCTCTGTTTATCTCCCAGTCTATGACCAAAGTATGACTCTAAGGTTCCGTTCTCTCCCTATGAACCTTAACCTATTCTCTGGGTCTATATATTAGAGATAACATGATTTTAAAACTAGTTATTTTCATTCAATCAGAAGGATTAAAATGGTACACAGAAGAAAATACTCTGAGGCAGAGCTGGAAAGGAAGAGTAGAAATAGGTTTTTCACTTACTTTTTTCATAAATACAATTACCATGGACACCCTTGAATTCTGCCTGCCAGAATTCTTGCCTATGACTGGAGAGTACAAAGGGTGGCAAGTTACTGGAACACTCTGATCCTTCCGTTAAAAGTGAGACGAGTGATTGGCTGCCATGTGCTGGCGGATACCTCCAGGGGTCCCCCAAGAGTCAGAACGTCATCATTTATTTGGTGCCAGGAAACCCAAGCCAAGAGAAGGCATGGATATTGGGGCTGGTCTCTGCCTGCCACTCAGAGACACCTGCTGTCCTGATGGACTGTATCCCCCCAGGGCCCACACGCCCTACCCTGAGCGTCCACACATCAAGCCTACCCTTCAGAAGTGTCATATTAAAGGTCATTTAAGGCCAGAAGACCTTTTAAAACACATAAGACCTCTCTTCATAAGCATATTCTTACCCCTGTGTGAATGACAGTACTTAAAATTCTAAATCAGTAACTTTTAACCCAGGAGTTGGAAAAATGTAAGTTCTAAAGCAAAATGTTTTCTTGAAAATACTATTTAAGATTTCAATAGACCATAGATAGCTTTTAGGTCGTTCTACCTGAGCGGCAGTGGGGTCTGGAAGCTGGCGTTCCACTGGTGTCCCGCCGAGCACTTCTTATAAAAGTTCTTCACCACCTGCGTGAGTGACTCAAGCACACAGATGGCGCCTCTCCGGGGCGAATCAGAACAGTGATCAAATTCGTTTTTAAACCTAGACTCTTCAATACTTTTGAATGAACTCAAAACAATGAGAAATTTTAAAAATACTCATAAAATTTAAACAAATGAAGCTGAATATTTGCAGTAAACCCACAGAACTTTGAGTTTACACCCACAAAATGCCCACAAAAGCGCATGGCCAGCCCATTAGCCATATTAAAGAATTTGCTCCCTGAAGGGTTCTTCATACTCCACACATGGAGAAAGGATGGGATAAGCAGCACCGGAGGATCAGGGATCTTAGAAAAGTCAGAAAGTGCCTATTGTGGGGACCGTGAAGTGATATTCAAATAATTCTGATCCAAGCCCAGACCTCACTAAGTAGGCCTGTCTGTGGTGGCTATGGCTCTAGGCTGAGTCCCTGATGCAGGAGGAAAAATTAGTATGAGAGCATTTCTGACCCAGTGGCTCAACACCAAGGGCAACGTAAGGTCATTGGATAAGCAATCATGTCTTTGCAATGCTTTCATGGAAACAGCCCACCCTTCTCTTTCAGACAGAATAAAAGATGGCAGAGGAGTCACAGAAAAGAGTTTTGGCTTTCTAACTTTTTAGCAAAATAAATGCAAAATAAAATAATTTAAACAAAAATATTTTCTTAGCATGTGATACTAAAAGCAACTTCTGTACATGTTAAGATAGTACTCAAATCCATAAGCTTTTGCTGATTCATCACTAAGTGATTTGTTTTCTATTTTTGCACACTCCAGAAGCACTGAACAATTTGTAGTTTCCTGAACAAATTAAGCTCTTATATATCCTGCGCCTATTGCCTCTAATGTCTATTCAGCTTTTTTCCATCTGGCTAATTCCTACCTATTCGTAGAATCTCAGCACAACTACTGCCTCCTCCAAGAAGCCTCCCTTAACTTTCCCAGACCTACATGGGGTTTCTTATCTGTGTTCCTGCTACATAATGTACAATGTTTACAGTATGATTCTTTGCCTATATGCCTATCTCCTCGCTAGACTGTAAAGTCTTTAAGGGTAGAGATTGGGATCGCATTTTTACATCCCACTGCCCTGCATGTTCCTGGGACCTAAAAGATGAGAATAAAATGTTTACTGAATGAATAACTATTTTTGTCTAAAAGAGACACAGTCCAGTTGACTGTGTGAATAACTTCTCTTTATAGGTATTGAAAGGTATTATAAAACACCTTAGAGATGAAACAAGGCAAAGCACAGATGTACATCTATGAGTAATCCAATAACTGTTTCCCAGTGTAGCAGTTAGGCAAAGTGTTACCACATTAGTGCATTTTTCAAACCCTCGTGCTCTGGCCACCATTTCCACATCTCCCCCAGGGAAAAGTTAAAGGCATGGTTGAAAAACAGCAGCAATTCTAACAAAAGCCGTATCTCTAACTTTGTTAGACTTCTGTGCTTCTCTGTTCCTGCCTCCGTCTCTCTCTCTCATGCACCATCTCCTCCTCTTTCTCTCCCCCTCTGTGGTGGACAGGAGGACATGCCCGGGATCTTCCTGTGGTACAGTATGTGTTCTTGATGTTCCTTGCAGGTGGCCTCCCCGACTTTTTGTGGTCTTGGAAACCATCCTTCTGAATGATTCACCCGCTATCTTATGCTCTGGACTGTCTGGCTGTTTCAGACCCTGCCGATTCTACAAATAAGGCAGTTGCCTATGATATGCATCTAACTCTCATTGATCACTATATCAAGGAAGAAAAATTGTGTTTCCCCTCAAATCACCTTTACATGTGCACAGATTTAAGTCACTATCTATGTTTCTGGTGTGTGTGTGTGTGAGTGAGTGAGTTACACAGAAGCACCATCACTGTATGGAGTCCTTGGGTTGGCAGGCTTGATGCAATGTTCAGTCTTTGAAAACCCCATTTGGAACATTAGAAACATCTGGAGAAACCACATTTCCATGTTGAAATAAAGATAAGTTGTCATTTCTGCTACTCATTTTGAATTTATCCCACAGCCTGATGAGAGGGTTTTGCTCAGAGCATGTTATAGTGTATGTAGCTAAAAAAGAAAAAAAAATTAAAAAAAGAAAAAGCAGGAAAAAGCCCAGAGATTAGAAGACTGATTTTGTAGTATTCTACCAGGCATTTCCTTAACTACTCTTCCAAATGTGCTTGCTTTATCCCAATGGGTAGACTCCTGGCAGACCCTGAGCTGTAGACATTAGGGTCCAGAGCAACTGTGGGACCCTAAACAGGCATCTTTATAAGCCTTTACTGATTTTCCATCTGCTAAATGTAAATAATTTAAACTTATTTCTAATGATGCACGTATTTGGTCTAGAAACCCAAGAAAATGCAGTATAAACACAAGGTCTCAGGCTATAGTTGAAGAATCATCCTTTCTAATTGACACTAGCATGTCTTCTCGGGCCTGTGACTTAAAATGACCACTTTAAATGTGTCCCCCTTACCAAGAGACAGTGATGCCCTTCTGTAGAAGCCTGTCTAACTTACAGGTCTCTACCCTGCCGCTCCCTTCCCCTGCAGGCAGCCACTGCAGTGAGCTCGGTGGTTACTGACAGCTCTGCCAGGGTGCCCCGGTGCTGTGAGGTGCCCCGCGAACGAACTGCATGAGACCCACACATAAATCACAGAGCTGCCGTCACCTTCCCTGCCTTCTGTTCAGCTCCCTCCATGATCTCCCACCAAGAGTGACTCCTTTCATTTGCTCATGGTTCTAACACACTTGTGGGAAAAAGTATCAGCCATTTTTGGCTTTTGGGTTTCATACTCAAGTCTGACTATGTGGTTTCATTCCAAAAATACCATAAGAGGGTCTAGGCAAGAGCAACCCCAGAGGAAAAATAGCTGACATTGAGATTCAGTCCTGAGCATCCACAAATATTTCTAGAACCTTTTTTTGTTTTTTTCTTTGGTCAAGGAAAATTTTCTTCAAAGAATAGCTTAGTCATTGATGAGCCAGGTATGTAAAAGAAATGAGTAGGAAAGACATTTCTTGAAACAGGCCTGAATCTTGGGCTGCTTTTCAAAACCCCTCCAAGGAAATCATTGAGCAAGTTTGAAAACCTGGCCCTACTTCCCAAATGGTGTTCCAGAGTCTAGGAGTCTTTTCAGATGTTTCTCAAAGATTCCTCAGGTCAGAAGTCTGTCATCTGCTGTGTACCATATCTTCTTGTAGTTTCAAAGGGTACTTGAACATACGGGAAAACTCCAGGGCGTTCTTACACTAAAGAATGCAGCATTCTATGGGACTTTCAGGTCACAGACCCTCCGTATACTCAAGAGGACCAGCCCCTCACATTTTCCAGATGCCCTCAAAGCACACTCATTGGGAAGGTCCTTGGGAGAACATCAACCCCACCTACATAATTACTTTCTGCAGGGAAAGGGTGCCGAGTAGAGACTGGGTGGCAGGGCCCACGGGAGGCTGGGTGGAGGGTATAAAGAATCAGGGGCAGCATTTACGCTGGGTTGAACTTCCACGGTGAATCAGTTGGAGTAAACATTGTATCCTCTCTCTCTCTCTCTCTTTCTCCTTCTCTGAAGACCAAGACTCCAGTGGGGAACCGTCTCCTGACATTCTTCCATTTCCTCCAGAATCCCTTAGCAACCTCTTTGAAAACCCTGAGGCACAGCAACAAAGCATATCAACCAATTGATGGGTGTCTCTTCCTCTCTGGAAAAAATATTTCTCAAGTGAATCTAAATATTCAACCATTAGTCTATTTCTAGCTCTATAATGGCTTCAATTTCCTTGTAAATATGTGCACCTAAGTGATTTCTGAGAAATGACACAAAGAACAAGGAGTTAAAAACAAAAACCAAAAATCTCTTGAGAGTTTTATTGCAAAGCTCACCCAGATCATGCTAAACCTATGAATATAGGATGTTTGTTATCCTGCCTGTTAAAATAGATTAACAACTGTTTTTTTTTATTTCTTTCCTCTTGTGAGTTTTCCTTTTCTTTCTTTTCTTTTTTTTAAGGAATGGGTGAAATGCCTTGGGTAAACAGGTAAACTGAAAAATCATTCTGAGCTGTGACCTCAGCCATCAGCTGTCCCCACATTTTCTACCAACCTGAAATTTTCCATCCAACTTGGGTGGCTGATTTCACATTTTTTCCTGGACCTCTTGTACCCTGTGAAGTTTGGGACACCACCAAAGACAGGGAGTGAGTCTGACACCTGCCTGTGGTCTCCTGGCTCCCTCCAGCGTAGCTCGAAGCTGCAGGGAGTCTACGAGGAGCCCGAAGGCCAGAATACCCTCCCCTGCAGGATGAGAAAACTACGTGGGAAACTTTTAAAGGAGAAGGAATCATGCACTAAGCTTTTCCTCAGATGCAAATCGAGAAGGCTTATTAATCTCTACTTTTTCTCATCAGGACTTTATTTTTTAGAAAGTAAAAGATAAATGATTCTAAAAGGTAAAAGATAAAGAGGTAATATAAATAATAATAAAGAAAAATATATAGACACACACATGTATATACACACATATACATACACACGTATATTTATTTATTTACAAGGAATTCGATAACATTCTAAAACTAGCAACAACCTGGTGAGTATATAGATGCACTTGAGAGATATTTTTTTTACCCTGTAAGAAAAAGATCTGAGCCAGAGATAAACGTGCTAAAATCCTAATGTAAAAGCAAATGAAAAGATATCCTTCATGCGAACCCAAGTGTAGTAGGGAGTTTGCAGCACCTGTTGGGTACCCATCCCATGTACAAGATACGTTTCTAAATCTAAATTTTATATTGAGAAGAGTGTCGAGAAATTCATGATGCATGTACAACCACTTCTGTTATTATTTTGAAAGAATTAAAATTTGTATTCTGAAGAATCCTGCTGCTATCAATATTTTCTACAGGACCATTGTTCTTATATACATATTGCTCTTTTAGGAAATTGTTAGCTATATATAATATACCTGCCATGACAGCAATCCATATGAACAGAATATGGGGTGGGGGTTTTCTCTGATTGTAACTCTTCACTTAGAAAGGTGCCTTGTCCTTATCATGCTAAGGTAGAAACCATGCTTGCCCTGCCCTGTAACAGGAGCCAGCTTGTAACCTTCCATAGAAAAGGAGCAAAATTCAACTTCAGAGATAAATTTATCATGACCATCCTCCTTTCTCCTATGTACATTCTAACTCTGAGAAAAACTTTCAGTATTTCCTGATATTTTCAATGAGCATCACCTTCCCCAGGCATCAGCAATTTGGAGGTTGACCTCCAGTTCATTTGTACTTTTCAGAGTGAGCCCCCCATGAAATGCTCAGAGGGAGAAGCTGCACACAGCTGGAGCCAGGTGCTTCAGAGGTCTGCCTTTACGTGCCATTTTCCTACATGGAGTCGCATGTGACATGGATTATATCATACCCCCCAAGCAATAATACTGTCAAAGCTCAGTGTAATATAGCAACTGAGTTTCTGTCTCTGCAAATCATTACAAAGGAAGCTGTGCTATACCTTCATTCTCCATAAAAACAGATCACTGCATCCACCCTGACATTCACCCCAAATTTAATGAACCATTTACCTCATGGGAAAAACTATCCAACTCATGGCTACATTATTCTTTATAGTGTACTATTTTTCAATATACATATTCTAAATGTTAATATTTAGTAATGATCTTCCTTTATCCAAAGATACCAAAAGACAGTGGACCTGCACTTTATCATTTTCATTTAATTTTGAGTCATACATCTCAAGGAACAAGTAGCTTAAAACCTCTTCCCGGACAAAAGGCAAGAAACAGGTGATGGAATTATTATAAAAGGTGATCATGAATACATCCGCGAACACTAAATGACTCTTCAGATGACACCTCTCTGTAAAACAATTCCTCTGATAACAGCATCCAAATCTCCAGAGATTTCCTTGGCCTTGATTCTGCAGCTTATGAATCTGTACTTTCCACTACACTGGCCTTGTTTTCTCTACAACAGTGATGACCTGACACTATCAGAAGAGCGGTCTTCTTTTCCTATACATGCTTTACAGTGGGTGGTGTGGAAATTGAAGGGTAGTGGCACATTTGGTGATCGTTGAGACTTGAGCCACCACCTGTCACCTGCAGAGCTTTAGGGCAAGGGGTCCTTCCCTCCTCCCTGCAGTTTTATTGAAAAAAAATTTACTGGGGTAATCACTGTACACGTTAAAGGCATACAGTATGATGGTCTGATCTGCATATATTGTGAAATTATTACCACAATGGGTTCATGGTTTGGTTTTATAGTGGGGCTTTTTAGATTTTTTTTAGATTCCACATACAGCATTTATCTTTGGTTTATTTCACTTAGCATAATGCCTTCAAGATCTAAAAATGTTGTTGGAAATGCTAGGCTTTCCTCTTTTTATGGCTAATATTCCATTGCATATATTCTACATCTTCTTTACCCGTTCACCCACTGATGGACACTTCGGCTGCTTCCGTGTCTTGGCTATTGTAAATAATGCTGCAGTGAACAGGGGCATGTGGATATCTTTTCAAGTTAATGTTCCCTTTTCCTTTTCATGTATTTCTGGAGATGGACATACTGGATCTTATGGTAGCTCTATTTTTTATTTTTTGAAGGTCCTCCACATTGTTTTGCATAGTGGCTGCACCAGTTGACAATCTTGCTGTTAGAATGGCTATCATCAAAAAGACAAGAGAGGATACATGCTCGCCTGGATTTGGAGGAACAGGGTTCTTTACTTCCAAGGCCTGCCAGCAGCATGAGTGACCAGCATGTGCCACTCTGACCGGCAAGTGGAGACAATGAAATGACCCACTCCAGCCACGCTCCCACTGAGCCACCCTAGGGCCTGAAGGAGACCCACTTACAATGAACTTGGTGTTTTCCAGGTTCTTTCACATCCTTTAGGAAAGCTACCCATGGATGGAATGAAACATGTTCCTGATCTGGTCACAACATTCTCACATCAAATTACCCTGGTGATCTATAGAGGATCTTGTTAAAGATCTAGAGGCAAGCAACCTTGAAAATTATGGGGAATGTAGTGTTCAAACTAGAACACCAAAGCCCCAGAACTGTATGCGTGATGTGGTTGATCTGTTTGCGTTGAGTTGTCTATTCGCCAGCCCAACCTTTTTCACTCCCAAATATAGCCATATGCACACTGTAGACATCATGCAGAAACTGCCTCAGAGGGACCAGACCTGCCTGAGCGCCCCCACCGCCATGCATGGACCCCTGGAAACTCTTCTGAGTGTGCGAGCCATGTGCTCACGGTCCTGAGCACCAACCCACCACTGGTTCACAAGCTTCTTAACTTTGGGGGTGAGGCTGGGAAGCAGGCCACACCAGCAGCCCAGCCATCAGGACTGCAGCACAGATGGGTCTCAGTTTATCCAATCACACGCTTACCCCAGAGGCGCGCCCTACAGATTACATGACTGAACCAAGCTCTACGACCTTCAGAAGTCTCATGGTCACTTTGCATGAATGCTGCCTGATCTTCCTCCCCAGCACCTTTCATGGTGAATAAATAGCCCCAATCATGGACTCACTTAGGAACAAAGGCAAGTGACTACTCAGAGGGGATGGAAGTTTCATGTATCTACCTGTGTAAGTGATCAGATTGCTTCTAGTCAGGTGTGCATGCGTGTGTGGTATGTGAGGTGTGTGTGAGTGTATGGTGTGAATGTGAGGTTTGTGAGGTGTATTAGCTGTGGTGTGGTGTGGTGTGAGGTGTGTGTGTGTGTGAGGTGACTGAGAGTGTGACGTGTAAGTGGGTGTGTGAGGTGTGTGTGAGTGTGAAGTATGTGACTCTGGGGTGTGTGGGTGTGAGGTCTGAGTGTAAGTATGAGTAGTGAGTGTGAGGGGTGAAGTGTGTGTATGCATGTGGAATATGTGGGTGTGAGCTTGAGGCCTCTGTGAATGTGTGAGGTATGTGAGTGTATGAGGTGTGAGGTGTGTAAGTATGCATGAGTATAGTATGAAGTGTGAGTTTGAAATGTGTGTAGCGTGAGATGTATGAGTGTGACTCGTGTGGTGAGTGTGAGTTCGAGGTAAGTGTCAGTGTATGAGGTGGGTGTGTATCTGAGGTGTGTGAGTGAATTAGTGTGAGTGACTATGTGAGGTGTGAGTGTGGGTATGAGTATGAGGTGTGTGAGTGTGACTGTGGGCGGGTATGTGTGAGGTGAGTGTATGAGTGACCGTGAGATGAGTGGCTGTGTGAGTTGATTGTGAGTG
>JAQQAC010004068.1:7696033-7867264 GCA_029783875.1 Phataginus tricuspis
TCAAGTGTGTTACTTGTGAGTGTGAGGTGTGTGGTGTTTGTGAGGTGAGTGTGAGTTGTGAGGTGAGAGGGAGAGGTAAGCTCAGCATGTGTGAGGTGTTACATGTGTGCAGTGAGTGTGTGAGTGTGGTACATGAGCAAGTGTGAAATGCGAGGGGTATGCATGTGTTTGTGTGGTGAGTGTGATTTTCAGTGAGGTGCGTGGTATGTGTGGTGTGAGGTCTGAGTGTGAGTGTGAAGTGTGGGGTATGCGATGTGAGTGTGAGGTGTGAGTGTGGTTGTGTGAGTGTGAGGTGTGGCAGGAGTGTGTTCTGTGACCTGTGGGTGAGTCTGGGCTCCGTGCCGGTGCGGGCAGGCCGCCGGGCAGGTCCCGAGCTCAGGTGGGGAAACCTGGGCGGGCACTGTGCCTTGCAGGCATCTCCTCGCCTGCCCGCCTCTCTGGGACCTTCTGCACCAACCGGTGCCTGCGGCTTCACCACGGCGGAGAGGCAGCCCTCAGACTCCCGGCAGCCGCCCCGGCCCGGTGACCGGCGGGCTGTCCTGGGCACCGACCCGCATCTCCATTCCTCAGGGGCGCCGGAGCTCAGGCCGCACGTCCAGGGATCCCCCTCCCTCTCGTTAGCTTGGTAATTTGGGAAAGCAGTGGAATATTACAGCTGCAAGCACACCGTAAGGACATCCGTTTCCCCCGAGGGTCGCCCCTGGTGTGCGCACTTCAGGCAGAGGACCCTTGGCTCTGGGAGGCCGGGGCGGCCCCGGTCAGCGGTGAAAACAGGGTCGCCGCCCGAAGGAGGCGCGACCGCAGGAACAGCTGCCCCAGGGCCTCCCGGCCCCCGGCCTGTGCGGGCGGCAGGGCAGGCTCCTCGGGCTGCTTAGTCGTGTGCACGCGGGGCACGCCAGCGGAGCCCAGCCGGCCTGCTGTCCACCTCGGGGCCACCCGCCCTCCCGTCCGCTCAGCGCTGACCCGCCCGTGGCCCACGCCTGCACCACCGCCGGCCGTGCCGGGACTCCTCGTCCCACAAAGGCTCACGTCCACTTACAGCTTCATTTTGCTGTGTTATTCTGCAGGATAGAGTGTTCTTGAGAGGAAGGTCAGAGTCAGGGCCGAAATAAAGTTTAATTCCCTGTGATGTGATTATGAATTGTTCGTATTGGAGAATTTTCAAAGAATATATATTGTATTATTTAGAAAATAACAGAAACAGCCTCCAGCACAAAGTATGTAGTACCCCATAGCTGAAGGATAGTATTCCTACACTTCATAAAAGATGTCATAATAACTTGAGTAGGGGAAAAGTGGGGCAAGTAGGTGGGGAGGAATAGGAAATAAAACGGGCAGTGTATTGAAAATTGTCAGAGCTACGTGTTGGGAAAATCAGGTTCCTTATACTATTCTCTCTACTTTTGTGTATGCTTGAACATCTCCATAATAAATATTTATAAATAAAAACACAAAATCAAACAGAACTGACCACTCAGTGAGATACATTTATCCACCCATCAGGATGGCTGCAAAAAAGACTGGTAATGCCAATTATGTCTAAGACATGGAGCTATGAAATCCGCCAAATCGAACCTGTTTAGGAGACAAACATTTTATAGCAAATCCTATGTTTTTCAGACATGGATTGTATAAAAACCTTATAGGATTATCTATTTAGACCACAGTCTAAATCTTTGCATGCCTTGAAAATGTTCATGTTTAAATCGTGTATGCATTTATCTGGAGATTATATCCGGGTGTGTATATGTAAAACTGGCCATACAAAATGCACATCCTCCCATCCTTTTTAGGTAGGATCAATTTGGCTTACACCACAAACCACGTAAGGCTAGGCCAAAACTTGCTAACAGGTGTGCATCATTGATGTAACTGGCACTTGAACAGCACAAACCCTTGACCCTGTTGTCACGCTGTATACATCACAGATCTCTGTATTAACATGCCATTTAGGACTCTCACACATTGAAAGAGTTCAGTACGACTCAAATCGAGCAATGAAAGTATTCATATTTTTTAGTCCACTTACTTAAAATGAAATAGAATTACCAGCAGTTTACTGTATCTGTCTTCTATTTAAAGAATGCTACCTAAGAAATAAAAGACTTGGGAGTCTAACGCTATATTATTACAATTCCAAAATTTTGGCATAATTACACTGCATTGACCATTTTAGACCTGACAATTTATATTGCACTATAATATTAAAATAGTCTGTTCAAGAATTATGACTCTTTTTTTCTAATCTCCCAACATTTTATATACAGGTTTTCTTTTCCCAATCTTAACAGGTATACCTAAAAACAAATATTCTTTCTAAAGACATGTTGACATAAAGCACAGATGAGTGAAAACACAGTAGGTAGATATAGATAAAGCTATAGATATGGATGTAGATGTAGATGTGGACATGGAGTGGGGGGTAGAGGGAGACAGAGAGAGAAGCAGAGGTAACACCCATTCAACCACTACCTGGATCAAGAGCTAACACAGTGCTAAGAGCCCAGCAACTCCCATTGTGATTTGCCTAATCGTCATGACCTCCCTTCTCACCAAAAGTAACAGCAACTCAGATTTATAACACCAATGTGTTTGCCTATTTTTTTTAAGTTATATAAATAGAATCATACTGTATATATTCTTTTGTAGGCTGCTTTATTTCAACATCAAGTTTGTGACTCATCCTGAATCACTAAATTCATCCGGAATGTAACTATTGTTCATTCTACTTTAGTGATTTTTGGAACTAATTGCATGCATGTACCACAAAACATATAGCCATTTTGCTTAATGGACATTTGAGTTATTTCTAATTAGGAGCTAATATGAATAATGTTGCCATGTTGCCATATTCTGAAACAAATCTCTTGGTGCCACGTGTATGCATTTCTGTGGTGTGTATATGACAAGGAGAGAAATTTATGAGTTTTTGTAGGTAATGCCAACCTTTTCCCCCAAGTGGTCCCTATTAAAAGAAAAACGTGGAGTAACTCATGGCTTGGAGACCCGCAAGAGCCAGGAACCTAATTTGAGAGTAATTTATTTTAGGAACTAATTTGAGAGTAATTTATTTAAGAAACAAAATTCTATTCTATGAATATATTTTTCCATTCAAACATGTTACTATGAGAGAGAAGTCTTCATAACAGAATTTTCTAGTTTTTCAGTATGGATGCAATTGAATTCTCTACTACACTCTCAAGTCCCCGGGAGGCTTTTAATAGGGCAAATGACGTCTTATGGCAAGTTTTCTGTTCTAAATTTTCAGAGAAATACATGAAACTACATTAGTATGGGATATAGCAATGGTACTGAGACTTTATTTAAGTTTACATATACAAAGGATTGCTGTTCCTTTAGATTGACCTTTTCAGGAAACACAGGCATTCACAGAAAGAGGATTAAATAATGATGCCTGCAGTCTCCTCAAGTGAGCACTGAGAAGGGCTGGCCCGACTCACCTCCCTGCACGCCCTCCTCTGCTCGCAGTGTCCTCTGCAAAGCACAGCTAACCCTATTACTCCACCGAATAAAACCTTTCAGTGGCTTCCCTTTGATCCAAGTCCAAGTCTGAGTGCATTTGCCTGGCTCACAAAAACAAAAACTTTTTTTTTTTACATTTGAAAAGACTGTATTAGTAAGTAATTTAACCTCATATGATATAAAAACATACATAATGCATTATTTATTATAAGACATATTAGTTATCTGGTTTTCACACTCTGCTTAGGGCACATCTGGTACCCAGTGGTTGAGAACCAAAGCCTTAGATCTTATCTGTTAAAAGATGATGATATACGTTTGAGTTGGTCTTCAGAGGGAAACCTCAGTCTGGCCTTCTGCAATATTTGGCTAAAATAGCAGGATGGGGAGGATACGTACAAAGAAGATCCATGAAAATGTTATGGGACCGATGGGGCCAGCTACCAGGTACTGCTGTATGTTCTGTGTGCACAGTCAAAACTTTTTATTCAGAGCTCACTGGATGATATGCTAGGTGCCTGGCATCTTCTTAATGAGTTACAAATATTAACTCTCCTTATCTTCATATCAACCCTATCAGATGGGCATCGTTATCTATATCCCCAATTTCACAGATGAGGAAATTGGATTACAAAAAGGAAAATGCCTTCCCTCGAGTCACACGACGAGGAGAGCACCCGCAGCCCATCTGACCCCGGGGCCAGGCTCACAGGGGCATCCCCCCAACACCCCCCCAACCCTCCGGCACACTCAGCAGGTGCCCTGTGCCTCGGGGCTGCTCCCACTCTGCCCAGCAGCAACCCACACGCCGGCACTTCTCCCGGCAGATGTCCCCACTGGCATCGTCCGCGGGTCATCCCTTGTTCACCTTTGAGCCTCTCTGGGCCACCACTGTACTGCCTACATATCTCTTTTTTAACTTGTGTAGTTTGATGAAAATATTATTTTTCATGGCTGTGTCCTCTACTGGAGTAGGAATTTATTGAGCAATAAAGTGAAATTTTATCATCATTTTTATCTAAAGAGTCTGGCATGGTGTATGGATCACATTAGCAATTCAATATATAATGTTCAATAAAAATGTGTTGATTGATTGAATGGAAGGGAATGGAGGAGACATTTGGATGTCAAATAGAAAATTAAGAGAGTCAGAAATGCATGGGTTTGAATTCTAGTTTTAAACCCTCATTAGCTATCAAACAAATAACTAATCTCCGTGAAACTTCGATTCCAAATCTGTATAATAGGCATAAAAATGACTATTTTTGCAGAATTATTGTAAGAATTAGAGATGTATATAAAGTGACCTACACATGAAAAAAGTATTGTTATCATTAGTACTACTATTTTTAATGACATTTATGTGGCACAGCAACATTTTCTTTATGTCTCTGGGGATCTGTATACTGGATGATATAAAATCAGTTGTCCTCACCCGCAGGAAGAGGAGTGGAATCTTTTCTATGCCATTATAGAAACATTGCTCTATATGAACATATGCCAAATGCCTTTGTACCATGGCAGAGACTTCAGTTGTTCAAGTACATAACCTTGGGAAAGGGAGAATTATGGGGACAATCTGCAAACAGGATGGCAAATAAGCTCATTAAAATAAGTAAGTTTTTCCCAGAAATATGCTGCCAGGAGTTGGAAACTGGGATCTTGTGGAAATCACTCTATATTTTTCAAGACACTACAAGACTACACCATTCACTCCTTGTATTAAAAAGGTCAACATTCTCTCTGTATGAACAGATCATGTGCTCAGAGAACCTGACTCATGACAGGGCATGTGATGGCTGAACGGTCACTTGTCTCTCATCATCGAGGCCCCAGGCAAGTCCAGGGCCTGAAGGAGCTGCACATTCTGCACAGCTGAAAGAGCTTTGTCCTAGAACACTGGTGAGTTCTTCCTACCTTCTTATAAAGTGAAGACAAAGGATATTTTTCTAGGAAAGCTCTAGCCCATAAAACACATGACTGCTCCTGATTCACTTTGTCATGTGTGAATCCACAGGCCTTGTTAGCATCATTCCTTTAGCAACGGAAATTTCTATTTGGCAGCAAACAAGTGGGAATAAAATACCCTTAAGTAAGGAATGCGCTTGAAGTGCTTCTATACTGGTCATTATACACTTGGAGTAAACACAAGTCCAGCTCTTTCCAAAACCTTGATTTATTGTTTATACTTCCACCTGTGAGAGACACAAGTGGTTACAGGAAAAGCCTGGGTACATTTCACTCATCCACACAGGAATATACTACACCTCTGGTGGAAAAGGTTTTGGGAGGAACAGAGGCAAGGCTGAGTCCTCACTGTGACAGATCCTTCCTCAGTTTTGAAATCAAATGAGGAAAACAAATGTGCATCACAGATGTTACGAAGTTAATCATTAAATTACTACAGGAATTCTAGAGTGATTTTCAAGCATGGGCCATGGAGGCAATGGGGCAATTTTTTGGAATGCATAGGCCCATTATTTCATAGCAAAAATGTTTCTGAGATAATTATAAACCCAAGTAAATACCACTTCCAAGGGACTTTCAAACTGACATTTTTGTACCAGTGACAGCCACTAGGCACACAAATTACAGATCATTATGGTGTACTCAATGAACTACGCATGAAACAGAGACATAGTCACAACTTTTTAATGGGTATTCATAAAGTCTCTGTGTTTTCATTCAGCATCCAAGGGAACATTGCTTTCTGATTGCTTGTGAGTTGGCAAACACATCCCCCTTAGAAGGAGCTGGAGAAGCTGGAGGGGAATGAAGAGCCAGGGAAGGGCAGTAGGAGTGGCAGGGCGGGAAGGACCTGGAGAGCAGGCTCCGGGAGCCACAGCTCCCCACCCAGAGCTCTGAGGGCAGCAACGTGGAGGGGCCTCCCAGGGAGGAGTGGGGCGTGAGGACTCAGTCCAGGGCAAGATGCCCAAGGGGAGGATAAACTCAAAGATGCATTTGGGAATTCAAAGAGAGCAGAGGCCAGAACTGTATGATCAGAGTCAGGCAGCAGAAGGGGAGCATGGGTCACTCAGGAGAGCTAGGACAGCCAGGGAAACGGCGGGCCCATATGCACTCTGTGGGGCTCACTCACATGCTCCCGTAGTGAGGGTCAGCTGCATGGGAAGGGCTGGGAAGGACACATCCAGAGTCTCCTATCATCTGTGCTTTGTTTACAGATATTAAAAACTGGCCTAAATAAAGCACTGGTTAGTTGTTCAAAGTATTAATCAATGAAAAGGCCTAGAAAGGAGAAGAAAGTGCCCATTTTTCATAATTGGACAGAACTTAGTCTGAAGTTCAGCACTGCCACTTACATGGGCAAGGGAAGACATGCCACGCTTCAAACCAGGCTCTGAAAGTGACCCACCTCATGGAGTCCATGATAAACCATGAGCGCCCAGCACAGAACATATCGAAAAATTGTTATAAACCCACCTTAGTGCCCTGCTATATAAATATATAATATGTCATTTATAATATATACAATATATAAAGAGAAGGAGAGTGACAGAGATGGAGAGGTTGAGAAAAGTTCTTGTTATTCACAGGAGTTGTATATTGTAAAGACACTGTGAACACTAAAACAGTGAACCCTGAACCACTGTCTGGGGAAATACAGGGTTAAAGTCCTGTGATTTTCTAGTCACATTATTTCATGAACCACCAGTTATAACTGTTTCATGCGTTTCTGTGCAGACACCTTATTTAACATACATTGTTCATTCACAAACATTGAACTCACAGCCCGCAGCAGCGTAACTCATGCCTGAAGAACATTTTCTAACACGTATTTTCTCTATAAGGCGTATCACAGCCGTCCTTCCCTTAGGGACCCTAGACAGCACTTCAGTGCTATGCTTAGGGGACTCATCAAAATCTCCAACAACAACAAAAAAACACAATAATGCAAAAACCAAGGCACTAAGGGTACTGTGAGAAGGCCACATGGTCACATGAGGAGGGCAGGCTCAAGAAGGCAGAGCATCGTCCTACTCCACCCCAGCTGGGGACATAGATGTCAGTCAAAGGGAAGTCATGCCACTCACAGAATGACCCCAGATGACCATCAAAGCACCAGGAGTATGAATTTGGGGATTACAAATAAATTTTAGAATGGGAACATTTGCAATCCATAGAAAGGAGAATCAAACATGTATGTATCAGATTCCTCCCTGCTCTGTTGCTCTTGAGCTCCCTTAGCTGTCTTCATTCTTTTCACCTTTCAGAGTCTTCATACACTTATTTGTTTGTGTTATGGCCAAGGTCTTTTACTTGTAAGAGGGAGGGACTGATAGGAACAGAGTCATTCTATCTTGGAATAACTGGGCCTATTTTGTGAGTTCTGTTTTACTTTTGAAAACCGACTATTCTACTATATTATTGAGATGCCGTTCAATCAGGTAAACCATGCAGTGGTGCTCAACTCTGGAAAGGTTTGCAATGGTGGCAAGTCTATATAGTTGAAAGGGGGAGTGGAATGGGGAAGCTATTAGTCCAACTGTCTTTATGTGGGTAAAGTACATGCTTTTGCTTTGCAAAATGCCAGTTGAAGGTGAGATTTCATAAGCCAAGGTAAACAAAGCCCCAACCACAGGATGAAAAGCTCATGCAGACCAATATTGTAATAGTTTTATGGACAAGTTTTAACTGGCAAAATGTTAGTTAGAATAAAGATAAATAGGACACAGGGACTTACGGTTTGGGCATTACCTAGTGATTGAAGACGAACATGTTTTGTTGAATTGAGCAGAAGGAAAAATTCATATTCTGCCCTTTGATATTAACTGCCTGATTGAACACAGCAGGCCCAATCTATTTAGGACTTAGCTAGAATAAGAGAGACATTTACATCTGATCCATCTTATAATTACACATTGCAGCTCTTTGATGCACATGGGAAAAAGTAAGGTCACCGAACATACAGAGCTAGGGTCCCTGATCCAGCTTCTACCTCCTCCTGGTAGTCACAGGCAGCAATCCTCTCTGCTTGAGTGTTGTTCATCTCATGGAAATTACCCCTGGTATGGGAACCAGCCAGTGGTCACCCATGTGGTCTTCTTCTCAAGAGGAAAAATGAAGGAAAAGAAGACACTGAATGATTTCCACCAGGTGTATTGAGAGCTTTCTCACCCTAAGCCCACTTTTCAGCAGCCTTTCCTGTTAAAATCTTCAGTGATGTTCTTAACTGCCTTAGTTTAGACTCAGCACAGTCTAAGGACATAAAGGAAGTCGTAAGACAGACAGCTGCCCTAAAAGGGAGAGTGGTCCAGCATGAATAACCTGGACATGGTCATTTAAACCAAACTCAGGCTTTCATTGTGGAACTTTAGGGATGGTACCACCTCTGCTTAAAGTCTGATTTCCCATATTATTTTTTATGTATGTTGAAAGGATGCTAACCTTATATTCATCCACTGTTGGTAGCATTTCAAAGTCTGTTCAACTTTAAAACAGCATGTGAGCAGCTAACCAAGACATTTCTATAGCAGTATCAAAATAACTTCTATCTCTTTCACATCTATTGTGCTTAAGCAGGTCAACATAAAAGTGTCACCTCCTTGGACAGTCCTTCCCTGAGACACCAGGTTAAGTCACCTTCACATGTGGTTCTCCATCAGAGTTCCTTATTGAATTTCTCCCTGGCTCCAATCTTCACAATTTGAATTTATATTATTTATTTATTTCTGTCTTTACATTTCTAGGATGTGGCTTCTACAATTTTCATGAGTGTAGCAACACCTTTTGTCCCTGTTAGGGGCACTGTACTTCAACCAGTGCCTAACATACATGAGAACCTCAGTAATAATTGTTGAAAGAATGAATGAATGAATTCACCAACATATTCTGTAAGGTAGTTATTATGACCCCATTCCACAGATTAAGATACTGAGATGCTCAGAAGGGTACAGTGGGCATTCTGATGGCTTAGGTCAGAGCCAAGGGGAGAGAAGGTGGAGGGCAGTAAAGATAAGCGTGGTTCCCATGGTTCAGGCTGCTCACATATCAGTGCTGAGAAATAAGCATTAGCATATTTATGTTAAATGTTAAATATTTCCCCTTGCTCCTCATTGCCACTTTCAGATTATTTCCCTTCGTACCATTTTCAAAGCCCTAAGCTTTGAGCTTTGCCATCAAGTTATTCTGTTTTCTATCTAATCCTCATTTCAGCAAGCCAGTCTCCTGGCCATGCACCTATAGTTCTTGAAGATTTTAACCTTTAGCTTATTATTCCTTCTACCATCACAGCAGTCCTCATTTCTGCCGGTGTCAAAGTCCGTATAGGTGATGACTCAGATGTTCTGGCTTCTCAGTTCTCAGTTGATCCTGTTTCCTCTCTTAATTTGCCACTGACACCTATATGCGGACCCTATTATCTCAAGTTCAAGTATCTTACTTTCCATCTACCTGTTCAATCTTTCTAGCACATGCTGCCTTAGAATCCCAGTCTGATCATTCTTTGACCCACCAGGATCTAAAATCCATTGACCCCACTGTCTTTTCACTTTAGCCCCCCCTCCTAATGTTTCTCCTCCTTCCTCTGTAATCCGTTATCATAATCGCCCCCTTTTTTCCTCTTTCATTCCCTCTGCCCTTCTTTCCCATCTTCATACTCCTTTGGCTAAACCCTACACTTGGTTGTAGCCAACTCTACCTCCTCTGTGCTGGATAACTCCAGGGTACCAGAGTAAAGCAGAAGAAAAACACATAATCAAGAACTTAAGTGGTCCTTACCAACTAGAAGTCCTATTACATTTCTCTGGATGAATATTTTATACTTTGTCCTCATTCTTCAAACTGGCAATGCCTCATTCTTAGCTGATGACTTTTCACTGAGAGCAGAAAGTTTCTGCTTGCTTCCACCCTGTATCTGCCAGTCTGCCTACCTTTGTTCCCCTGCCTGCACCCTTGGTACTGTGGAGAGATGCTCCTATAGAACAATAACTTCCACTTGTGCCCTGTAGATACTGTCCCTTCTTGTGAACTCAGTGAAATAATTCCCAAAGCTATCTCTTTTTCCTGTTACATCGAATCTTGCCTCAGTATTATATTAAACCCGTAGGAAGCATGTTGTGATATCTCTCATCTTAAAAAACAAAATCAAAGCCCTCCTTGGCCTCACATCACCCTTTAGCTACTGTTTAGCTCCTTTTCTTTGTTCTTTAAAGAAAAGTCCTTAGCAGAGTTGTCTGTTCAGCATCTCCAATTTCTTCCTCTCATTTCTTCTTTTAACGAATCTGACCTAAGCAGCTGGCATCCCTGATAAACCCTACTTGGCAAAATCTAATAGTTAAGTTTCAATTCCCATCTTAGCAGCGTAGCAGTGACATTCACAGGTGCTCATTACCTCCCACATGGGACACAGTCTTTCCTTAGCTGTATGGGCAATACTGTGGCAGAGTATATTTTCCAAAGATGCCCATGGTGATATTTCCCATCTTATAGGCTCTTTTATAATGTGACCTTGATACTCTTTCTGTTGAGAGGTGGGGTCTGTGCTCCCTCCTGTGAATCTGGCCAACCTCAAGATTGTTCTATGACATGTGATTGAAGTGGTACAACATAACTTTTCAAGATAGTCTATAAAAGGCCCTGCAGCTGTATCCTCGCCATTGGAAGGATGGAGGGAAAAATGTGAAGATCTGGGCGCTGCCCACAGAACACTTCCTTATACATTGCTGCTGCATCCTTACATTCCTACTCTCTCCAACATAAAACTACCCTAGTCCTATCCTGGAAATCACCATTCTGTTTTCTCTTCAAATGAAATATTAGATTAGGTGTCTAACATGCCCCAGGAATCAAATGCTTTCCCTGCTTTATTATTATCTAGATGGGAAACAGAGCAGAACTCTCTTCCAAGAATATACCAGAGATAAGTGGTTACAAATAAAACCTTTTTCTCTTATTACTCTCTGCCCCTTCGTTTTCCATTTTCTCTGCTTTCGCCCACTTTTCCAGTCTTTATAATCAGTCCTGTGCCTTCCCACCCTTGCTGTGAATACCGACACATGTATATCTTTCCTTCTGATTCTTTGTCCCTCTGCCTTCCGTGCTCTTTTCTACCCACTCCATAACCTGAAACTCTCACTAGTAATCTGCCAGGGACTCAGACCTATTACCAGGTATGTAGAAGAGATTTAATAAGTGATTTGGTCATTTTCCTCAAGGGGTTTATAATCTAGTTGCAGAGAAAAGAAGAATAGAGGTGGAGCGGTTGAAGGACATTGGATCTTCCCATCATCATTTTCCTTTGGATTCTTTACTGTCAGGTACAACATACCAGAAGTCAGAAGAAGTGTCCTGGTGGCAGAACCACGCACCTTGGGCCACCAGTTGTGTGAGGATAGAGTCTTAGTGAGGAGCAGATTTTCAGTCAGAGGGATTTCAGTGTAGAGACAAGAAACTGGCTCATTTTAGGATAGAGTACATTGAAAATCTGTTTCCGGAGGAATCTGATACATACATGTTTGATTCCCTGGGTTTCCTTATTGCTTCTCATATGTCTCAGACAGAGTTCTGTAGAACCTTCCATTTCAAACCGCCAGCAGCAGAAAAGGAATTCCAAAGAGAGCCTGTTTCTCCTGGCCAAAGAACCAGGAAGGTGGTGGCCTTACAACAGAAAACCTTTTAAGTAATATGGCCTCTACTGCAGGCAAACACCAATAGAAAACCACACCCTTTCTACCCACTCTATCTCTAAGTTTTCAGTAGGGCAAAGAGGATTGGAACTTTCACATCCCCTCCTGCCCTGTGATACTCAAATCCCCTGCAAGGGTAGTGTCAGCAAGTCTGAGCAGGGAGCTTATTTTCCATTCCCTACCAGGATGGTGTCAACAGGATCCAGCAGCCAGCTGAGCCTCAACCCCCACCCCACACCAGGGAGACCTAAGGAAGTGGTGTGAGGTGGGTGATTGACATTATGCATTCACCTTTCCCTGATGTCAGTCTGAGAACCTGAGACCCCTTTCCCATCCGGAGGCCCCATGCTTCCTGGTCTGGGGTCTCTTTCTGCACCCCAGCCAGCATCAGCAAGGATCAGTGGGGCACCTGTGGACCCAGACAAACCAACCAGACCAAAATAAGACTGCAAGGGTTCTGAACATATATTGTCATTGGAACCACAGCCCCAAAAGTTACCCAGGACCTGCCAGTCATTCTAGACATGATGATTGCTTGTTTAAATGAAGACTTGAATAGGACCCAGAGACTCCTAATATGACAGACCAAAAATCCAGGATATAATCAAAAGAACCAAGAAAAATCACAAACTAAATAACAAAAGAGAATCAACAGATGCCAACACAGAGCTGAATCAGATGTTGGGATTAGGTGTCAAAGAGTTTTAAAGTAGACACATAAAGTAGATACATAAATTTAACATGTAATTTCCAATACTTCTGAAATAAGTGAAAAAGAGAAATAGAAATTTATAGAAGCAAAGAAAGAGAAGTTGTAAGAAAGAACCACATGGAAATTATAAAGCTGAAAAATACAACAAAAATAAAAACACACTGGATGGACTCAATAGCAGTGCGGAGATGACAGAGGATAGAGTCACTGCACTTAACGACAGTCAATAGTATTTGTCAAATCCGAACAAAGAAAATAGGGGGAAAAAAGGAACCAGAGAGAAAACAGTAAAAGGTCCAATATCCAAGTTATCAGAATTTCAGAAGGAGCAGAGAAAGTAGAGGGGCTGAAAAAGTTTCGAAGCAACCACGGACACAGACTTCCCAAATGTGAAAGGTGAAAGGCATAAACGTACATCTTCCAACAGCTGAGCCAATCTCAAACTGGACAAACCCACAGAAAGCGATGCCAATATACATCATAATCAAATGTCTGAAAAGCAAAGGCAAAGAAAAAAAAATGTCAGTCTGCAACCAGAGAAATGACTTATATCTGTACAAGAACACCAGTTTGGATGACGGCAGATTTTTTTATCCAAAACCACGGAAGCCAGAGGAACTGACATGATATTTTTTAAGTATTGGGAAACAAAGGGAATGTGAACCATGAATTAAATGCCCCATGAAAATATCCTTCACGAATGAAGGTGAAACAAAGGCATTCTCTAACAATGAAAACCTAAGAGCACCTGCTCCTAGCTAACTGGTCCTTGAAGGATAGATAAGGGAGCCTTTCTAAACAGGAAAGAAATATCAGACTATCACAACTTTAGAAAGGAAAAAAAAACTGGAATGAGTAACATCCTTTGAGTGAATTTCCTGAATCATATTTGATGGTTGGAACAAAATATATAACACCATCTGATGTAGGGCTGTGTATTTAGAAGAAATACTTATGACAATTTTTTTTAATTGAGAGGGTAATGGATGGGATTAAATGGAAATATGATTTCTACACTTGATTTGGACTCATAGATCAGTACCAGTAGACCAGGATTAAAATATAAGATGTCATAATCTCAAAACCCTATAAATAAATCAAAACAGAATCCTAAATGTGCTTGTATAACCCAAACCAAGAAAGAAAATAGAAACCAAGAAATGAGAAAGGGGAAACAAACTGAAAACAAATAATGGCATAGTTCACAGCAGACCTAACATAGCAACAATAACTTTTAATGATCAAATATACTAATCTAATAAAATAATTGACAAGAAAGGATACAAAAAATTATTCAACAATTCACTGTCTACAAGAAATCTACCTCATGCTCCCAGAATTTATTAGCACAAGGGATCCTGAGTGTTTCCCACTGAACAGGTGCAGGCTTTGCAGTGAGGGAGCTGGTCTGGGCCAGCTTCATTCCTGTGCAAAGGGGCTGCCCACAGGGAGATGGGACCTCTACAGGAAAAACCAGAGGCGGACTGCCAGGTTTCTGTGGTGCTGCAAAAATATTAAGCCATTTACTGAAACAGGGATGTGTCTGTTCACATCAAGGAAACAGCATGGGAGATACCTACAGGAGGATTCTCCAGAGAACCTACCAAGAAAAGGTCTGTTTAAACCCTGGCCAGTCCCAGAGAGCACAGAAGAGTTTGCAACACTTCCTCAAGTGGTACATATGAACACTTCCTGGGGAAACTGTATCCAGCACTTTCTGGGGAAGTATGCATTATCCCAAGAATCTGGATGAAAATGTCCAGAGGAGGGAAATGTGAAACTCTCACAATAGGATTTCAGCATGAGACCAGCAACCAAAACAGTGTTGCATTACAGGTTTCACATAAGGGCTGAAGAAGGCATATGGAGCAATGCCCCAGGCAGCCCATGGCCAAAATGGCATATGAGTGATAAATAAACCTTTATTGTTGTAAGCCTCCCACCAAAGAAAGCCTTCAAATATCATAGATAGGCAGTTGAAAGTTAAAGGATGGGAAAAGACATGCCATGCAACATTAATAATAAAGGAAAAAAGCAGGAATGGCTATATTAACAACTAATAAAGTATATTTCAGGGGAAAAGAAAATTACTAAAGGCAAAGAAGGGTAGGACTTAATGCTTATTATGGGTTTGATTGTGACCCCATAAAAAGATATTTTTGAGTTCTAATGCTTGGTACAGTGAACATGACTTTATTTGCAAAAATGGTCTTCACAGATGTAATCAAGTTAAAATGTGGTCTTTTTGGGTTAGGTAGGATCTCTTCTAATATGACTGGCGTCCTTAAAAGACAAGAGAAATTTGGACACAGATAGACATGTCACGGGGGAACACCATGTCACAGCTAGAGGCAGAGATTGGATGGTTTAATGTCTGAGTCAAGGAACTACAACAATTGGCAACCACTGAGAGCCAGCAGAGATGTGGGTAAGGATTATGAGACTGGGAATGTAGCCCTGCCAACACTGGTTTCAGACTGTTAACTTCCAGAACTGTGAAAATATAAATTTCTGTTCCTTTGAGCCACCTAGTTTGTGGGGATTTGTTATGCAGCCCTAGGAAACTAATATGCTGGTGAAAGGATCAATTCACTGGGTTATACAAAGATTCAAAATATATGTGCACCAAACAACAGAGCCAAACTCATAAAGCAAAACTCATGGAGTCCTCCATCTCTATCATTTTGTGATTTCACGAATGCTGTAAGCATTGATTCATACAGCAGGTAACCTTCCTCTTGTGCTCACCAATGTATCATCCAAGGACTCTCCTTAACGTCTGGCTCGTTACTTCCTAATGTTTTAGCAGAGTAGGTTGATCCCAACGTCCATTTTCTTCTTCAGCTGCACAGCTCTCATTTTGCTTGGGAGTAGCATAATTCTCCTTTGAAAACCTGTCTTTCCAAGATTGTCTTGTCTGATAGAAGCATATCAAATAAAAATTCCACATGTTTATTTGGAAGTATAGGATATTCTAAATAAAGAATCATAAAATTTCTTGTGGATTTTTCAAGCACATTATCTGAAGTCGCCAAAAACATATATATATATACATGTTTAAAATTTAAATCTTTAATTTAATTTTTGAGGTTCCTACCTAAATGAAAAATTTTAAGTTCCAGAAGGTTTTGCTTTATCTACAGAGAATAGAATAGTAGCTGACACATGAGTGTTCAAATTAATATTTGTTGAACATATGAATGAAAACAAGAATTAGTTGCATTCATAATTTTATGTCTGATACAATTCTTCTGCTTAACACGATTCAGATTTATTTTCTTTTACTTACTTAACAGAATACATGCAAAAAGGTCTTAAATTAGAGTGGCTTTGATCAGAACATGTTGTGAAATAAAATCAGTAATATTAATACTTATTAATAAAGTTTATAAAAAATTGTTGAGAGCTTATTGTGTATCAGTTCTGTGTTCAGTACTTATGTGCATTATCTCATTTAATCCTTCCAACAATCCAAGGAAGTAGGTAATACCACTAGGCCTTCTTTATAAGAGAATATCAAGATGTTAAATATCTGACTAAATTTCCAAAGTCATGCAGCAAGTAAAGGCAGAACTCATTACTTAAGGTAGCTGCATATTCAGTCTTATAAGAAATTGACAAACTTTCCAGAGTGACTATAGCATTTTACATTCCTACCAGCAATGCATAAGTGACCCATTTTCTCCACATCATCATCAGGATTTGATGATGTCTTCATTTTTTCCAAGCCATTCTAATAAGTGGGTAGTAATATCTCATGTGGTCTTGCTTCTGTAATAGCCAGTGATGTTGCACATCTTGTCATGTGCTTATTTACCATCCATATGTACTCTCCATTGAAATGATCTGTCCATGTCTGTTACCATGTATCTAATTAGATTACTTGGGGTATTTTTTATTGTTGAACTTTGAGAGTTCTTTCTGTATTTTCTAATATTTTGCTGGATACATTCTAGACACTCATGTTTTGTTGGAGACTAATCCTTTGTTGCAAATATTTTCTCCATGTTGATAACCTGTCTTTTCATGCTTGCCACAGGGTCTTTCACAGAGGAAGAGTTCTTAACTTTGATGAAGCCTAATTTATCAATTCCATCTTAATTTACTGTAGGGATTTTTTCAGATATTGATTTGTATGTTTTCCTTAAGGGTTGCTTTAAGCATTACAATATGCACACATACATTATATAGTCTGCTGGTATCAGTGTTTTACCAATTCTAGTGAAGTATAGAAACCATATGTCCATTTAGAGCTCTTTGCTCCCTCACTTTTTCAATACAGTTCTCTTATGTACTTATTTATTCAACATGCAGTGAGCGTCCTATTGGCATGGCTTTAGAAATTTTGCCTCAGTAATTAAGTGTGATTTAGGTAAATCATAAGAAGAGTCTGATATATTTACCCCCTATTGTTAATCCATTCTCCAGTTCTTCTCTTCCTAAAGTTCTGAGAATTCCTTGGTATGTTTTTTCTGCTTAGAGAACTTGTGGTACCCATTCTTTAAGAGCTGGTTTATTAGCAACACATGCTGTTGGCTTTCTTCTTTCCTCCCTTCATTCCTGAAAGATATTTTTTTGCCAGATATAGAATTTGCAGTTTACAGTTCTTTTCTTTCAGTACTTATGAAAGGTTGTGCCATTTATTTCTGGCCTCCATATTTTCAGACAAGAAATCTGCTGTCACTCAAATTGGTGTTTCCTTCTGGCCACTTTCAAGATTATTTTTTCTTTTTCTTTATCTTCAGCAGCTTAATGTAATGTGTCTTGGCATGGATACCCATGGGTTCATCCAATTTGAAGTTGGTTTTGCTGTTTGAAGATGTAGATTTATGCCTTTCATCTTCCACATCTGGGAAGTGTCTGTCCATTGTTTCTTTGAAACTCTTTGAGACCCCCATTTCTCCTCTCTTGGAGCCCTGATATGAAGGATGTTGAATCTTTGCTGTTTTCCCTCGGGGTCCTGAGACTTTCTCCATTTTTTCTTTTTTCTCTTCTTGTTCAGACTGGGCAGATACCACTGACCTTCATTAAGGGCAGTGACTCTGTCCTCTATCATCTCCTCATGGCTATTGAGGGCATCCAGTGTGTTTTTATTTTTATGTTATTACATTTCAATCTTATAACTTACGTTTATAACTTACCTTCCTTTGCTTATGTAATTCCTATTTTTTCATTTGTTCTGAAACAATTTGCATTGTAAAAGCATTTTTATTATGGCCTCTCTAAAATTCTTGTCAGCTAATCCCAACATCTGATTTGGTTCCTGTCGATCATCTTTCCTCATTCCGTTTGTATTTTTCCTTGGCTCTTTGTGTAACAAAGATTGTGAATTTGTGTAACAAATTTGTGAGTTTTTATTATATCTTATATTTTTTTGTCTAATGTAGTAACAGTCTCTGGGTCCTATTCAAATCCTCCATTTTAACAGGCAATCATCATATCTAGAATGACTGGCAGGTCCTGGGTAATTCTGTGGGTTGTGGCTCCGATGACCATTTAGGTTCAGAGTGTTTGCCATGTTATTTTGGTCTGGTTGGCTTGTCTAGGTCCACGGGAGCTCCCACCGATGCTGGCTGAGGGTGCAGAAGGAGATCTCACATCAGGAGGCATGGGGTCTGAATGGGGAAGGGGTCTCAGGCCTTCTGGGACAAAGCCAGCCCTCACTGTGACAAGCTAGCCCTACTGGTGCTGCCTGGCTCTTGTCCCTGAGGAGGGGAAGGAAATCCGGAGTCCAGCCTGGCAGAGAGCACCTCCCCGGGTGAGCAGCTGCTGCTTGCCCGCTGCCCAGCTGCCTCGTGTGTGCAGGTGAGAGAAGGCACTCCTGCCCTGGGACCTGAAGAGCACTTCTGGGTCCAGGCGCCTATTGCAGTGACTACACCTGGCCCCACAGTGTCTCTAAAGGAGGAAAAATCAGTCTCCAAAGGGGGCTTCACCCTGTGGAGATACAGTGTGTGTTTGCATGCAGCGTGTTAGTGCTCCCTCTAGGGCAGAGGGCCTCGGGCCCAGTGGAAAGGAAGGCCTGTCCCCTGGACTCCTGGGACCTGCAGGGCTCTACACCGACTCCCCTGTGGGCGCTGTGGCTGGTCCTTGCCATCCAGGAAGGACTGAGCACCGCGGCCTCTTCCTGCACCGTGCTGCTCTTTGGTCCCGGGTCCCAGACCAATCTGCTGCTCTCTGACTACTTTAGAGTCCTCCTGGGACTGTCTTTGCGTTACATCCGGAGTTTATAGTTGAACTTACAGACATGAGCAGAGATGAGTCAATGCTCTTTTGTCTGGACTGGAAGTCCTGGAACTCAGTTTTGAACACTTACAAATTAAAATTGAATATAGCCATGCCAGGGGAGATGTCAAAATTGCCACTGAGAAGATAGGGTATAGCAGGAGCATCTGTGAAACTGAAAATGGAAATTTGGGAATCATCTGCATAGAGGCAGTGAACATTTCAAAGGTCTTGGTCACTATGGAGAAGATGGTGCACAGAATTTCAGAAATATGTCAAAACAACAGGAGGCCAGCAGCAGAATTATTAGTATATATTACCACTATTTTAAAGCCCTTTATTATAGGTGATGAGTTTTTAATAGTTCATATGATAAAAACAAAAAATCCTGTACAAAGAGCATGTAAAGCTTAAAGGAAGCAGACATATTTTCCTACATAAATCACCCTTACCAAACAAGCACACACTAAGGAAAAGAGTTTGCATCCTCTGGCCAGAAGACCTCTGATTAGACCAGGAACAGGAGATACAAGAAAACAGAAGGCAACTGGGTTTACCAGATGAAGTAAATTCAGACTGAAGTCAATCGTGTGTCTATGAGTTTAGTAATTCCTTCTCTGTCTCTCTTCAGTGTGGGTTTTACCCAGAAAGCAACAGAAAGGGAACCATAAAAAGTGAGCACATTTCTAAAGTAAAAGGCCCCATCTCCTGCCCATTCGTTTACACTGGCCACCCACCCAAAAAAACTGAGGTAGGCCACGGGTGTCTGCTGACATTCCACACCCTGTCTTCTCATTTATCCCCTGGAGAGCTAAGAGCATGGTCTAGTCCCTGACACGGATTACTGGTTCATGGTAAGTCTGAACCTCTGCGTTGGAGATTCCACCCGCTCCGTATCTACCGTGGGGAGCTTGGCCAGAGCATCAGGCTCACCGTGGCTCACATGCAATCTCATGGAGCCCCTACCTGGGGCCTCTGGTCTCAGAGACCTGCGTGGAATGTCCAGGCACTATAGCCTAGAAGAACCAAGAGCATCCACTGTCAAGACAGTTACATGTGACTTTGTAACTGTCGTTTTCCACATGTACCATCACTGTGGTTGGCTCCCAAATAGGTAGCTAATAATGGAGTGTGACAAGAATAATCATTACTACAGAATGCTTCCAGCAGCAGTGCTGAAATACGCTTGGCCATTTACATTTGACAAGGATTTTGCTTTAATTTTCTAACAAATAAGCTCATTCCTCCTTTACACACCTTTGCGGTTGGGGGTGTGGGTGCCGCCCCGCCTGCGTTTCAGAGACTGTCCACCGTCCCCGGGAGGCGCAGGTGCCCGCAGGAGGTGTAGGGAGAGGCCACCTGGCCATCCGTCCGCCAGCAGGAGCCCGGGTCCCTGTCGTGTGGCCGTGAGTGCCACGCCCACCGCTCAGTGCCCGGTTCACGCGAGGAAACCATTAAGCAAGACTGCGGGCGCCTGGGTTCTGGAAGCCAAGCCGATGACGCACGCCCGCGCTGGGCGCGGGGCCGCGGACACTGAGCTCTTTATTTCCCTAGCGCTCTGACTAAGTGAGAGACGGGGCTGCACTTCTCGGTGACATGACTCACGGCGTCCTGCCCGGGCTTGACGGCGGCCCGCTGCCCTCTCCCCGCACGCCAGCGTGCCCGCGCGCGCCCGCCGAGCCGGTCGGCGAGGCCCGGTGCCCAAGGCGCGGCACCGACTGGGAGGCCCCGGGCCGGCTCTGCGCCGCACGCTCCCCGCCGCGGACCCCGCGCGCCCGGGCCTGCCCGCGAGTCGCAGGGAGAGGGGAGAGGGGAGAGGGGCTCCCCTGGGAGGGGCCGGGGGCTCTGCGGGGAGAGCCGGGAGGGGAGGCCCGCCCAGCCGCCCGCCGCTGGTCACGCCCGGCTCTGAGCACGAGGACGGAGGAGGTGGTGGCAAAGGGGGGCGCGCAGGGAACCTGCCCCCCACGAGCTCACCCACGGCTCGGAATTGGGTGAGTGACGGCGCAGCCTTGTCAGGGCGGTTCTAGTCGGCGTTCCCATCCTGCGCAAAACAGGCAGGCGAGTTCCAGAGCCGCTGGGGGAAGCGTTAACTCCTCCAAGTACTCCAGCAACCTGCTCTCCATCAGCTCGGTACACATCACACGCACTCCTCAGAACAGACAATTAAAGCAAAATTATGTTTTAAGACAGATGGACCACCTGAATCCTATTTGTCCCGTTTTTGGTAACTTGGAATATCATGAGAACTAACTGGCAAATATAAACATCAAAGCAGTTGGTTAACCGGGTCTTCTCCCACATTTATTACCTACATCCTATATGAGTTCCTCAAATTAAGTTGGCTTTAGCATAAGCTACATGTATTATTTTAATATCTTAAAATTCAGTTTTTAAAGATATTTACAGGATTCCTGTGAGGTATGCAGCAAAGAACAAGTATTATCTCCAGTTTATGAATGAATAAATTGAGGCTCAAAGAGATACTTATTTGTTCAAACATATTTTATACATGCCTAGTAAAGGTAGGAATAAAACATCCTCGTAGTTAGGGCATCCCAGACTCCTAATACAACATGGAGACTGTTGGCCCACCACCACAATGGTTCAGTGGAGAAAGTCCCCATTGAGGTGGCCACTCTGCTGCTGGATATTTGACATAGAAATGTCGGGGGGCATGCCAACATCACTGTGGTTGGACGTGCCTACATCACTGTCTGTCCAGGCTATTCCTGCAGCCAAGGTCCTCCCCATTCACTGGAAGATGCCCTACAGCTCTCCCTCCCACCCAAAGTCACTACCACCAACAGAGCCCCATCCTAGGGCGCACGGCTTCCCGCCATCCCACTTGGCTGTTTCCAGGATCTGGTTCTGTTAATGCTGGAGAACTGCCTGGCTTCCAGAATTTTCATCTCATTCACCCCAACTGCCTAACTCTTAAGATGTCAAATGTGAAAAGAATGCAAGCTAGTTTTTAGAAATGTATTGATTCTTTTCCCCCACTGTAGTAAGGGAAATGATGTCAGGCTGGCACTAATGTCGATAGGAGTCCTCACTGGCACTGGTGCATTGCTCTGCACCAACTAATCCACTCCGAAACCCATGGCATCTTTACCAATATGCTCCCACTCCCCACCTCACTGCGCTCTTGCAGAATCAAAGTAAAGTCATTTCTGCAAGTAGAAAGCCCACAGCATCCTCAATCATCTGTGAGTTTCTTTCCAACACGAAGTTTAATTTTAGTGTCACTATTTAGAAAATAATTTTCAAGCAACATATGGACACAGCTGTTTCTGTTTGGTATAGTTTTGAACTTGAAGTGAATTACATCTTCCTTTAAAAGGGGGCAACTTGCTACTCCTCTGTTAAAGCAGAAGTCAAATAATTACAAATTGATAATAAACATGTCTAGAACTTCTTTTCCAACCCAAAAACCAAGAGATACTGTCCATGACCTCTGCTCTTATTTGGTCTTCCATTTTTTTAGGAGAGAACTTTCATCTGTTCCAAAGTATGAACTTAACCTATAAACACGGCTTACATTTTAAAACTCTTAATTTAGTTTGATAAACAAGAAGAAAAAAATGAAAATACTCCTAAAATTAAATGGCCCAGTCTCTAGCCAGAGAAATATGTGCTCTGAGGCAATCTATTGACTATGTATGTAACATTAAAAAAGAAAACGAATGTATTAAAATATATTGTCCAGGGCAATGAATGTAGAAATTGATCTGTGTTCCACCTTTAAAAGATCATGATATAAATTAACCTTTACATATGTCCGTGCTGTCCAATAGAACGTTTTGCAATAATTGGAATGTTCTGTAATTCGTGCTGACCAATGTGGTAGTCATTAGCCACACACAGCTATAGAGGACATGAAATGTAGCTAATCTCATTGAGGAAGCAAATTTTTAATTTAATTCAATTTCTATTTATTTAAAATTAAATATCCACCTATGTAATAGCCACCATATTGGAGGGGCCATCTACATAGTATAATGGGACAACAAAATGATTAAAACTTGTATGGTCCAAGTGTAACAAAACCGTATGCAGAAGGAGCCACCGCCAGGAGGTGTGAGGTGGAGGTGGGTATGGACAGAGTGAAAGCAAATTAACAAACACTTCTTGGCACTTACCCAGATGACCGCTGAGAGTGTCCCAAAGCTCCGATCTAGGGGTGGTATTTTAACCATGCCTGGCCTAATTAGTAAACCAAAGGGACGAAAAGGAGATCACAAACAAGACAATGCCCTACAATTTGCCAAATGGAATAAGTAGGCAGGAAGGAGATCAGGATCACGTGGAGTTAAAAAAAAAATTCCCATAGGGGATGCATGGCCTAATACATTTGTCCACACCCACAGAATGTACACCCCCAAGAGGGACCCTAATGTAAACTGTGGGCTCTGGGTGATGACCTGCCAGCGCAGGTTCATGGACTGGAGCAATGTATGGCTGGGGCTGGGGGATGGAGATGGGGCATGTTGCTAATGGAGAGACTTGTAAAGGACAGGCAGGCGGTTTGTGTGGGAAATCTTTGCACTTTCCTCTCAATTTTGATGTGAACCTACAACTGCTCTAAGGGAAATGTCTATTCAAGAACTCCCAGAAGGGTTAAGAAGGAGGTGATCCACTTGCAAGGTGTGGTGGGAGAGGATTCCAGAGACTAGAACAAAGCAGAGAGAGCCCAGCTGTGGAGGGGAGGGGTCAGAGCGGTCTGGGAGGTCAGAGGTGTGCCGGGCAGTGCAGAACCGGGAATGCCATCTGGGCAGTTGAACATTTCTCTTAGCCATGTGAAAGGCATGGCAGTCAGTCTTTTGAGAAATGTGTGTCTCATATAATAGTTGCTGGTGGATTTATAGAAAGTGACATGTGTTTCATGGCAATAAAAGCAGACTGGCTGTCTGAGGAAGAGTTCCTTATCTCTTGTTTAGCAAATTGCAGCGCGATACATTCTGATAAAAGAAGTCTTTCTAGTTTTTAGCCAGCGTGTAATCCTCTTACATTCTCTCTCCTTTTTTTCCCTACAGTCTTCCGTTTCTTACATATTCGTCAGTTGCTATTTTCTCCACCTATGTAATTGAGGTCTTGTTTAAAAACTGTCTTGGATGTCATAACTAAAGTCACGTTGTTGTAATGTGGAAATCTTATTACTAAAAGTGTTGGGGGGAAAGAAAGAAAGGGCGGTTCACATTCCCCTGGCACCGCTGGGTGGGGGAAGCTGAGGCCCACACTGACACAAGTGGACAGGGAATCACAAATGTGAGGGTCTCCAGGAAAACGCCCTCATGCACTGAGAAACAATGAGCAGCCTGCCCAAGGACACGGAGCTCATTAGCAGCAAGCTGGAACTAGAAATCAAATTAATTGGGTATATTCCACAGTCATCTTCAGCAGAGGGTTCAGCGTCTACCATGGTTCTCTTCTAGGATGAGTGCAGACTAACCAGGAAAGGTTGGTATTAGCTCCCTTGGGCTCACATACAGCAGAGGGGCGCTGCCAGGGCTTCCAATGCCCTCTAGGCCTCTGACTTCCAGACAGGCCCCGTGACAGACAGTATGCACCTACCCTTTCCTGAACCTCAGATTCCCATGAAAGGCAATTGGTGTTTTGTTCTAAGATCGTCTTAAATTTTTTAAATGCCATCAGAATACAAGGGGAAACAAAACGAGCCCTTTTCTGTAGAAATCATCTGAATCCCGTCCTTTCATGCCAGAACTCTGCCTCCCACAGGAGTGTAATGTGAGGCTGAGAGACACCCTCAGTGCCCGGCCTTCCCCTCGGGCTATTTCCAGCTCTAATTCAGACCTGGAAGACGCTTCTGGAGCAGGGCGGGCCGTTCACCCCGGAGCACGGGCGAAGTGCAGCCCGCAGCAGGCCCTGCTGCGTGACGAGGCGCGCAGGAATGCAGACACCTGTAATAGCAGGAACGGCGCATACACTCACCTGTCCGGCCTGATCCGCCCAGGTGGAAAGGGTGTGTGTGGTCATGACTGGGCGTCTGGCTTTGGCCTGTGGAACAGATGATAGGCAGCTGGCACCTGCAGGGCGGAATGCAACCCGGGCTCCTGCAAGCCCGCCCCCTGACCCGGGCCCAGCTCCTCAGAGGCCACCCTCTCCACAGCCACCCAAGGCGGCCAACCCCACCACCCTGCTCTTTGAGCAGTGATACCATTTGCCGAGTTGGAAAGCCGTGCTCTCTTTCCTCGGAAGAATCTGAGCCTTAAGGGTCCATCTTTTCCTTCTCAGGAAGGAGTCAGTGATGGAAACAGCCAAGCTGGAGGTGTGCGATTAGGCTTCCAGGCCTCTCCTTAGCACACGGGCTGAGGCCTGCCTGCTCTCGGGTGACAGCACCAGGGCGCATGTGCGGGCACATGTACTCGTGCATGCAAGCGTGAGCGCACACGCCCTGTTCAGCCGCGCCTGCAGACCCTGCGCAGCCCCCAGGAGTCTCCCGGAGGTTCCGGGACTTGTGTGGAGGGGCAGGCGGGTGGCTGGTGCAGGGCTGGCCCAGATGCCGCCGGGAGTGCGCCCGACAGCAGTGGGGCGGCACTCCACCTGCCGCTGTCCCAGGGCCATGGTGCTCCAGGTGCGGTCCGGCGGGCGGAGAGGGGGTCCCTGAGTCCCACCGATCTGCAGAGCTGCGCCGGCAGAGACCCCTCCCCGCGCGCCCGCCCTGGTGTCAGGGTGACCTCTGCGTGAACCTCAGCGCTGCCCTCACTCTCCATTTTTTCTCAGCTATTTCTTGAACAAATCATTATGCTGGTAAAATGTCAAATGCTGTTTTCCTTGGCAGATGCAGAGCCTGGGGGGAAAGAAACCACATTCCTACCACTCTTTTTAAACACTGCAGGGGATAATTGAGACCTTGAACAAGATGTCACCAAGCGGGGATTCTGAGTGCAGTGCAGCCGACCAGGGTCGCCATGTCAGGCAGACAGGAACCTGCCCGCCACTTGGCCACTGTACCAGCACCCACTTCCCTCCCTCATCGCAACGTGACTCCCCAAGAAGCACTGGCCCTACATAGATCATCAGGCTTTGTCCTGGCCCTTTGTACTAAAATAACCCTTAAAGCCTGGGGAGCCGAACTGAGAGCAGGCTTGAAAGTGGCTGGGTGGAGGCGAGCCCCAGCCTGTCCTGAGTGGCCATGGGGCCCTCGGCATTGATTCTCTGCCCTGGGGCATCATGGGGCCTTCCTGGGGGCGATCAGGACACTCTCCAAGTGCTCAGCAACCTCTAAGGCCAGGCTTCCCGCGTGTTTGCTCCACAGGTTTCAAGGCCCTATAGAACTCCTCTGACCGCTGTCCTTCTGCACAAATGCTCCCCGGGGGAATGTGCACTTGGTCTGTGCCTCTCAAAAGTCGTAGGAAAAATCCTCTCATTCCCCTCTTAATAAATTCAAGTCAGCCATGGAAATATTAAGACCTTTTCCAACCAGCTGTTTCACTGTTGGTACTACATACTCTGCCATCTAAAGAGAAGGGCTTTCCTGCCTTTCTTCTGAATGGGCCCCTTGCCGCTGATGGCACAGCAGCCTGAGGGCACTTTATCCTGGTGAGTTCTGGCAGCCCAAAGCATCCACCCAGAAGAAGCCTTCTCCACCCTGCTTCTCAGTCACCACCCACCGCGGATTCAGCAGAAGGCAAGGGGCTTACATGCATTTTATGAGATGTTAATAAGAGACAGGGCACTGTCTCTGACATGCCCACAGTCACCTGCGTGGGAGGCACGTGAAGACCATCATGGAGACACCACCTCACAAGCACCCACAAATGCTGATGCACCCTTCCCTGCAAACCCTCGGCCACAAGGGAGAGGCATGTGGGGCCCTTCCTCTGGGAACAGGGCTTCATTAACTCCCCAAGAGTGGGTATGGAAAAGCGCTGTGAGCCAGTCTCCATGAGGTTCTTCAGGATTCACCAGGCAAGGTCACAAACATCTTTCTCTTTAGCAGAATTTACCTTCTCCCTCTTCTCCTGCTGTTTCTCCAGCCAAGATACTGGTGAAGGGGGTGGGAATTGCAAAGCAGTTTGAACATTCTAAGTTCTTCCAAGGGTGTCAATTGCAGTGGTCAAAAATTGTGGACGTTTTTCTTGGCCACATGTTCACCTTGCAATGCACAAGGCAGAGGGACGGCCTTAACTTAGCCTCGGTTGCACGAGACACAGAGACAGCAGGGTTAAGCCCAGCATTTCATACAGGACCGGGGTGCAACAACGAAGAAATGCCTCCTGGGGAACATAGGACACTGCGAACCACAGTGTGGTGCATGGAGCAAAGTGCAAGCAACTTGTGGACACCACCACTGAGATGTGGCCTGCATGCCCCATGCGGCCACAACACCAGCAGGGACACCGCCCTGTGCTCTACGCCCCAATAATCACAGGGTGATTCATGGAAAAGCAAGAGGGTATCACCTGGGATACAAGACACTGTGTTGAAAACGTAATACTCCTGCAGCTGTCTGCATGCCAGCAGCATGGATGCCACACAGGAGACACACATGGAGAACTCCCAGCCACTGGGCACAGCAAGCACCGGGCACGGATGGCACCAACACCCATCATAGACCCACACGTCCTCCTAGTTCATGGACAAGGAGCGAGCACCGTGCTCTGACGTCTATAATGCAGAGTGGTCTGTGAGCGGTGTAAAGGCGTTTGTGCTAACACAACACCATGCTGGGCTACCAGAACTCACAGCGTGACCCCTGGGCCAGCAGCACGTGCACTGTGTGGGCACCCGACCCTGTGTCCCCCTACCCCAGTTCCTCCCAGGGCAGCTTGTGGGTGACCCCACCCTGGCCCTGCACTCACACAAGTCCCAAATTCTGGGACAATCAAGAAGGCATCCTCTGGGATCCCACTGTGTTCTTACACCCACCATCACATTGGGCCCATGGAGCAGCATGCTGGTGGCCCCAGGGGTTCCAGTGTGCCGCAGCCTCCCCTTCACTCTGGTTCAGGGCTAGGGAGAGGCTCACCAGGGACACACGTCTCTGCACCACAGCCCACTCCTCCCAGGAAGTCTGTGGGAAAGCTTCGTGGGTATCACCAAGGATACCCCACACCACACTTCCTGTTCAGGGCTCTCCGGAGAAACATAACTGACAGATGTTTATATAGACAGAAGGACAGACATTTTAAAGGCTGGCTCACATCATTGTCAGGTCAGTGAATCCCAGTCCTGCAGAGCAGTGCAGAGACCCAGGGAAGAGCTGGGGTTGCGGCTTGAGTCTGAAGGCTGTTTGGAGCAGAATTCCCTTTTCCTCAGGGAAGTGCATTTTTCTCCTAAGGCCTTCAACTGATTGGGTGAGGCCCAGCCCCATTCTGGAGGCAATCTGCTTCATCCAAGTCCACTGGTGTTAATGCTAGTCACATTTAAAAAATGCCTTCATGGAAACATCTGGACTTCTGTGTGATGAAATATTTGCATGGGCTTACCACGCTGACACATAAAATTACCCATCGCAGCGCTCTAAGACCCGGTCCTCACTGCAGGCTCCATGGAAAAGCAGTAAAATCCCCAGGAAGGACCCCACTGTGCACTCTGCCCTTTCGCACAGCAGGTTCAGGTGGTATGAGCCTCCCCTGGAGAGCCCAGCATTCTGCACCACGCCCACCCCTCAGCACTGTTGCTCTGCAAAGATACAGGCTTCACTGAGAACACCAAGCCCTGTGTTGTAAACCCCCCACTCACTCTCCCCAGCGTGGGCCATGGAGACATCACACGGCCATTACAGGGTGCTCGAGACAGAGGTGGGCTCTGCTCATGCAAAGCTCAGTGTGGCCGATGGGCAGCAGAATGGATTTCCACTGGGAAACCCTGCATTGCACACCTACTGGTCACAGTGCAGTCCATAGTCCACTGTGCTCTAGAGCCTTCCTGACCACTGAGGTCCATGGGCTGGCATGCTGGCTCCTCCTGGGACACCCCACACTACTCGCTATAAGCCCAAGTAGCAGGATTTCCAAACACTGTGCTCTGCACCTCAGCCTTCACAAGGGGTTCAGAAACACCATTACCTGAAATGCCCCACAGTGTCCAGTCCACCAGCCCAGGCACAGGCGCCATGAGCCAGCAGTCAGGCATTGCTGGTGACCCCACACTTCCACTCCTTGCCAGCTCCTCACCCCTTCCTCCTGGGGCCCGTGGACCAGCAGCATGCTATCACCCAGCTCCCTGTCATTAGAATGGACCTCGCCTCACTGAGAGAATTATGTCTCCATTTAACCAAAACCCAGGTCCCACGAGTTCAAGGATCACCTCCTAACGCAGAGGCCCCCTCCTCTCTCAAGTTCTCGGACTGTGTGAGTCCCCAGGGCATGTCACACTAGAGTTTCCAGAGGAGGATGTTATCAAATTGTAAAAAGTCTACCCTTCAGCCAACTGTTTTTCATAGTCTAAGGAAGCAGGAGTTTTAAAGACTTCAAAGTCATCAGACAGGCTCTTGAAGTTGAAACTATCCTGTATCTTCTGATAAATCAGATTTTCCAATTAGACAGAAAACAATCCTGGACTTTGCATGTGGGGTCTGAGGATGAATTGTCCATATTACTTGGTAATGAACTATTACCCATGTGTGGTGGAAACTGCTCCAACCTTTTCCCTACATAGGCACACACAGGCACATCACCCACCAGCAGTTACAGCCTGTTACAGGGTCTTGGGTGTCACACCAAGCTGGCCAACCACCACTCATCTCTCAGCCTCCCGAGAATCCTACATCTTATAGCAGGAGAAGGTGGGATGAGGAATTATGTTGCTTTCTCTTTTGCATTTCACTGTTCATTCCTTTTCTTTCCCAACCTGTTCAAATCACGCATCCCCCAGAGGCCCGGGGTCTGGTGGCAGGCGATGGCTCAGATGCCTCCGCAGGAGTGCAGAGAAAGCTAAATGCCACTCATACTCAATTCCTGTGGAGCACAAGCAGGACTCCGTCGCAGACGACAGACCTGGAAGTCCAGGAACATGTCCACCTTCCCAGAGTGTCTCAGGACCCCCACCTGAGGGGCCCACGGACATCATGGAGTGCAGAGCTCACCAGGCTGGAAGTTTCCAGTGGACGAGCTAATAACCCACATACTGGTTTAAAAAAAAAGAATGAGAACAAAGCCAAGGAGACTCAGACCATACCGTTCATTTCACCGAGTAGAAACGCAAACGTCCCAGTCATGATTCCCGGCCAGCAGCCTACTGGCCAAGGTGGGAAGAAGCCAGGCCATGTGTGGAAGGCAGGGGTTTCCATCTACCTTATCTAGGCTTCGGCCAGCAGTAAGGTCAGCACAGGGCTGGTAACTGAGGGGAATTCTGAGAGCATGGGTGCTTTTCTGACTGATGTTCAGGACTCCAGAAGGAGGCTGCCTATCAGGCTGCCCACCTCCCCATCCACAAAAAACAAAGTCACACTTCTTAGTTCCCACATGGCAGGGTCAGGAGCCAGAAGTTCCCAGATGCCCTTAGGTAGGCCATGGAAAGTAGCCAATTAGAAAGCCGGGAGGGGCGTTGTCGGGGGGAACGTGTGGCCATGCCAGATATGTGCCCACAGACACCACACACTTAGTGCATACTTATTCTAATGACTGCCATGCCAGGGAGTCTGTTTCTGCAGACCTGCTCCCCCAGTGCCTCTAGCTCATAGCACAGATCTTTTAGCACAACTACATGCTCAATAGATATTTCCTAGTGAAGGTGCTTATTTATTAATTAAAAAATTCAGGTTCTTCCTACCCCCACTAAATAAATGATAAATATATGTTTAAAGCATAAAGGTTACCAAATTATAAGCCTTCTTAGACCACATTACATTCTGGCTCTGCAATGAATTAAGTTTGTTGTTATCAATAGGATACTTAAAAATTAATCATACAGTGAGTACAAGTAATTAATGGCCTCTTCAGTACAGCAAACTATAATGTTGCCCAGTATATCTCATGCCAGTCCAAATGCTTAGACATTCCCTTTGGTTGGGACATAAGCAGCTTTCTTTTAACTTGGCGGCTCCTTTGTGCAGCGGCCCTGGGGTCCCCCCCTGAGCAGCCAGCATACCCTGCTCTGCCGGCGTTATCCACTCTCCTGCTCTCCTTTTCTTCTGCTTCCATGGCCACTCTCCTCAGCCTGGCCTCGCACACCAGTGTGCTTGGCCAGATCTCACAGCCTTTCATTTAGTGCCCATCTTGGCCACGTCCTTTTGCAGACTGAGCCCCTCATTCCCAAAGCAGCTAGGTGTGGTGGAGGGAGCTGCATCAGCCTGCGTTTTCCTGGCTTACCCCTGGGCTCCGTTTGGTCCCAGAGCCCTTTTGCCCCTGCCCTCTGACTTGGGGCTCCTATCTCCATCCGAACCCATTGCCTTTCAATTACTGTTTACACTTTCTATTACTGCCAGAGAAAGTACCACAAACTTGGGGTTCAGAACAACGCAAACTTTTTATCTTAAAGTTCTGGAGATCTGAAGTCCAACATGAGACTCAGGGGAGTGCCCCTTTCCTGTCATTTCCTTTCTGGAGAGCCCTGCATCCTGGGGTTCAAGGCCCCTTCCTCCTCCTTCAGAGTCAGCAGCCGTATGGAGCCCCTTTCATGCTGAAGTTACTCCTGCCTCTTTTTCTATTTTCCTGTCTTTCTCTCTCATCACAGCTGAGAAAGACTTTCTGCTTTTAAAGAAGTGATTAGATTGGGCTCACCACAGTAATCCAGAAAAATCTCTCCATATCAAGATACTTAGTCTTAATCACATCTTAAAGGCCCCTTTCGCCATGGAAGGCCGCATCTTTGCAGGTTCTGGGATCAGGATGTGCACATCTTTGGGGCCATCATTCTGCTGACCATGATTGTTAATAACTCTCTATTTCCTTGTTCTCTTACATGTGTTCCTAGGCCTCCTTGGTCTGATTTAAGGCAGAGAGAGTATGAAGGGCACAGGTGCCAGCCCTCTCCCTCATTCCTTGAGGCTTCCTAAATATTGTAGAAGTCAGTTCATGCATGCATGGATGGATTTGTGGATGGCTGGATTCATGGATCATGCATGGTGAATGGAAGAAATTTTATTAAAGACTACCATAATTTGAACAGTTTTATTTAAATTTTGACTAATTTTTACTGCTTTCATGTACATTATTTCACTTATTTGGAAAGATAGGTCTTATCCCTATTTTTAAAGATGGGGAAACTAAAAGCTCAGTGAAGATTTAAGTTGATGGGGTCATAGAGCTGACTTCTCATTGGGTGGGTCATTGGGCACATGAGCCTGAAATCCAGACGGGCTTGCCCTTTTCTCAATTGCACACTTCACTTTTTCTATTTTACTCTAGACTATCAGAAATCAATGAAAAAGACTCCATATTTTCTCTGCAGGAGTTTCCGGGTAAGACATTAAAGGCAAAAACGAGTAGTATGATGTTAACTTGCTCTGAAGCAAAGAAATGGAAGACGTTAGCCAGCATTGCAATGGGCACATAGGTTATTATTGATATGATATGATAGGAAAATAAAATATGTCTTACGACCATTATCTCACATTTATTCAGGCTTATGATGGGCCAATATCCCTGCTTACCAATGTATAGGTGTGATCTCACTTAATTTCCTACAACTCAGCGAGATAGAACCTGTTATGCTCTTATTTAGGAATGGAGAAGCTGAGGCATAAGGAGGGCCCACACTAACCCAGGATGTGAGCAGCTGCTCAGGAACTGAACTCCGACCTGGGCAGTTCTGTACCCTGTGCTGCCCATGCTGCCATACCCCCACTTCCTGAGCAATTCAGACATCCTAACTACACATCATATTTTACCAAAACTAGCTCATGATGGGAAAACATAATGAATTATCTTAAGAGGGGAATGTGTTTTCCACTAGGCTCTCAAAACAATTTTTAAAAACAAGGAAAATTCTTTATAAAATTGTTTCCAGACACCTCATATTGTCACCTCATAAAGAATTTAAATCATTCACCTTTATGTTTTTCTCCTTTCAGTGGCTTTACCAAATATAGATGTTCTCTGCTGGTGACATCAGCCTCCTCCTTTTGAAGTTGCTATCAAAGCATTCATCAATATTTATGCAACACCAAACTACTAAAAAAAAAAAGAAAGAAAATCTTGGCTCTGAGGGTGAGCAAGGAAAAGGTGCCAAGCAGGAGAAGCCCAGAGAGAAAGCCCCGGGTGTGTGTGGCTCTAGGGCAGCCATCTTTGCCTCCCGCAGCTATTCAGGAACTGAAAGAGGGAAATGGCTTGAGGGAACTTACATTGAAAAAAAAAAAAGCAGTTGTTCCACATTCAGAGTTTTCCAAGCCAAAAACATGGAGACGGTGGCAAAGGAGAGAGTCAAGGAAGAGGATTACACAGGAGAGAGGGTCCTGCATAGGCAGACAGGCAGTTTTATCACCCTTTGGCCCTAGATCACTGCAGAGGCCGGGCAGGGGGCAGCAGTTTTACCTAGGCTGGAGATCCCCCTCCGCAGGTACATACTCTGCCGCAAAGACATGTGGTCCCTCAATTGTTTGCCCTCCAAGCCCTGTTTGGAAAGGTCTCCAGGTTGCCATTTTTCTGTTGCATTTCAGGCAAAGAAGGATAACATTAGCTTTTGTTATTTACCATTGCAAAATATCACATATATCCTGGTCAGTAGCTCCACGACAGACAAGAGTTATAGGAAAGAAAATAGAACAGGAAAAAAATATCACTCATTCATCATAAGACTTTTCTGCATAGTAGAAGACTGCATTGAATAATTGGGATATCATTAACATAAAGGTTCTATCTCCAAAACACATGCTCACATAATAGATTTGAATATAGATATAAAAATAGAGAAACTGGATTTTCTGAAATCTACTTCATATCTTCCATACTTATTTTCTGCCTGTATTAGATTTTTGTCATTTCAAGAATCAATGTGTAGGAGTTATAAAGACCCTATGCAGGCACTACATTCTGTCATGGCTCCCAGCCTAGAGCCCACTAAAAATAAGCCTGTAACTCTTATTCCTCTTAATTCACATCCTTGTATGCATCTATTGTGTCACTTCATAATGACCATCCAAAAAACATACTGGATGTGCCCATGACAGTTGAGATCTGTAGACCAACAAGAAACATTTGTCATGATGGCTAATTTAGAATTTCTCTGTACTCCATTGATAACTAAAATGGTTGGGTAGCTAATATTTGAATCATGAGTTGTGAACTAAGATCATACCATTTACTGGAGCAAAATATCTTCTTCAATAAGAAAATAGTGAGTTATAGATAGATCCCTATGGGATGTTCCTGCCACATCCCACATCCCAGCACTTATAGTTCCCCTTCAGTAACAGAATCCTCATGGAAACTCTCCAATTGGAAGAGAACTATGTGGGAAAATTCAAGAAATTTTAATCAGTGGCTGATGAGAATAGGTACATGGGCACCCCCACTGGGAACTCTTCAGATGAGTGGTCCACCCAAGATGACAGAATATTTACATCCAAAGACCAGTTGACTGCTCTATCAAAATGTGCCAGCTGGACTGCAGACATTTCCACGGCCGGTATCTTAAGCCTGAGCATGGCCACAGAGCCATCAGTGCTAGCCCAGCAGCATTAACCATTCACCCTTTCATGGACACAGTGTTCTTTTCCACAAACACCCCAGCAAACAATAGTGGCAATAACAGTCATACAGTTGGGAGGCTTTGCTGTAGGGTACCCTATCTCTAAAGCAGTTGATCAATGGGAACATGCCATGGCTACAGCTTCTGGTCAGGCAAGTCATGAACAGGCAGCAAGCTCAACCTTGTTTCCAGGCTCATTCCACTGCTATTAGTGCCTCCGGCTTTCTTGTGTTAGCGCTTGCCCTCTGCCTTTGCTTTCCTGAGGCTACCAGCAGGTGTAAGGGACACAGCACCCTCCTTTGGGACATGACTCCTGCCTCTTCACCCAGCCCATCCCCACAGAGACCAGTGCTTCAGGAAGCAGACGCTAACCCCAGCTTCGGTGGGCAGCTGGAAACCGGTCCTTGTGCTGTTGGTCGAGACCTTCTAGGAAAAGTGTCCCTGCCTTCAAACAGCACCATCACCGATCTCCTTCCTTAAAAACAGTGACAAGAAGTGAATGTGGAAACACTGTGGCCACCTCACGTCCAGCATGAGGATGAATGGAGAGCAAAGCTGGCAGACCAGAAAGAGGTTTCATAATCTCTTTTAGGAAAACTTGCACAAACAAGTTTATTTCTCTGTTGACAAATTCAGCCTGTGTCAGGATTTCTGACAGCAAATTACTCAAATGCAGTAGATTTTCCATTAGCCAACATGCAGACATCAACATGGAACTGATAACTAATAATCAAAGCTATTGTTCATTGACTGTTTATGTGCCAAGCACGGTGCTGTTCACACCAACCCTGTGCAGCAGGTACGCTGTTATTTCCAGAATACAGATAGGGAAACTGAGGCACAGGGACTAGGTAAGTGACCTTCCCTAAGTCACAATATATTAAGACGGCAGTTCTCTTAATTTTATTTCCTAATTATTATAAAAATAATATATGCATGCAGAACAAATCAACTAGTACAAAAAGACTTTAAAAGTAACACGCTCCCTGTCTGACCCTTCTACTAATCTAGATAATACACACATTCCTCTATTTCTTGATTTGTTACCTTGGACAATAGTCACTGACATCCCTGTAAGACATGGAGATTTGGCTCATTTACACTCCTACTTACTTCTTTGTGATTTTGAGATGTATATGCTAGTTCTTCTATTGCTTACCTGTATTTAAATGTCTATTTGCTTTTTTCATCAACTATCGGTCTTATTTCTTGACCCTTCCTCCCAGATTTTGGATGACATAAATGTGAAGTCCCTACCTTAGCCCCTTTGTATTCCTTTGTATTCAGTCTGTACCACAATCTAGTTTTTACTGCTTTGTCCATGGGTTGGCTCAAAAGATCAAAAACAAATAAGGCACTTACTTACCATATTATGACGGTATAAGAACTTCTCACTGAAACAATTTGTAGCTCATAAATTCTTTCTTTTTCTGAATCTGTGTCTCAACATTTGGCCCACTCAAATTATGCTTTTCCTATTGCCAAGATCAAATGATTCTCTCTTCTAAACTGTTGTTACTTTCCTGAGCATTCCACACTTTATTTTGCTCCATATATTGAGCAACACTTTCTAATACTGTTTATTTTTTATCCAAAGTTCTAACTGCCTTCTTTTTACTTGCATTACTTGGCATTATTAAAAGCTGCATGCTTTTCTAAACTCAAATCATACTTCCTGTTTTATCAATTCCTTTCTTTCCTGGGTACTTCCCTTCTGAAGCCACCATCCTTCTACTCCAGTCTTGAAAGATACTTCCTAAGCTTGAAACTCAGCCTAGTCCAGACACTCCGCACTCCTGGATGGGTCTACTATTTCCTAGATCATATGTTACCCTTCCTAATTTTGTTTATTTCCTAGTTTTGCTGGAATTCTTCCTCAACTGACTTTCTCAGGAAGGATGCATATGTATTCTGCCCACATCCTTGATTCCTACTCTAATGAAAAAAAAATCCACTTTTAAACCTCACCCTATGTATTTTTCTCACTCAGGACTTCCATTTTGCCCTGAAGTCTTTCTTGTTAGAATTAGACATTGTGGCTAAAACTTATTGTCTCTGTGATGGGATTATATTATATTATATATATTATATTATATTATATTATATTATATTATATTAATTATATTATATTAATCATACTAATAGTATTATATTGTATTGTATCAAAAAATAGCCACAAACTTGAATCCCTTTCTCTCTCTCTCTCTCTCCAGGTCTTGAGAACGATGTGTCCAGTGAAGAGAGCCAGGTGACATCAAGCAGGGGAAGGATATTGTGTAGGCCCTTAGCTCCGTCTCCTGCTGCCCAGGGCCTCCTCCTTCAGGTCCCAGGTCTCCCCAAGCCCCTTCAAGGATATCGTGAGTCTGTTCTACCTTCCCACTCACACCACTTCCATCCTGGGAAATTGATTGAAATCTCTTGTTTACGCCAAGGCTTCTCTGTCCCAAGCCCCATACCTGCCTCACCTGGTATCTACTATGACTTTATTTCTTTTTTCCTGCCTCTGCCACCAGTATGGTGGGGACTCAGGAGACACTGAAAGCTAAAGCCTGTGCCTCCTCTGACATATTAAACCATAATCCCTTACTCAACGGGATATGAAACTTTGTTTTCTCCCTTTTGTCTTTCAACTTCTGTTACCTCACCGAGTTAGATTGTTTATATATAAAGAAATGAGTCTGGATCTCTCTTAACTCCAGAAGGACAAAAGAAAATAATTTCCAGTGACAAAGTATTCATATTAACTTTTGCCTTATTTTTCAACCCTCTAATTAAATTTCTTATTAGTACAGTTAATATCAGTGGAGTACTAACTGTACATGTGCAGTTAGTATTGGTTCCAACTAGTATATTTTATATCTTAACTCAATTAAATTTTAGACTAATTCATGTGCCAGTAGCCCTGAATTACCTTTGCTGAGGCATTAGCATTTCAGATGGGTAGAATGTGAGATATGTGGATTATTAAATATGTGGGAATCTTATTAAATCAAGCAAGGTAATCTAATAATATGAAAATTATTGTATGCCATGCCATCCGTATGAAGTATTTTAAAAAATATAAATGCAAGTTTGAATCTCAATATTATCTGTTATAGGATCTAAAGATCAACAGTGCAGAGTAAATTTTGGGAGAGACCACAGTTAATTGTGCTAACATGACTTTACTGACTGTGTTTGCAATCAGCATCCGTTATCACATATTTCTTCCTAGAATAATAATATAAATAATATTAATAATTAGCCCTTATTATATTATCCTATACTTGCCATCCTATCAGATAGACTCTGTTACCTTATCCATCTTACAGATAAAACACGGAGGCACAGATGGGGCTAAGAACTTGCTTGAAATTCCACAGTGAATAAAGGGAAAATCTGCGTGTTATGTCCAGCAACTGAAATGTTAAGTACTGGGAGAGGGACTTGAAATGTAATCATCTGAGAGAACAGTTCTGCTAATAGGCTGGGCACAGAGTATGACCAGGGGTTGTCTTACTCCGGCTCTGTAACTCCAGCTGTTCTCCTCAACTGCTGAGAGTCTTTTGGAAGGGGGCCATCAGGCCTCAGCTTTTAGGCTCTATCTGCTTGCACGGTGCTTCATCCTTAGGCTTCTCATTTGAGGAGAAAAATGCTGAAAAACTCATCAGCTCGATTCAGGTTCAATGTGGGTCAGTTACAACTTTCCCATTAAGTCCCTGAGTAAAAAATAACGGCATGCCAAACACTAAAAGATATTTTGGAAAGGGACTGTTAGTAGCAAGCACTATTTCCTGAAACTTTTAAATACTTCAGAATCGGCTATGGCAAGAAAGGTGGGGGTCTGCTCAAAACACTCTGTCAGGATAACATTGACTCGAGTGCCAGCTACAAAGCCAAGTGCAGACAGGCCTCTCGTTCTCACAGCTGCCCTTGCACAGAGCACTCCTCCTGTGTCCTTCAGGAGCTCAGATGCTGTGTAGCAAACGCTTGAGTAACAAGTCTGCACTTTTACAAAAATTCCTGAAAAGGAAATCCTAGACTTACTTTTTACAAAACAAAATTTGCTTGTTGACACTATCTTAGAACCTACCTATAAGTTTGCAAAAACATGGGTTAGTGCGATGGGTATCAAACCATTACTTTGAGAAAGTACATAACTGCATAGAATAAGCAGTCTACAAAATATGCTGAAAATGAAAATTAAAAAGACTTGAATGATCTAAATATCCTAAGGTTGTCACCCTAACTCTAATCCTGAGACCAAGGTAAATAAAAAATACATTTCAAGGATGGATTTACAACCATGCTTGGAAACCTAATGTCTAGCACATAGATTGAAAGTGAGTTACAAATGCTCAAAAGATGCCCCCGTCACATATTTATCTTGCTGTGGTATTATCACAATAAATCCAGCCTCTTCTAGAGTTTACCCTTTATTTGTGAAGACTCAAAATTAATATTAAATTAAATATACTCCAGGTTTTAACATTAAGTTAAATATACTCTAGGTTTTTTAATAGTTATGCATAAATCTCATCTCTCTCAAGATATACTAATCTCTTTATGGACAAGCACTATAATTTTTCTCCTTAACAGTGAATACAGGTTCTATACTTGGTGTCCCAAAAAATGTTTATTGAACTGAGTTAAAAACAAAGAAGCCCACATTTCTTCCATGAATGTGAAACAGAGACGGACATGCCAGTGTTCTGCTTCATAGCAGTAGCTCTGAAAGAAGGCTAAGAAAACTAAACCTCTCACATATTCCTAAGTGAAGAAAAGCAGGTATGCACTGATCACTTTCAAAATGAAATAATAAGACCTGCTCAGAATGAGGGTAAGAGGGGGTCCCATCTTGCTAGACCATTCCCAAGAAGAAAGCATCTTCCCCAGCAAAAACGGAATATCACAGAGAATAACACAGAACAAGTACACACACATACTGATTTAAATTGCCAAATAAACACACGACAATGTATTTGGACTTAATAACTCATACACTTATGTAATTAGGGTTTTTTCCATTCCAAGTTTAACACTACTGCTGCTACATACACATCTACAGAGTCCATCTTTGAAATACTTGTAGTTTTTCAGACCAGGGATGCTGCAACATTCTTCAGTTAACCTACAACTTGTTCTCTTACCAGACTCAACAAGACACATCATGTCTGCCTGGTGGACACCATGCAGTGCAGATTTGCGTGACACTTGATTAGAACAAATGTCTATTCTTTCCCGTTGGATCTCATGGTTCAGTTAATTACCACTTCTTGGCATGTTGTCTGCCTTAGCACTAAATAAGGAATCAAGTGTTTGTATTAAATCGGTGAAAACCAAAATGGTTCTTTTTTTGAACTGTAAGCCTTTTTATTGACCTTTAAAAGGAAAAATGTACAAAAATAAAAACTTTAACATTCTTACAATATTTTGTTCATTTCCAATTGATATTATAAATCATACCTTGTTCCTCAAATAAATGATCCAGAAGCTCTCAGCACACTACGTGATAGATGGATATTTTGTATCTTTTCCGAAGTCAGTGATGAAAATATATTTTGTAATGTCTATATTCAACAGTAACAGGTGTCCAACAGTTTTGACCAATTTTTCATTCCACTAAAAGAGAAAATGAGATAGAAAGAAAAAGACAGTAATCATTTGTGTTGTGCTCATTTTTAATTCTTTCCCCTTGTAGGATTATACTTCCGACACTCTGTTGGGTGGATGAGACCATAAATTGTTCTACAGTGTGAGACATTAGTGGAATTGATATGTATCACTTCCCAGCCAAACATGTCATTGCTAATACAAGCCTTCCAGAGTTCTCTTTCCCTGTGACCCACAGCTGGCAGCTTTCAAGAAGGTCATAGCTCCATCAGTCTGGATTCTGAGCAACAAAAATAAGCAGAGCCTCTGGGCAACAGGCATATAGCATGTCTGAAAATGAACCATTTCCCAGCAATTTGGGCTGGCAATTGGTTACTGGAGCATAGCACTGTTTATCGCAGGGAACACACTGTTGCACTGTGATACAGTTGGGCTGCATCCCCCGGTCTAGAGCGGTGCCAGAACGTGCAGAGTAGCTGTGCATGTGTGTATTCCCCAGCCATTCAGCCCATCCGAAATGAGCTCCAGGCCACTAGCTAAGAGGGGCTATAAGGAAGGGTGGGGTGGGCTTGGCCTTAATGATCTAATAATTTATCTGGAAGGATTGGGCAGAAGTTTGTTTGTTTGTTTTGTTTTGTTTTAATTCCTCCCCTTAACCTCAGAGGGTGGGCAGCTGCCGACCCATTCAGTCACAATAGAAAGAAGCTCAGGGATTTGAGTTTCTAATTCCTCCATGTGGAATAATGGAATATATTCCCCTCTCTCCAAAGAGGACTCCAAACACACAGCTTCAGAGCGGAGACTACCATAAAAATATCCAGAGGAAGATTTCCCAACTCTCCTTGGCAAGCTGTTTAACAATCTTGATAGCTAGTAAATTCTCCTTAATGTCTAACTTCACTCTTCTCTGCTATAATTTAACTCCATTTATGAGTAAGTTAGGTTTTATAGAATTTAAAGCTACCTTTAATGCTATCTGACTATATTAATTCTATTCACAAAAAAACTACAAAGTGACATGCAAAGTTATATAGTACTATATTTAAGAAAAATAAGTAATGGAGAAGAAATGGCAGAAGGAAAAGAAAAGTAAGAGAAACAGATTGAATGAGCCCACAGAGCTGATGCTATAATGGTCTGTATCCTTGCTAGAAGTGGAGCTTGGCAATGCTCAGCATCCACTGTGGCAAGGAGACTCTCCCTGGGCTCCCCTCCATGCAGAGGGACCTCAGAAGTGATCAGAGACACCCCACTGACCTGGAGTCTTATCCACATGTACAGCATGTAGGGAAATGCCTGATCTCAGATCCACCTGGCTTCTAATCATGTCCATACACACAAGATTTCCCTGCTTTGGCTCTTAGCACATCCAGTCTTCCCCAGACATACACAATCAGGACGTTTCTTGAAGGAGGAGGAAAAATCTGGAAAGACGCTTCGGTGACCTCCCAGTGTGTCCTATAATACTTCATAAAGCAAGACAACAGCTCTGGGAGAAAGAGAAATGGCAGTGGGAGCTCCAACCCCAAGGAGCTCTGCAGACTCCAGAGCAGAGCCGCCCTCCAGCCCCTACTTCCTCACCTCCCCATTTTGGATTCGGAACTTCATTCCCTCAGTGTCTCAAACTCAACAAGATTGTACGTTGCTTTTCCTGTCTCCTCATCCTAAAACCCAAACACACCACACTTGCACACACACACACACACACACACACACCCCTCAACAGTGAAAGGGGCTGTCCTCAGAACAAAGCTTTACTCAGACCCCAACCAGTTCACTTTTCACACCCTCTGCGTAACTCTCGGGCTAAGCAGTCCTTTCTTTCTCTAGTCCAGGGACTACCAGGGTCATTGCTCCTCCCATCTGACTTACTAGTGGATCAGAAAATAAGACAAAACAAAATACAGAACATAAATCAAACCAGCTGAGTCCTCAAGGTTATGTCACACAATCTCCCCTGAAATTTTAATAAAACGAATGCTTTGAATACACTCTATGTTCAATAAATATCGCATGAATACATGAATGGCTGGGTGAATGGATAAAGGCTCTGACACACTCCCTTCAGTCTCTTTTCTCCAACACATACTTTTTGGAATAATCACTTTCAGACTGAATCACCAGTGGGTGAAGATGGCAGCTATTTGCATGGAAACTCATGGGGGCTTCAATTTTATGGATCTTATATTGTGACTTAATGAATTATATGCTTGATTCGAGACAACCAAAGAGACCTCTGTCTGTGCAGAAAATTCCTTTGCAAATTACATTTGTAAAATGTAGTTTACAAATTATTGAAAACAATCCATTTGGAAAATTTTCAGCTGCTGTTTTGTTTAAAGATGAAGCACTCAAACTGAAATTAAATCTAAACTCAATCTAAACATCCTTTACTAGAGTACCAATGCTTCACCCAAGTCAATCAACTTTTTTTAAGCTGCCAAGGAGCAAAAAGAACTAGGAAATACCAAGCAGACAAGTTAAAACAGAGCCCTCCCTGAACCCTGTTGGCAATTAAGAGTTGACGATATGTCAAACACATCATCTGGTTTGGGGTCCCCCAGAAGTAGACCCAGAGACAAGGACTTCAATGCATGCAGTTTACTTAGGATGTGATTCAAAAAATACTCGGAGGGATCAAGAAATCGAGACAGGAAAGAGGAAAGTCAATAAAAGAATAAATGAATGGTGACTCCCATGAACCACTAGGGCTCCACTCGGTACAGACCCTGGGGAGAAAACTCAGTTGCCCCTCTGAAGGGCAAGGAAGTGGGCATATTTATCATAGACCCCCCCTTCTAATCTGCTAGGCATTCTCCTGGTTACCACTGCCCTTCAGGCTTCCTGGTCAGGCCCAGGCAGCTGCCAGTTCTTCACAACAAGCCCAGGCTGGGCTGAGATGACGCAGTCAGGGCATACCTGTATCCTGTTCCATGCACTGGGAAGATGCTGACCTGCTGAGATCAGGTGGTTATTAGAGTCCCCTCAAGAATAAAGAGCTCCCGGGATGTTCTGGGCACAGAGAGAAAGTCGTCTGTAGTTGGTTGAGAAAACTTCACCCACACCTTCATTTTTGTAATTTAAAAGTCTCTTCTCAAAAAAACAGTCTGATCTTGATCTAAGTATTCGCACATACATATTGAAATTTGAACTGCAACATCCTGTCCCAGGTAATTTCTCTTATGTCCTAGGTGTCTGCTGATGGATGTGGAAGATGGGAAGGGATGGTGCCCTGGGCCTCACACTACCCTGCACAGGGGGTGTTCGTGCTCCACACCTGGATGGCACAAAGGGTCTCCTTCATGACTCCTGCATATCTCCTGAGGATGTATTTACCTCCTCACAGTTTGATTCAGTTTTCTGACCACTTCTGTCTACTCTTCTCCACTAATGTGCCTTCATCTATAAAACAACATAGGACTTACAAAGATGTTTATAATGTATTTCCATGGCACTTTCCATGCTTATACATGAGGGTAAAGCAAGAGGACCTTGTTATCTCCACAATCAATCTCGAAGATAAATTGATAGGTATAAAATTTACTTTACACATATAGAGACAGAGGCTCAGTGAAATTAAGTAAACCATTTCAGTTCAAAGAACTAAACAGTGCCTGCGTTGGGACAGTATGACCATTTGACTTACAGTAATTTCTTCCAAATGTTTAAGGGAAAAATAACATCAAATTTTACTCAATTACACAAAGAATAGAAAACAAGAGAATAATAAGCAACTCATTTTATCAGACCAGCATAAATTTCATACCAAAACCCAACAAGTATATCATTGTATGGGAAGTTTATAGACTAATCCCTCCCATAGATGTAAAGATTTTAAACAATATATTAGCAAGTAAACCCAGCATTATAAAAATCATTATACCTCTACTTCCTTTAAAAAATGTTTTTTCCCTCTGCAATGTCAAAGTTAGATTTCTTGCTGCATTAAGGAACTACTGACGGATTAACAAATTGTTTCCTTGATCAGAGGAAGCAGGTTACTAAAACCCATCACTGAGTTTCCTACATGTAGTTTTTTGATGCACTTAAAATATTAAAACCTCCATCCCTCTCTTTATGGTTTATCTCCAATACACTTTAATATATCATTGATCAAGGGAAAAATCTGAAAGATGTCTTCAATTTTGACCACACTCTCCATCAGATCATAATGCACCATAACGGAACCTGAGAGAGAGATTAGAAGGCTCACCCAGTGATTAATGCACTGGGATCCAGGCATGCCAACCTTACTTCGTACTTGAATAAACTTCTGAAACAATTTTTGGTTCCTTTCAGGACAGACAGCATAATCTGTGCAGATGAGATACATGTTTTTATCCAATGTCCACAGCAAATTTCTCAAATATCTACTCGAATTCTATGTGGTCACTAATTTGAGTCTATAAGGTCTACTTTGTTTGTGACATGCCTCTCCAGTACCTCTTCTCCTCTCCTTGTCCAAGGCCAACTCCATCCCCACCAGCCAGGTGGAACACATATTGATTCCTCCCACCCCAGCAGGGTTCACAAATTGAGTGAAGACCAACTGGGTTGAAAGGCTTGTCTGTAGCTAAGTGCTGGGAACATTCAGCAAAAATACTGGAAACATTAGGCAAAAGCCCAGCTATGCCTCTTTCGCTCACCACCTTATGAGAACACATAGTTCTCAATTAGCCTTGTATATCATTACATAGTTCTCAATTAGCCTTGTATATCATTTTGTTAATGCTTTAAAATATAGAATACAACATTTTTTCATAAGTAAGAAGAAATTAATGTGCTGAATTAGCAGTAGTTTTCTAATGGCTCCTGAAAATGCTGCATTAAATTGAAGAAATGACATAAAATATTTTGGGGGACTAATTAGAAGAAATTTTACAACATCTTTCCCAGGAGAACTACACAGGTATGAAGTGCCCCAGACACAAATTCGTGTAATTTATTATCCATGATCAAAATCTCTAAAACAGGATTTTCACCAAAGAAAAAAGGATTTTAGTTCTGTTTTTGTCCTCCCATTATAGAAAGACTTTTACTTATAAACACATGTACTATTTTGAGATGGTCTTGGGAAATTCAGTAAGCCCTAGGACATGTAAACACTTTGCACTGTAATTTGATCCTTGTTTATTGACATTTTAATGGGTTTTTCTGAAGGTGGGACCTTACATATATGAGGTAGCATTTGAAAAGGGGTTGCTCATCTTCCACTGATACCTGGATATAAATATTAGTCACAGGATGAAGATTATAATACTAACAATGATGATAAAAATACCTCATAAGATACCCTACATACAGAAACATAAGAAACCTGGTAAGCATACACACAAAAAAATTTATATTTATATTTCAGATCATTCTAAAGCGTGAAGATCATAACTGCTTCTTCAAAACTAAAACACATCTACATAAAATGTTTGCAACATGCATACACATAAAATGACTAAGTTTCTATGAAGCTATCCATCTAAGTAAATCTAGAATTTAACATATGTCCATTGAAAACAGGATGGCATTTTTTTTAAGTTAGATGAATTTATTAAAAAGCCAAAGAAACAAGACAAATTCTGGAAAAGGGAAAGTAAACAGAGGGTACTAATGCTTCAAACAGTGAGTATGGCACCAAGCCCTGGTAAGCAGACTAATGTGGGTCCCCTACAAGACTAAACAGCAATGGACCAGAGTCAGAAATTGGGTGTAGACACAGGTATATTTGTGGCTATTGTATATAATAAAGGAATTATTTCATATTGAAGGAGAAAAATAAAGATTATTCAATGATTGACATAGGCACAAGTGAATAGCCATCTGGAAAAAAGAAACACTGGAGACACACCAACATCAAACAAATCAATCATGTAAGCAAAAAGTGAAAATTTAAAAAGACTATGAGAAACGTTAGAATTCTTCTGTAATTCCAGAGAAGTGAAGGCCTTCATAACTATGAAACAAATTCAGAATCCATAAAAATGGTTGAAACATTTTATCACATAAAAATAAAGTGTCAATGTCAAATACCATCATAAGTGAAAACAATAGGCAAAGAACAACTAGGAAAAACTGTATTTGAAATTCATCCCATAAAGAAAAGATCTGTCTTCCTGACATATAAAGAGACTCTATAAACTAACAGGAAAATGAGTAAAAGATACAGTTGATGAAAGATGAAATTCAAATGGTTCTTAAACATATGAAAAAGTATTCAATTTCACTATGAGATAAATGTAAATGAAAGCCACCTGGAAATTCAAACTTTCACCTATCAGATTAAAATAAAAATCAATTTTGGCAAGGGTGTCTGGGAATAAACACTTGTTGGTAAGAATGTGAACTGGCCCTACTGTCTAGAGGGTGATTTGGCAATATCAGTCCCAATTACGACTCACATATCCATTGACCTAGAAATTCTGCTTTTAGAAATTTATTTCACACATACTTTTGTGCATGTAGAAAATGGAATCTGTTAAGGTAATTCAGGGAAATACTGGTTGTAGTGACAAAAGATTAGAAATACTTGAAATGCCCATCCAAGAGAAATGTATAAATAAATTGTATTCTACCCAGAAAATGGAATGCTTTGCAGCCATGGAAACGGGTATATAGGGGGAAATGACACCCTTTACACACAGGATGGAAGAAGGGCCGAGAAAGGTCACAAACTAGAAGAGGAGAAGGCAAGGTGCATTGCAGCATGTAGAGAATGCTTTCATCTATGCTTAAAGAAGGAAACGTGGAATACTGAGTGTGTGTGTGAGTGTGAGAGTGAGTGTTCTATGCACAAACTATTTTTGGAGACACACACAAGGCAGGGTCCCTGGCCTCAGTTGCTTTTGTCAGACACATCCCAGCTGAGCGGGGAGTGTACCTACGGGGTGTGCTGTGCTGTTTGGATTTCCAAACTTGAGAATGTGTGCTCGTTCGGAAGTTCAGCGCTAGTAAAGTGTATTGGCTTTGGGAAATATGTAAATATCAGTTTTCTTGTTATAAATCCTAAACACCTACTTTAAAATCAATACATGTAAGTTTATACTGCTACATAAAATAGCTAGTAACAAAATAATGAAACAGTTGCCATGGGATAATAACAAAGCCATTTACTAATCTGGCAACTCTTCACTGTAGGTCTCCCAGGGACCAGACACTGCTCCAGTTTTGAGGGGTCACCTAGAGGAAGACAATCCCACTCCCTTACCCCAGGTTGGGGCAGCCCAGTTCCTCAGGGGGGTCTTCCTTGGCTGGGTTGTAGAGCTCAGAGCTCACACTCCATGTTTTGCTCTGCTGCACAGACCCTCCCTCCCTGTGATTTCATCTGCTTCATGTCTTTAGATGCCACCTATATATCAGGAACTCCCCCATTTTCATCTCCAGCCCAAGCTTACTCTCCCAAATTCTAGATTCCAAAACCCACTTGCCATCTTCACTTGGATGCTGAATTCGTTTGCTAATTACTTTGCTACTAGAGCTGCTGTAACAAAGTACCACAGACTAGTGACTTAAACAACAGAAATGTGTTCTCACTATTCTGCAGTCAGAAGTCCATGATCAAGATGTTAGCAAGGTCTGTCCCTCCTATGGGCTCTGAGTGTCCATCTATTCCTGGCCTCTCGCCTGGCTCCTGGCGGGCTGCCTGCAAACCCAGCACTCCTTGGTGTGTGGGAGCATCACGTTATCTCCACACTCATCCCCCCATGGCACTCTCCCTGTATGCATGCCCAGGTCTAAAGATCCCCTTCAACAAGCACTTCAGTTACACTGGATTAGGGACCCACCATACTCCCATATGATTTCATCCTAATTATGTCTGCAGTGACTCTCTTTCCAAGAAGCCTCCCATTTTGAGGTGCTGTGGATTAGGACTTCAACATATGAATTTCTGGAGGACACAATTTAACCCATAAAAGAAGTCTGTTGATATCAAACTTGGCATGTCCAAAATCAAACTGCTAACCCTGCCTCCCCTTCCAATTCTGCTCCACTCTGCCTCCCACTTATCAGTTGAGGCAAGTCTTACTCTCCCAGGCCAAAACAAACCTCAGAGCTAGCCTTCATTCCTCTTTTAGTAGGTGAAAACAAGCAGATTGTTTAGATATAGTAAAACAGCTGAATCATCACCAAAAGATTCCATTTAAATTTCATTCTTAAAATGTGTTTGGGGTATTTGACAACACTGCATAAACAAGAGCTGACTTCAAACTCAGTATTCAACCCTATAGGTTGGTGGTCCTGCATGTGCTCACTTTATAGCTCATAAGCTTCTGTGTAAAACTTATGTTGTTTTTTTTAATTGTCTCACTTTAGCAAATATTTGCTTAGGTTGTTTCCATGCCTTGACTATTGTTAACAAAGCTGCAGTGAGTATGAGGATGCAGATATCAGAGATAGTGATTTCATTTCCTTTGGATAAATTCCCAGAAGCAAATTACCATATAGTAGTTCTATTTTTAGTTTTTTGAGGAATCTCCATACTGTTTTCCATAGTGGCTGCACCATTTACATTCCACTGACAGTGCACACGGGTTCCCTTTTCTCCACATCCTCACCAACACTTCGTATTTCTTGTCTTTTTGATACTAGCCATTCTGACAGGGGTGAGGCGATATCTCTTTGTGGTTTTGATTTGCATTTCCCTGGTGATGACCAATGAGGAGCACCGTTCCATATGCCATTGGCCATCTGTATGTCTTCTAACAGTCTTTCAAAAACTGTCTATTCAGATCCTCTGCAGGTTGAAGTTTCAAAACGATGAGACCTACGTTAAATTTAACTAGCAAGGGTCAATGCTTAAGTAATAGACCTAGGTATTTGGCCTCTCCTCCATGGTGGAGCACTATGCTCATTGTTGAATCCAGAAAATGCACAGAATCCCTCCAGCAGCTGGGTGGGAGAGCACAGGTATGCAGGTGCACCCAGGTGCCATCTGAGTGGCTATCCTGGGGTGTGTGCAAGTTCCCTGGGGACACAGGGGAAACCTCTTAACCTGCCTGAGGAGGTTAATGGAAGTCTGAGAGTGGCCAGGAACTGGTGTTGGAGCTGAGTCTCCAAGGGTGGCCCCTGCGGTGAGGACAGAGCTCACCCAGAGGTGTAGAGGAGCAGGTAGTGATGGCTTTTTCTAGAACCGAAAGGCCCAGGTTGGCTGGAGAGGCGGCTGTGCTGAAGGCGGGCATAGCACAAAGAGCCAGCAGGCTGGGCCCTGCCCTGCTGCACTGCTGGGTTGCCCCGGGTAAGCACGGCCAGACTGTCCTTTGGAGAGACCAGCATGACACCGGGCCACGGTGCAGGTGGATGGTGGGCCAAGGAGGATGGTGCCTCATTCATGCTTCACACACTAGCTTGTGCCTGATATCTTGCGGTTGGCCCTGGAAATCTGTTCTCGGTCCCCACCCTGCTCTCTGCCAGGCATGTGCCTACGGGGGCATAGCCAGCACGGCACCCACAGGAAGGCAGGCACTAGGCACAGGCTGGATGGACACACCATTGGGATGCCCCCAAGGCTGAGGGCTCTGTCTCTGTGGGCCAGGCCCTGGGGCAGGCCTGTGCACCTGCCCTTGTTCCTTGGCCCCATCACCTGTCTGCAGTGGAGATGGTGAACTCCAAGTGCCTACCCCATGCACAGCCAACCTCAGGAAGCATAAAGTGGTAATTACCCCCTGCCTGGTACCTTTACTTTCATCCTTACCCTGCCTGTTGAGCCCACAGGTCTCAGATCTGGTTTAAAGCACCACTCTGTGCAGTGGTAAGGATCCCAAGAACAGCTCTGGGGTGCAAAGAGCAGGACTCAGTCCACTTCATTTTGAGAAAAACCTGGACATCTCACAGAGTCCACACCACCCACGTGAGCACTTTGAGGGTCTGGCCAGCAGCAGTGCTGGGGTAAGATTGGCCAGGAAGGCCTGGCAGGAGAGAAGAGAGGATGCCCCAGCACAGGTCATACTCCACTCCAAGGACACCCAGAAACCTGGGAATTAGGGGTGGAAAGCCTATTTCAGGAAAATAAAAGTCCTTCAATAGTGAACAGGAATGTGAACCAGCAAAGCATAGGATACACACATAATATACAACTTTCTAGTTGCTTCTCTGCACATCTGCCCAAGTTACAGGCTTCTTTGTGTCAGAGCAACAACCCAACATTGCATATGAATTGTCACCCCCATATCTATCGGGTAAATGAGTGAGTGAAGGAGTGCCCTTTCTTTGAATCTCCTTCAGCTTATAATCTTTTAAAAGTGTAATAATGACTTATGCTTATTGCCACTGAAATGCTCTATAAAATGATTCCAAGATATTTTAGTACCATCAAGCAGGAAAACAAGGTGGGAGGATGCTGGTAATTCCCTAGAGGAGGACCCACTACCCAAGGCCCAGGGAGTTTGTGGGAGCCCTCGCTTGATCTGTGTACTGAGTGCACTTGTCTTTCTGGTCCCAGAGCCTCCAGATGCTAATTAGACAGAGGGAACAGAAAGCTCATCCTTCCAAAAGCTGATCATTTCAATCATACAGGAAGTAGAGTCCCATTTGATTTTGCAACTCAGTTTGTATTATTTTCTTAATACCTCTGCTGCATTTTGCCCTTTGCAGTTAGTCATTCATGCTTCTGTTTAAATTATATGAATTAAGAACTATTGGCTGCATTCCATTCTGAGAACCCTGTGGCAGGGCATCATTTAAAAGCATGTGTCAGGACTGGTGCCATGACCTGAAAAACATGCCTGATGGTCTGGTTCAGGCTCTTTCTTGTTGTGGCTTACAAGGTTAATTACCCTAAGGAGTGCAGTGCAAAGAGGAAATGCCAGGTGGGCTGTACCATATGTGCCAGAGAGAGCTTCTCCCCGAGAACACTTCCAGGGGGACGGGTGGGACTGTGAACACAGCAGCAAGGGAGGATTGGAGAACTGGGTCACTGGATACGTTGAATAGTAACAACCAACGCAAACATTCTACCGTGTCAACGTCACGTATGGTCTCTATCATACCAGTAGACAGGAGCAGTGTTCCTGTAGGATTGGTTTTGGGAACAACAGTACCCAAATAATCAGTATGTTACCAGATTGTTAGGAATTCCCTCTAAGTCTAAAAATATGAAAATACCACAAAAAATATCAGAATTCCTCTGTGATTAGTGGAATACTACATTTCCTGGAGCAGTATAGCTTGAGGAATGCTAGGAAGGGATCACCTGTTTCTTGTAGTTTTAAATTACATTTGCAAAATACTTCCAACTGCAAAATAGAAGAAATAGATGAGTCCCACAAAATTCTAGTTTGTTTGCAGCCTCTAAGAATTCTGTGGTATACCCAAGGGACGTGTTTAACATGGAACTGCAAATAACACACATAAGCGGTGTCTATGCACCTAACGTGCAGTCCTAAAGTCAGAGATGAAGATGAATAAAATAAATGCTTCTCCTCCAGGGCCACGTCACTCATGGAATTCAGGGGAAGCCGACAAGCCTGCTTTCCACTGTGTCATCCTCAGTGTAATGTGGAGTATAATTGTTGAAATGGAATATTTCATTTATAAGAACTAAGATTTGGGGAATAACTGGAGTTAAAGTCACAATCTGCAGTTTTCTATCTCTGTATGAAAATGGAAGTAGGAGCTGGAAGCCTTCCTTCCACCGCTCACCTCATATGAGGGTCCCCAAGCACACGTGTGCATGTCCACATGCAGCTGCTGCCATCATGTGAGAGCGATGGGCAAGCCCCCTTGTGATGTGCCCTGGACACGGATAAGCCCTGCTGTTTCATGCCCTGACACCTTCATTCAGTTTGCTATCAGAGCATGATTAAGACTGTCCTGATTCATACATCACTCCAGAATGATATAAACAGAGGTACTGGCGGGTAGATACTGTCTCATTGACTCACCTTACTGCACCGTGGACACAGGGCCCATGCTCCTCGTAAGTTATCACCACTGCAAGCACACGTCTCTCGCCGCCGCTCACTCACTACCCCTGCCCACTTACTGACTTTCACTCCGGTCTTCACCCCACCCATGGCACTCTCCCATTTCCTGGCGGCACACCCTTGCTCAGCCAGGTAATTCATCTCTCGGACTTATCCCCAAACACTGACCCTTCTCAGAGCAGTCTCCATGTTGTCCTCTCTCCCAATTACTCACCATCATGCCGCCTTTCCGCGTGGTTAGGAGAGATGGGATATGCTGCAGTGATGTGGGCTGGCAGAAGGGGAAGCTGAACCACCTCTGAGGGTCCACGCTGTGGGCTACGAGGGACAACAGAAGGTGAACACTGTCAGATATTGTCGGGGGGATGGACAAGGTCAAACAATTCCTGCTTTTTATATAATCAGTGAATATCCTCAGGTTTGCCAGCTAATCAAAACCTCCCTGAATATTACAATACATTCAGTGTAATGACATGGAGTTGTATATGTCTAGAACATAGTATGTGCTTAATAAATAGTGAATGCATGGATGAGTTTACTGGCCCCTGTCTGATTACGCAAAGTCTTCCACTGTTGTCACCTGAGGTGTGACATTCTTAAGGAGACCTGGACGATCCCTGAGAAAGAAGACATTGTGGTGCACTCACAGCCAACTGTCACACGGAGCGGACAACAGGCCTGCTATGGAAGCTCACTGACTTGAGCCGAGGCCTCTCCCACTGTGTTTGCATCCTGGGCCTGCAGTAAGTGCCATATCCCCAGATTTTAGCCTCAGGACAGATCTCCAGCATAGGGAACCTGCTGCAGAGAAAACTATTCTGTAGCTATTCCCTCCCCACTCTGACTCTTAAATTTTTCAAAGCTTTGTAACTATAGTGACTTGTATACTATTGCTTATTTCTTATTGCTGGCAAGATGATGTCAGATGTTTCACAATAGCACTCACGCTAAGGGACTAGGAAAAAATAGCTCTCCGTTATGTTAAAGAATACATAAAACTCAGTGGCTTTCCTTGCTATTCATCATTTACCTCTAATAGAAAACCTAATGGAAAAAAAATCTAATAGGAAGATAAAGCAGTTTCCTTAAATGCTGTAGGTAAAGCCAAATTTCTTTCCTTCTCCAGCTCTTTCTTTTTTTCTTCCTTCCTTTCTTATCTTAAGAACTGGGAGTTAATTATCATCTTTCAGCAGAATTTTCCACAGTTCTGAAAACCAAGGGTAAGTAAGGTCTCAGTAAGTCCTGGTTTAATTGTTCACACCTTTGCAGAGAAAAATAATGGCGTGCTGCCCCAGAGGAGAGAAAGGAGAGGAAATCAGCAAAGCTGCTTCATTTTCCTGAGAGATTCAGCCAGGCAAACAGTGGTGGGAGGAAGGGCTGCCTGCTTCGTGCCTGGTAAACACACGAATCCAGAGCAAGGGCTTTTCTCAAACGGGAAAGCTTCTGGCAAATCCCACTCACACCGAGGGGCGCATTCTGGGAGCTGTGCAACCTTTGGTGCCCAATGCTGCTGTTTCCGAGTCAGCATGTGCGAATACAGGGGCCTTTCAGAAGCTTCCTTTCACTCATTGTGAGGATCGTGTGCGGGGGGGTGGTCCCCTGGCCATGGATGAATCATGTAGACACGTGGAGCGTTGGTGCCTGAGGGATATGAGGGGTGTTGTTTCCCCCCCACATGTGCACAACAGAAATCAGGGAGTGTAACAGGGAGCCTGCACTCCCATGAAGGGCCAAAGAGAGAGAGCTAATTAGAGGATATGGAGCCAGCACCGGTGTCCTCCTCCTGCTTCTATCCGGGAAACCTTCTTTCTTTGGGGTTTAGGCACACGTGCGGACCAGAGGTGCTGAGTGTGATATTTGTACATTGCCTTCCTGGACAACTGAGAGCTCCTGACCTGTGCTCTCCATCCCTCAAGATCCCTTTTCATCAGGTGACAGCTGTGACATGACGTCCAAGCCTGGATGAGACCTGGTCAAAATCACTGACGGCCCCTCTGCCTCTCCCTGGGCACCTGGCACATGGCATATAAGGGTTTCAGTGCCTAGTTTAAAGCTGTTTCATCTTACGAGGCACATTCGCGGCTCTGAGGAGGCAGCTCAGCCAGCCCACGCCCCAAGGCCGCAGTGCCCTTGACTGTAGTGACTCAAACCGTGTGCAAGCGCCCTACGTGATCAGCTACCTTGATCTTAGGGAATTGCCATAGATAAAGGGAATATTTAAGTGACGTGACAGAAAATACAAATCGTAGTTCCCTGGCTTACCTGAGGAAATAGAAGACAACTTATGTTTATCGTTTAAACTTACCATTGAATGAGAGGAACTTATTTTCTTTCGTTGCTTTTCTTAGCTATGTCTGCAGTAATAAGTAGCCTCTAGACAATTGGGCATAGTTTATGTGAGATTACCTGACTTTTTGTGTGTTTGAAGAATGTACTGCAAAACTTGCTTAAAATCAACTCAGTCATTGAAAATGTCATTAGACAAAGAAATATCTTTCTTTGTAATGCCCACTGTGTGAAGATGCTCAGTGAGTATGGCTGGGTAAAAGGACTGAAGTCACGCCCAGCAGCTGACACAGACACACAGTTTTACCTCCTTATAGATTCTATTTCCACTCGGAGTACACTGTTCTGAGAAACTGCCACTGGGCAATCCAGCTTTCCTATTTGAAAGGTGTAAACACTTTTCATCGTATGTAAATGGAAGGGGATAGAGAATATATTCCCTGAATTAAGCTCTTATAGGAAAAATGGCTTGCAAAATACATTATATGTCACTCTTGTCTTGAATACCTTATTCAGTAACAAAGGAATAAAAGTGATTACTTTCCAATTCAAAAAGAAAAGAGAAAAATATCAGAAAAAGATGTTAAAGATATGAAAAGAAAAAAACAAGAGGTGATACTAATTCAGTTAGCCATTCAACAAAGATTGAATGTCTATATTTAAAGGCCTGTGGGGATACAAGAAAAATAAATAGTAATTTCTGCCTTCAGAAACTTTTTAATTTAACTGAGGAAATTAGCCAGTAAATAGACAATTAATTATGAGTGTTGTACTTGTGATGATGGGATGGCTGATAGGGCGCCAGCCCTATGGGAGACAGCTACATAAATAGGGCTCAGAAATAAAGTGGGTAAGGGCTTGAGAAAGCCCTGAAAAGCTCACCAGCCTGGAGGGATTAGGAAAGGCTTTTCTGGGGAGGCCATGCCTAACTCAGTTTGCTAGGGTGAGTTACCGTAAGTCAGGTGAAAGGTAGAGTGTGAACCCCTGAGGTAGAGACGCGTGGAAGAGACAGGGCAGCCGAGTGAAACAGAGCACGGAGCTCCAGGCGGCCGCGGCACAGTTAGGAGGAGGAGGAGGCGATCCCAGGGTAGTAGGCCCAGAGGGCCTCTTCTCACGGTCTCAGGGGACACCTGGGAAGGTCTTGGAGCAGTGCGGAGTAAGATCTGAAGGAAAGGAGCTCAGCTTTGCAGTTATTACCAGAGTCCCAGGAAGAGTTGCCAAAAGTCGAACAAGACGGTGTCCACTGATGAAAGTGAAGAGACAAAGAGGACAGGTTACTAAAGGCACAGAATCTTTACAAGGTGATCTGCTTGATGTAAACATTGAGGGATTAAAGCAGCTATGTGGACTTCTGGTACCAAGAGGATGGGCAGACCCATTCTCCATGACACCCCAGCCCACTATGCACAATTACCAGCCCTGGGATGATACACGAGGCCACCCCAGGAGACTCTGGAAGAAGGTAGGGGGCAGGTGGAAGGCTTGGTCCCCAGCTGGAGGAGCAGCAAAGCGCTGGCTTCAGACCCCACCCAGTGGAGGAAGGCCACCATGCATGGCACTTCCCGACCGCCCCCCAGCAGCAGCAGGCACCCAGGTGGGTCACCCTCTAGATGGAACAAGGTTCTGACAACACAAGGTGAACAACCTGCGGATGCCCATTGGAGCCCCACCAGATCAGTGGTCAGGGGCTCCCTTTCCCAGCAGGTCTGGGATGCCCCTTTCCTCCGGGGACACACCTGCCAGGAGTGGACCCAGAGAAGGGACCCCGCACAGTGAGGGAAGTCACAAACTCCCTATTACATAGGGCCTGGGTTCTCCTGTTCTGCCCAGACACAGCTGGGCAGCCTGGGGTACAGGTTTGGGGTCCCACCACCCACCACTTCCACCAACAGACACCTAGCACCTGACATGGGGAAGGCCCTTCTGCTCCTCAGACCACACCAGCAGGGACAGTGGGAGCTCCAGGGAACCAGGAAAGCCAAGCAGACCAAGACAATGCTGCAAAGACTCTGAAAATTAAGCTGCCATTGGAACCACAGTCCATGAAAATAGCATAAGACTCTATGCTAAATATAAAAGGTGACTGTCTGCTAACCGATAAGAATTAGATAGGGTCCAGAGACTTCTGGCATAATAGATAAATGTCCAGGATACAACTGAAATTCACCTGTTATACCAAGAACTAGAAAAATAAGTTTGCATGAAAAAAAACAAATAGAGACAATAATCTAAAGTGATATTAATATGATGTTGAAATGATCTTACAAAAATTTTTAGGCAGCCATATAAAAACAATTCGGTAATCACCTGTACATCCTCTTGAAACAAATGAAAATGTAGAAAATCTCAGCAAAGAAACTATACAGAGAATTAAATGGAAATTACATAGTGAAAAATACAGTATAGGAAAGAAAGATTTTGCTCTTTCTTTTCCTTGTTCTTGAAGTAGGAAATTAGGTGTGCACTTAAAGGAATACGTGAGGGATCTGTGTGATGAAAATTGCAAAACGTTTATGAAAGAAATCAAAGAGAACATCATGTGTTGAAAGACTCAACATAGGAGAAATGTCAGTTATGACTTTACATATATATAAAACTTTATATATATTTATGAATCTAATATTGTTCATATGTTTATATTATTTGTCTTAATATATCATACATTACATAAATATAAATACACATATATCTATGTATAGGTTTAATGTGATTCCATGTAATTCCTATCAAAATCCCAACAAGGAATTTTAGATATAGACAAGCTTAATCTAAACTTTATAAAAAGGGCATACATTATAGAATAGGCAAAATGATCTTGACACTAAAAAATGAAATGAGAGGAGTCATTTTACCCAATATTAAAGTTTACTATACAGCTACAGTAATTGAGACTGTACCCATAGACATGTGGAACTGAATAGGAAACCAAAAAGTGGACCACACAAATATGCTGGATTTGTTTTTTGATAAAGGTGCAAAAACAATTCAATAGAGGAAAGAGCTTTTTCAATAAATGGTGCTGAAGCAATTGGACTTCATATGCAAAAAAGGTGAACCTTCATCTAAAGCTCACAACTTATTAAAAAATAAGCTTAAGATGGGTTTAAGTATTAAATGTAGAAGTTAAAACTTTTAGGGAAAAAAAGAGAAAATCTTTGGTATCTATGCTAGTGAAGAAGGGATTATATTGACAAAAAAAACATGATCCATGCAGAAAAAAACAGAGAAATTGGACCACATCACAATGAAAAGCTTTTGTTCTATGAATGGCCATGTGAAGAGAATAAAATGATAAGCTACAGACTGTGAGAATATATTTACACATATCCAACAAAGGACTAGTATCTAGAATATATAAAGAAGTCTCAAAACTCAAAGGTAAAAACAATCCAATAAACAATGGGTAGAAGACATGAACAGACATTTCACTGAAGAAGATATACAAATGGTAAATAAGCACACCATTAGGCCTCAGGGAAATGCAAATTAAACCAAAATGATATATCATCTATCAGAATGGCTAAAATACAAAATAGGACAACACCAAATCCTGATGAGGATGTAAAGAACCGGGATTTCTCACAGATTGCTAGTAAAATGTGAAATGCAATAGCTATTCTTAAAACAGCTTGGCAGTGTCTTATAATTCAGCTATCATACAACTCAGCAACTCAACTATTTACCTTAAAGAAATGAAAACATGTGTTTTACACAGAACCTATTCACAATGGTCCAGAGAAGCTTTATTTTCAGTAGCTGAAAATTGAAAATAGTCCTTCAATAGGTGAGTGGTTAAGCAAGTCATTTATATATTCCATTTTTGTAACATTTTAAAACCTTAGAAATGGCTATCAGGGTCTAGGTCCAGAAGCAGGGGTGAAAGAGGGAATGGGTATTATTCAGGGTTATGCAAAATACAAGGTACTGCTCTGTTCCTGACACTGGTAGTAGATATAAGAAACCACAAGTGGTAGGACTGCAGAGAACTCAGTACACACTGACACAGTGAATACAAGTGCGGCGAGGGAGGTCTGAGCAAGGGTGGTGGATTGCATCAATGCCATTATCCTGGCTTTAATAAAATACTATAGTGTTCCTAAACAGTAACACTGGGGGGAAATGCGCAAAGTATGAAAAGGATCTCTCTGTACTGTTTCTCACAACTGGGTTTGAATCTATAATTATCTCTGAAATTTTCAGTTGAAGTAAAAACATATGAGTTACAGCCAGCAATGAAATGGGATTTATAGATGCCATGTGGGAACCTTGTGAGGGGTAATTCCCAGTGGGAGGAGCCAGGATAGGGTCTTACGCAATACCCTAGAAGAAGTAGGTGCCCTTTGGTGGGTGGTCCTGGACAACAGGGATGAAATGCCTGTTGGGAGGAATTACCTTCAGCTATCTCACCCTTTTGTATCAGAACTGGCTAGCGTTTCCCAGCAGAGTCTGGCCTGGTCGAGAGGTAGAGTCTCTAAATGAGTTAAGTTTGGTTCCAAGTCCCTGAGGGCCTTTCTGCAAAGGGCTGGATGTTGCTTTTCAGAGACACACCCAGAGGCAAGAGTTCTCAGGTTTTGGGGACATTGCAAAGGCCTAGTTGGGACGGGACCAGGTGAGGATGCTGGTTAGGAGACCGGCAGCAGGGATCACAGGGGCGAAAGGACCTCAAGTGCAGTTTCCCTTTGGGAATTTGCGCTGACTGGTTAAAAACATGCCCAGTGTTCAGCTGATCCCGGCTTCCAGTCTTACAGTTAGTAAAAATAGGTTGGGAAATAGATGCCATGAAGATAGCAAACTCATATGTCTCATATGCTTGCCTTTTCAATGCACTTTTCTATATACACAGATTATCATGGAGACTGGATGAACACATCTAAAGTAAATTGGACATAGATATTTTCTAACATCTTACAGATAATATTAAGGAAATATTTCAAGCCAAACAAAACAAAAATTGCCAGGTAAATGAGGGTATTTCCTTTCAACCATTTTCCTTTTCCTATTATTGGTCAGAGTTCACAAAGATAATTTCAAAACTCCCCAAAACTTTATTTTTATAATGTACTCAGTTTATGAAACTTGGAAGCTATCTCACTCTGCATATTTCATCAATCAAAATATGCAAAAGCCTACTGTTTGCACAGAACAGAACCCCAGTCTAGTGGGAATAATTCTTCATTTCAGGCCCGTGTTAAATTCTCTGCTCACTATTTCTTCCTTAATTTATTGTTTACTGTACCAATCTCTGCCAGTACATTCCCACCGGTGTATGCAGTGGAAAGACATTTATTATAACTTGGTATCTTCATTATTGAGGAAAATGACCATGTTTAAATAGGTGTCCCATTCAACTCAATAGCAAAGAGTTTATTTATGGTGCTTTGGATTGCTTTATTTTCCTGGCCCAAAGAGAACACACTGGAAGGGAACTTAAAAGGAGCTCTGCCAGCTGCTTTTGCCTAGCCTTAGAATGACGCCACCCCACCTTAGGAGCTATGTACAAGTAGGCTCTGCCCACCATCTGAGCTGCCTCCAGGCCCAGGACACTTCTTCAGGTGACTGAACCAGGAAACAAGTTCCTGTAGGCCCAGGGTCCTTCTTCTCTTCAGTCCCGTGCCTGACATACTCAGCGCTTTCTCCTCCTCCTTGTGTTTGAACACTACCAGCATTTACGTCTTTCTCCGTTGGTTGGAACCCAACTTCCTTCAGTGTGAGAAATTACACCATTTTCCTTTGTATCTGTCTTCTGTCCCCCTAGCACTTGAATTTTACGCAGAAGTCTGCACTCAGAATCTTAAATTTATGCAATTAATATGGCAGGCATTTAACTGAATCTCTTAGAAAACTATTCTCGTGTTACTGCATTTTAAATGATAATTACACTTACTAAATAAAAGCCTCTTTTAAAGAATTTCCGTGATCCAGTAATCAAGTAGGTCTGAGAGTTTGAGTGTCGGGGACCCCTTCTCCACAGTTCAGATGCCTGGACCCTGGGAACCTGCTGAATCCTAAGAATGTGTCAGGGTTCTTCTTAACTGTTGAGGGAAGGAGAAAAATGAATTTCCGTATCTCCAGATCTAGAGAGGACTCTGCTCCAGTTTTCTCCACTTAGAAACGTTGGGGTTTTTTTTCTACTTGGAACACAAAGCGATGGAAATGAAATCAAGTGAGAGGTGAATATTTTTATACAAAACAGTTAATGAAAAATTCTTGTCCCAAGCACCTTAAGATATGCATGTTTATTTTCTTTCTTGGGATTTTAAGCAAGTCCTCCTGTTTCTTCCCCAAAGGGGCCCCACACTGCTGTAAGCATTGTCCCTTTCTCCTAAGGTCCCTGCCACCTGTTACAAGATGCTGCCCACTTCGGGTTTATATCCGAGATGAAATAAAGTTATTTAGACACAATGTTATTTCAAGTCCTTTTAAACTCTGTTTTATAATAGAAAACTAAAATGGGGAGAGAAAGGGAGAGAGAAGGAAGGAATAGAGAGAGAGAAACAGAGAGAGAGATGGATCCATAAATCTCTAAAATTCAATTTTCCTCCATGTGTTGGATTTTTGGGTTTTGATAGCAAAGCACATAGCTCTGCACAAAGTCTCCAAGTCTTCTCTCTTGCCCACTATGTCTTTTGTATCCTTCTTCCCTGCCTTTGAGGAATTACCCTTTGCCTTCTAATTCACTTGTGACTTCTATGACAATTGGGGCTGTATCTGCCTTTACAACTGATCTGGGACTTCAGACTGAGCCTGTATATAATCTCACTTCTACAAGAAAGATTGTTATTATTATATGATAGTGAGTGGTGAGGTAAGGATTGTTAAAAAATGAAAGGGGAAGGAATAATAAAATCTTGGAAAAGAAAGAAAGAAATGTTCAAGTCTGGTATTCTTTGTCTCATTCACCCAAACTCAGATTCTCCTGATTCACGTTGTTTGCATCATTTTATTTCTCTTGATCTGGGGGAGGGATCGTCTGGTATTTTTGGACATGGAGAGAGGGAGTGGGATGGGCAGAGCCCAGAGAGGTGCGGGGTGTTAGGCTTCTCTGTTTAAGTTAACAGGAAAGGAACATGAATGGAAAACGACTTCAGCCAAATACAAGATAATAGCAAAGAGATCTAGACTGCTTCAGGAGCAGTTAAAAGGTAAATGGGTAATTATGTTGGTAAGATCATCAAGGCAAACATATTTACTAAATAGTTTCCTCCAAGTTAAAACTTTTTTATTGAGACGCAGTTCATATACAATATTATACTGGTTTCAGATGAACAACTTCATGATTCAACAATTACATACATTACCAAATGCTCATCCCGATGGGTGGTTACCATCTGCCACGGTACAAAGATATTACAATATTATGAGCTATATTCCCTCTGCTGGACTCTGTCCCTGTTTTGAATGGTAGGACTGCTATGCTGCCGCCAACCAGAAAAGAAAGTAAAAACAAAAACAAAAACATAGCAAACAAGTGCATATGGTCCTGCATAGGTATGTGTAACAGCAGAATGTGAAGAGCGGGGTCGGCTCTTGGGGAAGCTGAACTGAAGCCAGCCGCGTGTTCCGTCAGAGTGGGCATTTGGCCCTTGGCACGGTCACTCCCAAGGCCCTGGCGAGTGCCAACCAAGGTGTCAGGCCGTGCACTGCAGTGTCACTCCAAAAGTGAAACCTTGCACCCTGCAGGTGAAATGTAAAGTCTTGCCATCTAAAATGATATGAGGAAGTGAGAATGTCAGCTCCATGACCTACCTTCCCAGTGCATGGCAAACGCTTTTCTAGGCGCTAGAGCATCAGGGTAAGGAGGCTTGTTTCCTGCGTCTGGACTCTCACACTCAGTGGGAGGAGTCTAAAGTAACCTAGAGAATTCTTACTGTGTCCACTGGATTGGCAACTTGGAAAAAATTAACTTGGGGTTTTCCACACATACCCTTGATGCTGAAGGTCATGGTCCGTCTCTTGCATTTTCTAGACTAGAAATTAAAAGGAGCTTGAGGCTTCAAAGAAAAGACATGCACATTTCTCTGCGGTGAATCTGAGGGCATTTCCCACAGCCTTATACATGGATGTGGGACATGTCAGGGGGCCAGTCACAGGGTGGGAACACAGGGGCCAGGAAGGGTCCTCCCCGTGGGCCTGGTGCCGGCATCCCGTGCTCATTGGCAGCAGGAAAGCCTGAACAGAGAAGAGGGGTGCACCCTTCTTTCTCCCAAAGATAGTTTGTCCAGCTGTCCGTCTTCTCTCCAAGAGGCTCAGAGGAGGAGACCTCATCTCAGGTCAGTCCTGGCTTCCTCAGCTTTGGCACTAGCGACATGAGGGCAGGGTGAGGCTTTGCAGTGGCGGTTCTTGGGAACTGCAGGACTTCAGCAGCACCCTCTGTCTTTGTACATTTGTGGCCAGTAGCGCCTACCCCCCACCAGTTATAACAACCCCAAATGTCTCCAGGCATTCCCAAAAGTGTCCAGGGGTAAAACCACCTGGTTGAGAACCCCTGGTCCAAGCCAGCAGGCACAGAGCTTTCCTCTGAAGTCACTGCCTCACAGGAACCTGACTCAAGTTGGCCTTGACACAGTGCTGAGGGCACGGAACACGCCCCCATCCCCTTCTACAGTGAAGAGAAAGGGGACAGTCAGCATTGCCACCAGTACCCATTCTGCTACTCCTGACAAAACCAGCCAACTCTGCCCTGCCTGAGGACAGCAGACTCTGAGGCAGCAGAGCGGACAAAACAGAAAACTCTGTGCTTGACGAGTGCATGTAGTCCTGGCATTCCAGCTGCGAGAGGTGATGGCATTTCTTATGTGTAAGTCAGTTTGAGGAAAGATATCCTGTCACCTGCTGGTAAAGTCGTCTTAAATGATATGACATGTAATTCCAAGGAAGGGGCGTGCTAACAGTGGGTCCATGTAAACCGAATGGCTATAGAAAGGCTGAAATCACCCAGGGTGTGTATCTATATGCAACGTACACACAGATGTTGAAGAGGCAAATGTTGAAGAGGCAGCCCAGCCTGACCCCTCCCAAAGCAGACACCTGGCAGGCCTTGTAAACCGGCCCTCCTCAGAGTCTTCCTCATCTCAGCAACTGGCAGTTCCTGGGTGCTCAGGCCGAAATCTACAGGGCCACCCTTGACTCCTCTCCAGCTCTTACACTCCTGATGAGTCCGTCTTTGTCTCTACATTCCCCCAGAGCCCTCCCACATCCTGCCATCTGCGCCGCGCCCCTCCCGGTCAAGCCCCCGTTGGCCTCCCTGGAGCTGGTTCCAGAGCTCCGCGAACGGCCTCCTTCACCCATGCTCACCTCCCTGTGCTCGCTGGACCACAGAGCAGCTGGAGGGATCCTGGCGCGAACGTGTGTCCCTGAGGGCGGCGTGCTATTCCAGATTGACGCCAGACGGGGAAAGAGACTCTTCTGGAATAGCTAGTGAAATCCAGGTAAAGGCTATGGTTTACTTAGTCATAGTGTACTAGGGAATGTCTTAGTTTTCAAAAGTGTGCCATGCTTATGAGATATGGTAACATTAGTGGAAGCTGGCTGAAGGGCTTATAGGAATTCTCTATAGTTTCCTTTGTAAATAGACCAGTGATTGCCAGGGTTTCTGGGATGAAGGGTGGGGGCTGAGGAATGAACAAAGCACAGAGGATTTTTTGGACAAACTACTCTGCATAATCTATCTATAATGATAAATAAATGTCCTTACACATTTGTCTAAACCCATAGAATGCCCAACGCCAAGACCCAACCACCATGTAAACTATGGTCTTTGGGTGACTATAGTCATCAGTTGTGACAATGTACTATCTGCTGGGGGATGTTGATAAGGGGGGAGACCACACACGCACGGGGCAGGGGTCTGAGAGAGGGTCTGTACCTTCCTCTCAGCTTTGCTGTGAACCCAAAACTGCTCTAGAAAAACGTTTTAATTAAAAAAACAACAACAAAGAAACAGGGATATCGATCTACTGCATTCCATGGAAACATCCAACATTACAAAGAAAACAGATTAGTAAATAATTTGGACTACTTTTATAAATATATAAAGACATATGTATATTAAAATTAAAAAGATCGAAAGCAACAAAACAAAACAGTAACAAAAACAACAAGCCCCATGGCCGTTACATAGGTTGAGGCCTTTCTAAACACATACTCTGAACACTTGTATAAAGATCAGTCAGTTGGATTTTCCTCTTTTTTTTTTTCTCAGTATACTTATTTCCAAGACAGGAATGCTAATTCTGAGATGCAAAAATTAAGGACATTTTGGGCACTCTGCAAGTACTGGGAATAAAAAATCAGTGGTGCCAACTTATGGGAGGCACAGAGAGATGGTGAAAACACAGATTTTTCGAGACTAAAACAAAAGAACAGGCAAAAAGTAGTTTCCTTGAAGTCAGTCTCTTGTTTAGACTATCTCTAGATTTACTCTTGAAACCCTATGAAACTCACATTCTTATTATAAGTATGGGAAAACTGCAAACTATTAATAAGGCTTACAAATATGTTTGCATTTTTTCTATTCCATGTTATTGATTGTGTGGCCTATGGCATTCATCAGCGCTCCATAACTTTAGAGATAGTAACTGGACCGTGTTATGTATATGTTTGTAAACATATAAAATGTATTCACACATTTTACAGATGGATCTTGAAAGTCAGTGGACCTAGTGAAAACGCATCCCAGCTTGCAGGCCATGATTCTGGCCTAGTCACATGTGGCCGGGTACTCGCTACCATGCTGCTCTGCATCCCTGCTGGTACATCTGTGAGCTTAGAAAGGAAGGGGGAAATCATCTTTCCCCATAAGGAGCTTTACCTGGGCGGCCCTCCCAGCCTGCCCATGTGCCATACTCTTGACTCGAGGGTGCAGAATCAACAATGCCCATCATGCTGTGGCAGACCCCCTTTTGCCCCACAGTTTCCATCTAGTAATTTTCCCTTACATACTCCCTCACTGACTCACTGTCACTGCCTGTTCCCGCCTGGCCCTGCGAAAGCATGAGCACCGTTCTCATGACTCAGAGTGCCTGTGGGGGTCAGGTAGACTTGAGAGCCCGCTTTAAACCATGCGGTGCCCTTCAAAGCAAGGTGTTCCTGACATCTGTGCTTGTATTCCCCACCTAAACCCAAAGCTCCTTCCTCAGTGAGCAGGCTCAGAAAGGTGATGTGGTGACCAGTATCTGAGAAGGTGCTACTGTATACGGGAAGCCTGCCAAGGTAAGCCCCTCTCAGGGGGCTTCATCATGTCCCGGGTAGGCACCCCTGGACAGTGAGCCACACGCAAGCACAGTGGCCTCTTCTCTGTCCTGTGTGGAGAGCCTGTGTGCATCAAGCCACTGAGGATGGCTTCCCAGGCTGGACCCCTCATGGATGGTGATGGGATGCAGCCTGACTGCCTAGTGCTTCCCCAGCTCAGGGTACCAGCAGCAGCCACAAGTCCGGCAGGTACAACTGCTTCAGGCAAGATGGCTTTGTCACCGCTCATTATGATAGACTTGTGAATTGCATCTCTTTGTCCTTTCTTAAGAATCCTCCACCTGATGAAGGGGGTAGTTTAATCATCACAATATTGCTCATGTAATTGTAGGTTAATGATACTAAAATAAAATAAATTGTAAAAATAAATAAATAAATAAATACCGCCTGATCAAAAAAAAAAATCCTCCACGAGCTTTACTTTCCTTTATCATGGCATCTTTCACAGATATTCCTGTGAAAACTGTATTTAACACTGCAGTGAAAAATTATTGAGCAGCACTGGCTATACAGCTTGCTTATTCTAAGAACTAAATGTGGGAAGCCAGGAGATAAAGCATCAATTTCCAGTCTCCCTACTCTTCATTTCTTTTCAAGTTTCATTATCAAATTCTCATTCTTCCAGACCTATTTATTTATTTAGTTAGTCCTTCTTATTATTTTTTATTTAGGTATTATAGATATACACTCTTATGAAGGTTTCACATGAAAAAACAATATGGTTACTACCTTTTCCCATATTATCAACTCCCCACCCATACCCCAATGCAGTCTGTCCATCAGTGTAGTAAGATGCCACAGATTCACTGTTTGCCTTCTCTGTGCTACACTGTTTCCCCGTGACCCCCCACACCATGTGTACTAAACATAATACCCCTCAATCCCCTTCTCTTTCCCTTCCCACCCACCCTCCCACACCCCTCCCCTTTGGTAACCACTAATTCCTTCTTGGAGTCTCTGAGTCTGCTGCTATTTTGTTCCTTCAGTTTTGCTTCGTTGTTATATCCCACAACTGAGGGAATTAATTTGTCACTTGTCTTTCTCCTCCTGCCTTATTTCACGAAGCCTAATATCCTCCAGCTCCATCCATGTTGTTGCAAATGGTAGGATTTGTTTCTTTCTTATGGCTGAATACTATTCCATTGTGTATATGTACCACTTCTTCTTTATCCATTCATCTACTGATGGGCACTTAGGTTGCTTCCATATCTTGGCTATTGTAAAAAGTGCTGTGATAAACATAGGGGTGCATATGTCTTTTTGGACCTGAGAAGTTGTATTCTTTGGGTAAATTCCAAAGAGTGGGATTCCTGGGTCAAATGGTATTTCTATTTTTAGTTTTTTGAGGAACCTCCATATTGCTTTCCACAATGGTTGAATTAATTTGCATTCCCACCAGCAGTGTAGGAGGGTTCCTCTTTCTCCGCATCCTCACCAGCATTTGTTGTTCGCTGGCATCCTTACTGGTGTGAGGTGATATCTCAATGTGGTTTTAATTTGCATTTCCCTGATGATTAGTGATGTGGAGCATCTTTTCATGTGTCTGTTGGCCATCTGAATTTCTTCTTTGGAGAATTGTCTCTTCATATCCTCTGCCTATTTTTTAATCGGGTTATTTGCTTTTTGGGTGTTGAGGGGTGTAAGTTCTTTATATATTTTGGATGTTAACCCCATGTCGGTTATGTCATTTACAAATATATTCTCCCATACTTTAGGATGCCTTTTTGTTCTGTTGATGGTGTCCTTTGCTGTACAGAAGCTTTTCAACTTGATATAGTCCCATTTGTTCATTTTTGCTTTTGTTTTGGTGGCTCGAGGAAATGCATTCAGGAGGAAGTTGCTCATGCTTATATTCAGGAGATTTTTGCCTATGTTTTTTGTCTAAGAGTTTTATGGTTTCATGACTTACATTCAGGTCTTTGATCCATTTTGAGTTTACTTTTGTGTATTGGGTTAAACAATAATCCAGTTTCATTCTCTAACATGTAGCTGGCCAGTTTTGCCAACACCAGTTGTTGAAGAAGCTGTCATTTCCCCTTTGTATGTCCATGGCTCCTTTATTGTATATTGACCATATATGCTTGGGTTTATATCAGGGCTCTCTACTCCGTTCCATTGGTCAATGGGTCTGTTCTTGTGCCAGTACCAAATTGTCTTGATTACTGTGGCTTTGTAGTAGAGCTTGAAGTTGGGGAGCATAATCCCCCAGCTTTATTCTTCCTTCTCAGGATTGCTTTGGCTATTCAGGGTCTTTTGTGGTTTTATATGAATTTTAGAACGATTTTCTCTAGTTCGTTGAAGAATGCTGTTGGTATTTTGATAGGAATTGCATTGAATCTGTAGATTGCTTTAGACAGGATGGCTATTTTGACAATATTAATTCTTCCTATCCATGAGCACGGATGTGTTTCCATTTATTGGTATCTTCTTTAATTTCTCTCATGAGTGTCTTGTAGTTCTCAGAGTACAGGTCTTTCACATCCTTCATTAGGTTTATTCCTGGGTATTTTATCCTTTTTCATGCAACTGTGAATGGAATTATTTTCCTGATTTCTCCTCTGCTAGTTCATTGTTAGTGTATAGGAATGCCATTGATTTCTGTGTATTTATTTTGTATCCCACAACTTTGCTGAATTCAGATATTAGATCTAGTAGTTTTGGAGTGGATTCTTTAGGGTATTTTATGTACAATATCATGTCATCTGCAAACAGGGACAGTTTAACTTATTCCTTGCCAATCTGGATGGCTTTTATTCCTTTGTGTTGCCTGATTGCTGTGGCTAGGACCTCCAGGACTATGTTGAATAGAAGTGGGGAGAGTGGGCATTCTTGTCTTGTTCCTGATCTTAAAGAAAAATCTTTCAGCTTCTCTCTGTTAAGTATAATGTTGGCTGTGGGTTGTCATATATGGCCTTTATTATGTTGAGGTACTTGCCATCTATACCCTATTGTTGAGAGTTTATATCATGAATGGATGTTGAATTTTGTCAAATGCTTTTTCAGCATCTATGGAGATGATCGTGTGGTTTTTGTTCTTCTTTTTGTTGATGTGCAAATGTTGAGGTGCATGATGTTGATGCATTTTCAAATGTTTTGCCATCCTTGCACCCCTGGAATAAATCCCACTTGATCACGATGGATGATCATTTTGATGTATTTTTTAACTAGTTTGCTAATATTTTGTTGAGTATTTTTGCATCTGTGTTCATCAGGGATATTGGTCTGTAATTTTCTTTTTTTGTGGTGTCTTTGCCTGGTGTTGGTGTTAGAGTGATGCTGGCCTCATAGAATGAGTTTAGAAGTATTCCATCTTCTTCTACTCTTTGGAAAACTTTAAGGAGGATGGGTATTAGGTATTCACTAAATGTTTGATATAATTCAGCAGTGAAGCCATCAGGTTCAGGCATTTTGTTCTTAGGTAGGTTTTTGATTACAAGTTCAATTTCGTTGCTGGTAATTGGTCTGTTCAGATTTTCTGTTTCTTTCTGGGTCAGCCTCAGAAGGTTGTATTTTTCTAGAAAGTTGTCAATTTCTTCTAGGTTATCCAGTTTGTTAGCATATAATCTTTCATAGTATTCTCTAATAATTCTTTGTATTTCTCTGTTATCCATAGTAATTTTTCATATCTCATTTCTGATTCTGTTTATATGAGTAGACTCTCTTTTTTTCTTGATAAGTCTGGCTAGGGGTTTATTTATTTTGTTTATTTTCTCAAAGAACCAGCTCTTGCTTTCATTGATCCTTTCTGTTGTTTTATTCTTCTCGATTTTATTTATTTATGCTCTAATCTTTATTATGTCCCTCCTTCTACTGACTTTGGGTCTCATTTGTTCTTCTTTTCCTAGTTCCATTAATTGTGTGTTTAGACTGCTAATGTGGGATTGTTCTTCTTTCTTGAGGTAGGCCTGTATTGCAATATACTTTCCTCTTAGCACGGCTTCGCTGCGTCCCACAGATTTTGCAGTGTTGAATTATTGTTGTCATTTATCTCCATATATTGCTTAATCTCTGTTTTTATTTGGTCATTGATCCATTGGTTATTTAGGAGCATGTTGTGAAGCCTCCATGTGTTTGTGGGATTTTTCATTTTATTTGCATAATTTATTTCTAGTTAAATATATTTGTGCTCTGAGAAACTGGTTGGTACAATTTCAATCTTTTTGAATTTACCGAGGTTGTTTTTGTGGCCTAGTATATGATCTATTCTTGAAAATATTCCATGTGCACTTGAGAAGAATGTGTATTCTGCTGCTTTTGGGTGTAGAGTTCTGTAGAAGTCTGTTAGGTCCATCTGTTCTATTGTGTTCTTCAGTGCCTCTGTCCCCTTACTTATTTTCTGTCTGGTTGATCTGTCCTTCAGAGTGGAGTATTGAAGTCTCCTAGAATGAATGCATTGCCTTCTATTTCTCCTTTTAATTCAGTTAGTATTTGTTTCACATATGTAGGTGCTCCTGTGTTGGTGCATAGATATTTATAATGGTTATATCTTCTTGTTGGATTGACCCTTTTATCATTATGTAATGTCTCTGTGACTTTCTTTGTTTTGAAGTCTATTTTGTCTGATACAAGTACTGCAACTCCTGCTTTTTCTCCCTATTAGTTGCATGAAATATCTTTTTCCATCCCTTCACTTTTAATCTGTGTGGGTTTAAAGTGAGTCTCCTGTAGGCAGCATATAGACGGGTCTTATTTTTTTATCCATTCAGTGACTCTATATCTTTTGACTGGTGCATTCGGTCCATTTACATTTAGGGTGATTATCAATAGGTATGTACTTATTGACATTGCAGGCTTTATATTCATGGTTACCAAAGGTTCAAGGGTAACTTCCTTACTATCTAAGAGTCTAACTTAACTCCCTTAATATGCTATTACAAACACAGTCTAAGGGTTCTTCTTTTTTTCTTCCTCGTCCATTCTTTATATATTAGGTATCATATTCTGTACTCTTTTGTCTATCCCTTGATTGACTTTGGGGATAGTTAATTTAATTTTGCATTTGCTTAGTAATTAACTGTTCTAGTTTCTTTTCTGTGGTTTTATTACCTCTTGTGACAGCTATTAAACCTTAGAAACACTTTCATCTATAGCAGTTCCTCCAAAATACACTGTAGAGATGGTTTGTGGGAGGTAAATTCTCTCAGCTTTTGCTTATCTGGAAATTGTTTAATCCCTCCTTCAAATTTAAATGATAATCTTGCCAGATAAAGTATTCTTGGTTCAAGGTCCTCCTGCTTCATTGCATTAAATACATTACACCACTCCCTTCTGGCCTGTAAGGTTTCTGCTTAGAAGTCTGATGACAGCCTGATGGGCTTTCCATTGTATGTGATCTTATTTCTCTCTCTAGCTGCTTTTAATAGTCTTTCCTTATCCTTGATCTTTGCCATTTTAATTACTATATGTCTTGGTGTTGTCTTCCTTGGGTCCCTTGTGTTGGGGGATCTGTACATCTCCATGGCCTGAGAGACTATCTCCTTCCCCAGATTGGGGAAGTTTTCAGAAATTACCTCCTCAAAGACACTTTCTATCCCTTTTTCTCACTCTCTTCTGATACCCCTATAATGTGAATGTTGTTCCCTTTGGATTGGTCACACAGTTCTATCAATATTCTTTCATTCTTAGAGATCCTTTTCTCTCTCTGTGCCTCAGCTTCTTTGTATTTCTCTTCTCTAGTTTCTATTTCATTTATCTTCTCCATCACCCTGTCCAATCTGCTTTTAATACCCTCCACTGTGCTCTTCAACGATTGGATCTCCGACTGGAATTCATTCCTGAATTCTTGAATATCTTCCGTACCTCCATGAGCATGTTAATGATTTTTATTTTGAACTCCCTCTCAGGAAGATTCATGAGGTCAATATCATTTAAATCTTTCTCAGGAGTTGTATTAATAAGTTTACTCTGAATCAGGTTCCTTTGGTGTTTCATATTTGTACATGGCACCCTCTATTGTCCAGAAGCTCTACTTCCTGGTGCTGTTCAGCCCCTGAAGCAATATCAGGGGTCACAGGGGAGTGGTATTTGTGCCTGGGGGGAGGAAAGAGCTGTTTCCTGCTTCCCAGCTGCTATGCCTGTCTCCACTGCCTGAACCACTGCCCAATAGTGGGCCAAGCACACAGGTATAAGCCTCTATGCTTTGCATTTGTCATTGCTGTAGACAGATCTTCCCTCTGGCTGGGCTAATGCCTGGATAGAGTTTGCCAGTTTATGAGCCAGATGGGGCTAGCTTGGAGAAAGGCATAGTATGCTGCATATCACGGAAGAGGTCCTTGGAGCTGTGTAGCCAGTCAGGGAGCTGGAGCACCTGAAGATCATCTAATGAGGAAGATTTCTTTTTCCTCCTTAAATATGAGATTCTATATGGCAAAGCTCCCAACCTGCTGGGCAGAGTGCACCCAGACAATTTTGTCTACCTGTCCTCTCTTCTGAGCAGTAAGCTCTGTGCAATCCTTGCCCCTTTAGCAGCCCTCTTGCTAAGGGCTTCCTTGTAGGAAGTCTCTCAGACTACCCATCTTTCTTTTGTTCCTGAGCAACCGGATATGGATCCCTGCTTTCCATAAGTGGCTGGAATCTCAGTCTCTCCAGGAATTCTGCCTGTCTTAGCTTTCCAACCATGTAATCACGATAGTATCATGCAAGCACCATGAAATGTAGGTTTGTACTACCAGAGCATATCTCCGGAGTCAGGTATTCAGCAGTCCCGGGCCTCTACTCCCTCCCTGCTCTGTTTCTCTTCCTCCCACCTGTGACCTGGGGTAGGGGAAGGGCTTGGGTCCCACTGGGAAACAGCTTTGGTATGTTACCCTGTTCTGTGAGGTCTGCTCTTTTCTCCGGGTGTATGCAGTCTGGCACAGTCCTCTTTCCTGTTGCTCTTTCAGGAGTTGTATTAATTACATTTTCATATTACATGTGGTTTTAGGAGGAGGCCTGTGTCCCACCTCTCATGCCACCATCTTTCCAGACCTATTTATTTTTAACATTTCTGAAATCAAGATTGACCTGGGAAATGACTCTCTGATAACTGCTGAGGAGACAATAGGGACCAATAGTCCAACCCAGTCCCTCCACAATCAGTGACGATGAAGTGCCTTCCCCTTAGGATAGCTGCCCTTTATCTGGATGTTGCCCCACTTCCAGCCTGTGGGAAAAGGTGAACTTTCGCTGGGCATCACCCAGTCCAGCTGCCAGGAATGTTGTACAGGAAGCTTTTCCAGGTCTAGGTATAGGCTGGGAAGGCTTAGTTTCCAGCTCCAATCTGAAGCTTTATAAAACATAAACCCAAAGTGCAAGTATTAACTTTGGTGTTTACTCCTAGTATTTGCCTCTGTTTTCATTTAAAACTGTCACATGCTGCTTACTGGATGTCAGTCTTGCTCTACTGTTTTGCTGTTTTGTTTTTGAAAATGGGCTCTACCAATTTCTCTGAGCTGCTTTTCAAACCGACCCACACAAATCTCTGTGGGATAAACACACTGCCAGCTGCCATCCTGGAGTCCCCCTGCCAGGTGTCTATGGAAATCAACATCCACTATCTCCTCTGCCTGGTATGGAAAACACTGCTTCAAACCTTGACGCAGGTGCTCAGGAAATCCTGATCTGCTGGGTTTATTAATTGACCAATAAAGTGGATCCAGATTTTTTAACTTGTCCGTCAGTGCAAACACCTCATGTAGGTGAGGTAACAAGATGGGCTGACATCACTGCTGCAAGTGGACATTGGGCGCCTCTTCCCTCTGGACCTTTGGGAGCAAACTCCTTTCATTTTAAAACATTTTCTAAGTTTTTTTCTTGAAGAATTAGCACTCTTCATAATGGAGTTTCTGGGAAATATGTTAAAAATCAAAAGTAGGATCACAGGATCATGACTTAATACACTTTTCTACTTGAAGTTTTTTTTTCTTACAGTTAAAGATGGATATGGAAATGATGGTAGAAACAAATGAGAACATAAACCAAGTCTGAGTCCTCTACATCCATCCACCCTCGTGCAAAATTGAACAGATGACCTAGATAGAATCAGACAAGATTTGCAGATCAGATAATTTCCATTCATCATGGCCAAACCTGAAGGCCTTTCATTCTCTGCTGTACTGCAATCACTATTCCCTTCAAGGTATGTTTTTAGGGATACTTCTAATAATTACCTCTTTACCAAAACCTCTGTGGTGCCCCACTCCCACACTGACCCCCTCCAGGCCACAGCCTTGTACAGGTACAGATGGGCCTGGGCCAGGCCTCTCTAGTCACTGGCCTCCGCAGCGCACCTCTGAGCACCGCCTCACCGGCGCTCCAGGAAGCGTCTGTGCCATTCACCTGATCCCGCGCACACCATTCTGCTTGCTGTAATTCTCTGGAGCACTTGGATCCTCTTCGGTTCCCTCTTGCACTCTGAAAATCCTACTAAGAGAAAGAAGTCCTAAACTAGTCATTTAAAAGTGAATATTGTTCCAGCCATCCCAGCCATTTCCTTTAAAAACAGATCAATAAACTGAAAGAACATGCTGCGCCTGGGCGCCTCTGGCCTTCACGTGCTGGGAGCAGCACCTGCAGTCAGGGAGGGTCAAAAGGCCGCCGCCTGCATGTCCCGGTCCCCAGCGCCCCGGGCTCCGGCCCGGCCCCACCTGCCCGTGTCCATATTCCTCTTCCATCTGCTCTGCCACCTGCTGTGAGTATGGGACCCCTTCCTGTGGGCTGGCCCACCTGTTGGGTCCTGACTGCCCCTTCTGTTCTCTCCTCTCCCACTAGGTCACTGCAGAGATCGCTTTCAGGGATGACTCATCTGCTGGCTGTCTGGCAGCCGTCCGCCCTGGCCGGGCTCCACTGGGAAGCGACTTCCTTCCATGCACTCTGGCTGTCCTGGCACATGCCCGCGCCAGCCACCCCCCGCCCCCTCCTACCCCTTCTGCTCCCACTACATCGCCTGACATGGGGATTTGGTGCCTTTTGGAGGATCCTGTCACCTGCCTCAGGCTTGAACTTCCCAGTCAGCTGTTCCTTCCATCTGCTTGGAAACCCGGAGCCTGTTCACAGTGGAATTTTCCCCCCTTATCACAGCTTCTAATCCCCAATGTCAAGGCTGTGGCCCAGACCCAAATGCAAAACCATGGGATGCTGAATGTTCTGTGAAAATAAGATAAAATGTAGAACTCTTAGAGTTTATGTCCGATCTGCCTTTGTGCACCACAATCTTCAAAGTAGGCTCCGGGCCTTCCCGCCTTCCCAGGGAGGAGGCCCAGGAGAATTCCCATGTCGGGGGCTGAGGAAGAAAGGAGAACCTGGTTTGATGCTCTGGAGGGAACAGAAAGGGAATGTGCAAAGCAAGAAAGGAAACATGATTGTGGGGCATGAAGAACGTGAGGGGGAACAGAAGGTGAAGTAAAGGGCTCAGTACAAGGGGTATAATAATTTTACGCTAAATTCATGAATTTCACATCTTCCATTTCCAATGCAATTTAGAGTAGAAAATGTAAGAAAACTTCGATTAGCTGATATAATAATACTATATGATACTTCTATACTGTTGTTTAAAAACCCATAATCAATAACTGTACTATTTGGTATGTTTTAATAAAGAGTAAACACACAATGTCATCTGAACTCTGCGCTTTGCCCATGGCTCATGCATGTGGAAATGTGCCAGGCACACTGTGATCCCCCAGCTGTGTTTGCACGCTCCAGTCAGTTTCCCAGTCACCCAGGCCCAGGGCGGGAACATCATCATCCAGACCCAGCCTTGAACGTCACAGAGATGTCCCCTATACGGCAAGTGAGAGCACCTGCTAACAGCTGTTCACATTAGCACAGAGCCCAGCATTACCCCACTAGCTGGCTTTCTACAGGCTCACCAGAGCCGGATTTAATCAATTACAAGCACAGAAAGAAGGTGGCTGGTTCTCCACACCCCTTGAGCAGTGAGCTCCGATGCTTGTCGGGCAGGTAAATGTGTCACCGTGTCCAGGCTGCACACAGAAACAACTAGCGACTGGCTCTCTGGCCACTGCTGTGTGTGAGCTGCAGGCTTTCAGCAGGATGAAGGAATGCTCCAGGATATAGCAACAGAGCAACAGCTGGAAAAGTCATTGAAATGTGATAGCAATACCCAAATAGTCATAATTTATTTTCTGAGACTTATAAATGGTTAAAGAAATGGAATCCGCCTTTGGGAAATAATGTTTCTTTATGTTTCGTAATATCCCATTTTCCCTTAAGATTAAAACAAATGGCATTGTGGTGGTAAGTCATGTTTGTCAGCTTTGAGCAGCCCTGTAGCTCTCCTCTCCAGGCTGTTGGGGTGGACAGGCCATCCCCAGGGGCCCTGTCACTGGTCTTTGGAAAGGAGGAGGGGAGGATGGAGGTGGTCAGCTCCGGCGGGCACTGGAGGCATGGGAGAGCTGAGACGCAGCTCCCTTGGGGGAGACAGGTCTGTGGAGTGGCTGCAGGCAGCCTCCCACTTTCTCAACAGCACTGGTGAACCTCCTCTGCCCAAGGCCCAGCCCGACCTCACCTGCTGGCCAGAGCCCCACCACATGGACACGCCCAGGCCGTGGGTGCTCAGTGAAGTCAGCTGCCCATTGTTGGTTGGCAGACTAAGACTTCCACAGCCTTAGGAAATCACTGAGGCTTCCTGCTCTTAGATCTACCTAATAGCCCTCTGCATCTAATAAACACGTAACAGTTCATTAAAAATGAGCAAATCCACTCCTTCTTTCATGCATTCAGTCAACGAGCATGTACTGAGTTCCAATCACATGCTCTGCACTTCGCAGGGTGTTAGCACAAGCACAACAGAAATATGCAGGCCTGGAGTCTTGCAATCAAGCAGGAGAAAGCAATCACTTTTTCATGACCCAAATCACTATTTGTTTACAACTATGAGTGTTTTGAAGAAAAATAAGGGTGTTGTGAGAATATAAAAAAAAAAGGGCCCTCATGGGGAGGTCTGTGAGAGGTTCCCTGGACAGTGACACTGAAACTGAGACTCAGAGGATGAGGACAGACAGTGGTGGCTGGGGCCAGGGGTGAGATGGAAGAGAGGAGATATTCCAGGTGGACATAGTAAAGACCTGGGACATTTCAAGTGGACACAGTAAAGGTTGGAACACTGTACAGACCCAGAGATGGGCCTGGAAACCAGCCTGGAGCCAGGCCTACCAGGCACTCCTGGGCAGGAACTCTGCACAGCCCACATGGTCTACTGGGAGAGGTGCCCCCACAGCCTCATGCCGCAGATGGAGTGCAGTAGACGCGGAATGAGCAGGAAGGCAAGGCCAGGTCACGGGAGACCTGTAAGTCCCATAGGATGTGCTTGGCTTGAAGGAAGAGATGATCAGAAAAGGTGGCCCACACACATACAAAATTATTTCTCACATTGAACACCTAGGGTTAGGCTGCCCAGGTCTGGCTCACCCCTCATTTTCTCCATTCTGCTTTGTGGCACCTTGGCCTTTTTCCCGAGGTATCATGATGCCTTCTGTACCTCCAGGCAACACTCTGTAATTCCAGGCTAAGGGAAATGGGGAAGGCTTGTGGGCCATGCAGCCAGCCCTGCCTTTTTTCCTCAGGAAATCTCCAGTTTTTTTGGAACCTTTACTCAGGGGAAGTATTTAAGGAGAAGGGCATGTAGGTGGGGTTGAGACACCCAGTCAACACCGTCTGCCACGACTTCCTTTGTCCATGCTAAGGATTTGAGGCTGTAAAATTTGAAGATCTGAAACCATTGTTCAGTAATTGCACTTTCAAACAAATCATATTAGTACCACATTTCTGATAGGTGTACACACTTAGAGAGGATCAATATGGCATTGGCCCCTAGATTCTAATTGCACTCTGAGTAGCTTATATTCTTGAAGACATAAAAAGGGGATAAAGCCTTTTTCATCTTTGCAGTTCAGCATCTAGCGCCATGCTCAGTGCTTGACACTCAGTAAATATATATTCCTCCATGGAAAAAATATATATCAGCTGCCAATGTGGTCCACGTATGGTTCTAGATGGAGGAGGTTTATTGTTGATACATTCTCTTAGGAGCCATTCAAGGAGGCATATCACCCTCCATAAAGATCTCTCCTTACTCAACTCTTTCGCACTGGCCGCTGACTGGTTAGAATATTTCCCCTTGTACCATCTCTATGGAAATGGTTTGAGAGAAGGAAGAAAATTCCTGTCACAATCTTGAATGATGGAGTGTGAAAGGAGAACACACACATTCTTTAACATTCCCTTAAAATACAGCTAAAGGGAGAAATAAACCGCATTATTGCCAAAACTGGCAATCTCATTTTTGTCTGGTGAACAGGGAAATATCTTGGACTTGCCACAATTATTTTTCCTCTTTTCCACAAATAGCAAGATTTAAATTCATCCCAGGGTGGGTATGTATCGTTATGCACCATGAGAAATTATATTCTGCTAGAAAAATAGAGGATATCAGATCCTCATCTTCCCCACCTGCTCCACACTCCTGATGGGCCTGATGAATTTTCCCCAAATACCGACAAATCTCACTTTCCACCTGTGAACGTTCACAGAGAAATGATGGACAGCTCTACATGGCCATAAACCATAAGCCTGCACAAGAGAATAAATGGAACTAGCTGAGTGGGAAGCACATGTTTTCCTTTTAATAGTCTATAAAATAGAAGTATTATGTGTCTTGAGAAAATATGAAATTATGCCAGAGTAATTCAGTAGAACATCAGTCTCTAAATTGTTTGACCAATACATTTTACCATTCCCAAGCTGATTTTTCTGTTTCCAATAAGATAGCAATTCGATGCATGGTTAAGCTGAAAAGGTCAAGAATATGTAAATAATACTTAAGATGAAAATTACAAATCCACTGCAAGCTGGAATAAAATCAGGTCAGACTACCCATGTGTTGGGTGAAAATGCTGAAGCACCACGGTCAGGAATGTCATTATAGGAAAAACATAAAATAAGACTTTTTCTGGCATTAGTTGCTTTACTACAAATAGGTGAAAGACAAACTAGTTTTTGCACATTTCAAAGTGATGGTAATGGTAAGGACAACAACGTCTGCCATGTGTCTCTTTTTGCATTCATAGCAATCCTACCACATATTCAGATGAACAAAACACAAATTCAAAAAGATAAATGCACCCCTATGTATATTGCAGCATTATTTACAGTAGAAAAGATATGGAAGCAACCTAAATGTCCATCAATACATGAATGGATAAAGAAGGTGTGGTACATATACACAATGGAATATTACTCAGCCATAAAAAGAATATCTCGCCATTTGCAAAAACATGGATAGACCTAGAGGGTATTATGCTAAGTGAAATAAGTCAGACAAAGACAAATACCTATGATTTCACTTATATGTGAAATCTAAAAAACAAAACAAACAAAACTCATAGATACAGAGAACAGATTGGTGATTGCCAGAAGAGAAGAGGGTGGGGAAATGAATGACTAGGTGAAGGGGATTAAGAGGTGCAAACTTCTGGTTATAAAATACATTAGTCACAGGGATATAATGTGTAGCATAAGGCATACTGTCCCATATTGTAACAACTGTGTGTGGTGAAAGATGGTAATTAGACTTATTGTAACCATTTTGTAATGTATATAAATATTGAATCACTATGTTATACACCTGAAGCCGATACAATATTGTATATCAATCACACTTCAAAAAAGAGAAAGGAAGTTCGGTTGTGAGGAGGGTTCAAGATGGTGGTGTAGAAGGATGCTGAACACACCTCCTTCCACAACACAACAAATCTTCAGCTACATGTGGAACTATTCCTTTCAAAAAGGACCTGACAGCTAGCTGAACAACGCCTCCACAGCAAAGGATTAAAGGCCACATCATGACAGGTAGGAGAGGCAGAGAAGTGGTCTCGTAAGAAACCTCACCCCTTGGTCAGGAGGAATCTCATAATATAGGCTTATGCTTGAGGGGGGAGGGGTTTGTGCCCCACATCAGGCACCCCAACTCTCAGGACCTGCACCAGAGGGTTGAACCCCCAAACCACCTGGCCTTGAAAACCAATGAGGCTTATGTACAGGAGAATCATAGGGCTACAGGGAACTAACAATCTGCTCTTAAAGGGCTTACAGTTGTTACACAGACCCTCTCACCAGGACCCAATGAAAAACAACAGTTTGAAAGTCACCTAGACCATATTTGAAGGGGAATCATTTGTTAATCTTAAAGCATCTGCTGGAGAGGCAGGAACCTCCTGGGACTCTTTGGGGGTGAAGTGCTAGTGGGCTCCATTTGTGCATTCTCTGCCTCGTGGGTGCTGATGCTGGTGGGCAGCATTTTCACACATCCTCCATCCCACTAGGTCGATGGGAGTGCCTTGCCCCTGAGCACTACAGCCATGGCTCACCTTGCCACAGCTGATGGGCGTGAGCAGACTATAAGGGACAGGCATTGAGTGCCTAACTCTGGTGGCCAGGGGGAATTGCATTTCTGGGTCCCCTGGATCTGAAGCAATTGGAGAGATAGTACTTGTACAAACAGAAGACTGAAACACACACCCAATCTTCATGTGAAAAAAAACTTATTTTCTTGTGCTCAGCTTCAGCCTGAGGGGCAGGCTTAAGGTTTAACACATACAGAGGCTACCGGGGTGCCCCTGGGGAATGTGGACAGGGAAACATCATATTATCACCTCCCTTGGTCTCACCACACCTTACTTATACCTCACAGAAAGAAGCTGATACATATGCATCAAGCAATGATTTTTGCAACTGTCACCAGGGGACATCTCCAGATATCCTGAAGCGGAAGCCATCTGGAAATAGAACTGAAGACTCACAAGACCATAGGTATTTATCTAGTTTAAAAGCCACTGCCTGAGTACCTGGATTAAAATCAGCCTGAAAGCAGGCACTATCTGAGATTCGTCCTTTGGAACCCTGACAGATCTTGGCACATTCTCAACAACTGGGTCCTACCAAGAACAAGTCAGACTACTTACACAATTACAAATGTCCAAGAAACAATCAACACCTAGAGCAAAGTTGAAGCATAAGTTTCATGCCCCACACAAATTCATTCCTTTAAGACAGGGAGAGGTAGCTCTTTCACTTAATACATAGAAACAAATACACAGAGCCAAGCAAAATGAAGAAATAGAGGAATATGCTCCAAATTAAAGAATAAGACAAAATCTCAGAAAAAACACATTAATGAAATGCAGATAAGTAATCTACCTGATAAACTGGTCAAAGTAATGATTATAAAGATGCTCACTGAACTCATAAGAATGGATAAAAACAGTGAGAATTTCAACAAGATAGAAAATATAAGAGAGTACCAAACAAAAGTCACAGAAATGAAGAATACAATAAACTGAAAAATACACTAGAGGAGTCCAGAAGCAGTTTGGATTGAGTAGAAGAACTAATCAGCGACCTGAGAGACAGGGCAGTGGAGCTCACGAATACAGAGCACAAAAAGAAAAAAGAATTTTAAAAATAAAGAGAGCTTAAGCAGCCTAAGAGACAACATCAAGCAGAACAATATTCACATTGTGGGGATCCCAGAAAGAGGAGAGAGAAAGAAAAGAGAAGAAAAAAACCTATTTGAAAAAATAATGGCTGAAAACTTCTTTAACCTAGTGAAGGAAACAGGAATTCATCTTCAGGAAGCACAGAGAGCTCTAAAATAAAATACATCCAAAGGTGAAGTAAAATGAAACACAACATAATTAAAATGCCAGAAGTTATAAAGATAGAATAATAAAAGCAAGTTTTCAAATACAAGGGAGCACCCTTAAGACTATCAGCTGATTTTTCAGAAGAAACTGTACAGACCATAAGGGAGGGGCATCATATATTCAAAGTGCTGGAAGAAAAACACTCCCAAGCAAGGTTTTCATCCAGAATTGAAGTAATAATAAATAATTTTCCAGAAAAGCAAAAGCTAAAGGAGTTCATCACCACTAAACTGACCTTACAAGAGATGTTAACAAGACTCCTTTAAGCTGAAAAGAACATTTTCAGGCATTAGCTGCTAATAAGAAAACATAGGAAAGTAAAAATCACACTGGAAATTACAAATATACAGTAAAGGTAGTGGATTAACCACTTTAACACTAAGATGAAGATTAAAAGACAAAAGTAGTAAAATTAACTACAACTATAATAATTAGTTAAGAAATTCACAAAATAAAAAGATGTAAAATAGGACATCAAAACAGAACATAGAGGAGGGAGGAAGAAAAATGAAGTCTTTTCAGAATGTTCTGAAACCTAAGGTGTTATCAACCTCAAGTTGACTGTTTCATGTATAGGATTTTACATGTGAACCTCATGGTAAGCACATAGCAAAACTTCAGAGTAGATACACAAAAGATAATGAGAAAGGAATCTAAGCATATAACTAAGAAAATCACTAAACCACAAGGGAAGAGAGCAAGAGAAAAGGAAAGGAACAGAGAGGAACTACAAAACAGCCAGAAAACGATCAACAAAATGCAATAAGTACATACATATTAATTTTTACTTTAAATGTTAATGGACTAAATTCTCCAATCAAAAGATGAGTGGCTAAATGGATAAAAACAAAAGACTCATTTATATGTTATGCATAAAAGACTCATTTCAGATCTAATGACACACACAGACTAAAAGGGAAGAGATGAAGAAAGATATTCCATGCAAACTGAACCAAAAAAAAAAAACTGGTGTAGCTATACTTAAATCACACAAAATAGAGTTTAAATAAAGACTGTAATAAAAGACAAAGGGCATTACATAATGATAAAGGGGTCAATCCAACAAGGCAATATAATGTTTGTAAATAATTATGCACCCAACATAGGAGAACCTACATATATAAAACAAATACTAACAGATATAAAGGGAGAAATTGACAACAATACAGTAATAATAGGGGACTTCAACACCCCACTGATGTCAATGGATAGTTTATTCAGATATAAAATCAATAAGGACACATCAGCCTTAAACAACACATTAGATCAGATGGACTTAATAGATATATAAAAATATTCCATCCAAAAGCAGCAGAATACACATTCTTCTCTAGTGCACATAAACATTCTCCAGGATAAATCATATATTAAGCCATAACACAAGTCTCACTAAATTTAAGAAGATTGAAATCATATCAAGCATCTTTTCTGAGCACACAGTATGAAACCAGAAATCAATTAAAGGAAGAAAACTGGAAAAAAACACAAGTGTGTGGAGATTAAACACAAGGTTGCTGAATAACCAATGAATCAATGAATAAATCAAAAAATAAATCAAGTACACCTGCAGACAAATGCAAATGGAAATAGAACACTCTGAAATCTATGGAATTCAGCAAAAGGAGTTTTAAGAGGGACGTTTATAGTGATACAGGCCTACCTCAAAAACAAGAAAAATCTCAGATAAACAATCTAACTCTACACCTGAAGGAACTAAAAAATGAAGAACAAATAGAGCCCAAAGTTAGTAGAAAGAAGGAAATAATAAAAAGAGCAGAAATAAATGAAGTAAAGTGTTAACAGACAATAGAAAAGATCAATGACACCAAGAACTAGTTATTTGAAGAGATAAAAATTGACAAACCTTTAGTTAGACTCATCAAGAAAGAAATATTAAATAACTAACATCAGAAATGAAAGAGAAGTTACAACTGATACCATAGAAAAGCAAAGGATCATAAGAAACTGCTGTGAACAAATTATATGCCAACAAAATGGAGAACCTAGAAGAAGTGGATAAATTCTTAGAAGTGTACAATCTTCCAAGACAGAATCAGGAAGAAATAGAAAATTTGTCTAGACTGATTACTAACACAGAGGTTGAGTCCGTAATAAAAAATCTCCCATCAAAAGTATAGGACCAGATGACTTCACTTGTGAGTTCTACCAAGCATTCAAAGATTTAATATCTATTCTCAAATTAAAGAGAAGAAAGTGCCTCCATACTCATTTCATAAGGCCAGCATTTCCCTGATACCAAAATCACTCAAGGATACCACAAGAAAAATAAAATTGCAGGCCAATAACCCTAATGAACATAGATGCAAAAATCCTCAAGAAATGTTGGCGAATGGAATTCAACAATACATTAGAAGAATCATACACCATGCTCAAGTAGGATTTATTCCAGGGATGTAAGTATGGTTCAACATCTCTAAATCATTCAATGTGACACACCACATTAACAAAATGAAAGACAAAGATCAAATGATCATCGCAATAGATGGAGAAAAAGCATTTGACAAAATTCCACATCCACTTATGATTAAAGCCTCTTATTTGTTGAACATATCTCAATACAATAAAGACCAAATATGACAAACCCACTGATAATATCATATTAAATGGTGAAAAGTTATTTTTTTATTCAACAAAATATTGAAAGTCCTAGGCACAATCTACATTGGAAAGGAAAAAGTAAAACTCACTCTTTACGGATGACATAATACTATATAAAGAAAACTCTAAAAACTCCTCTAAAAACCTGTTAGAAATAATAAATGAATTCAGTAGTTGGAGGTTACAAAGTCAATATACGTAAGACTATTGCATTTCTATACATGAATAATGAACAATCAGAGAAAGAAAATTAAGAAAACAATTCCATTTACAATTGCAAAAAGAATACAATAAGAAAACAATAAAATACCTAGGAATGATTTTAACTAAGCAAGTGAAAGACCTGTGTGCTGAAAACTATAAGAAACTAATAAAATAAATTGAAGAAGACATAAGTAAATGTGAAGTTATTTCATGCTCATGGATTGGAAGAATTAACATTGTTACAATGTTATTACTACAGAGTGCATTCTATCAATGCAACCCCTATCAAAATACCAATGGCATTTTTTCTTAGAACTAGAAGAAATAATTCTCAAATTTGTATGGAACCAAAAAAGACCCCAAACAGACAAAGTGATCTTAAAAAAGAACAAAGTTAGAAGTATGATGATCCCTGATTTCAAACTATGCTACAAAGCTATAGTAATCAAAACAGTATAGTAACTGCCTAAAACAGACACATACTCAATGGAACAGAACAGAGAGCTCAGAAGTAAATATATGCATATGTGATCAACTAATTTACAATAATGGAGCTAAAAACACAATGGGGAAAGGAGAGTCTCTTCAATAAATGGTGCTGGGAAAACTGGTCACACGTGAAAGAAAGAAATGAGACCACTATCTTATACTATACTCAAAAATTAACTTGAAATAGATCAAAGATTTGAAAATAAGATATGAAATGATTAAAAATTCCTGGAAGAAAACATAGGTGGTAAGCTCTTGGACATTGGTTTTGCCAATGTTTTTCAGATCTGGTTCCAAGGGCAAGGGAAAGAAAAGCAAAAAAATAAATAAATGGGACTACATCAAACTAAAAAGCTCTCTGCATAGTAAATAAACATCAACAAAACCGAAAGGTGACCTACTGAATGGGACATGATATCTGCAAATCACAAATCTGAAAATGGATTGATATCCAAAAAGAACTACAACTCAACAACCAAAAAAACCAAACAACTCAGTTAAAAAATGGGCAAAGGATCTTAGTAGATATTTTATCAAAGAAGACCTACAGATAGCCAACACACACATGAAAAGATATTCAACATCACTAATGATCAGGGAAATGCAAATCAAAACCACAACTAGATATCACCTAACATCCCTCACAATAGTCGCTATCAAAAAGAGAATAAAGAACAAGTGTTGGAGAGGATGTAGAGAAAAGGAAACCCTCATACACTACTGGTGGGAATGTAAATTGGTCCAGCCACTATGGAAAAGAATATGGAGGGTCCTCAAAAAATTAAAAATAGAACTACCAAATGATGCAGCTATTCCAGGTCTGGATATTTTTCTGAATACAAAAGCACTAATTTGAAAAGATATGCACCCCTATGTTCATTTCAACATTATTTATAACAGCCAAGAAATGAAAGTAACCTGAGAGTCCATCAGTGGGTGAGTGTATAGAGAAGTGGTATATAAACACAATGGAATATTACTCAGCCATATGAAAGAATGAAATCTTGCCATGTGTGACATCATGGATGGATCTAAAGGGTATTATACTAAGTGAAATATGTCAGAAGGAGAAAGGCAAATACATATGATTTCACTTATGTGGAATCCAAAAAACAAAACAAATGAACCAAAACAAAAACCAACCCATAGATACAGACTGTTAATTACCAGCAGAGAAGGTGATTCAAGGGAGAAAACAATGGATGAAGAGGCTTAATTGTACTGGGATGGGTGGTCATTAGGATTATGGTGGTGATCACTTTGTAATGTAGAAATATCTGTAATATATAGTGTATATCCAAAATTTATACAATATTATACACCAATTTTACCTCAATAAAAAAATTTGATTCTTTTTAATGAAAGAAAGAATGTCAATATTATCATAGCATGCTATACACGTATTATTGGCATTTTAGGAGGAAAGCTACCTAAAATTTCAATGACATTCTCCTTGATGCTTATTCCTTTATTGATTAAAATACACAAGTAGAGTCAAGTTTCAATGTTTCATCAAGCCATCCAGCTCCAATCTGACCACAAATGGCCATCTTTTGCTGCAATATAATCCACTGTAGCTGGCGCAAATGAGCATGAACTCTGAAAAGGTGAGTTGTTTGTTAAAAGCCCTTATAGTGTATACAATTTTGTTAGAAGGAGAAAATGAGTGTGTGTGTGTGTGTGTGTGTGTGTGTGTGTGTGTGTGTGTGTGTGTTGATGGGTGGGTTTTGGGAGTGGAGCTGATTTAACTTCAGTTAAAATATGGCCTAAATAGTTCCTTTTCTAGACAAACTCTGAAAGTAAATCAATTCTAACTTCCATTTCACGTATCCCTTGTCCAAATAGCAATACTCAACAGGTCTTCAGTAAAGGGGAATACATATCTTTTGAAGTCTCTCTTTTTAAAGTCAATCTTTCTGTTGTCTGAACCAGTAGGCCTTTGGCTGACATATGTAGGCCTGGTTGTGGTCTGGACCTTGAATCCTGGGAGCACTGATGAATTCAAAGAACTCTCTAATACGTATATGTGTGTTTTTATAACATACCCACAAGCACACACATGTGTGATGTCAACACGATTGAAGTAGAAGTATTTTATACAAATATTGGAACCAGAAAATGGCTAATCTAAAAAACTCAGTAAATATATAAAGATAAATAAGTCGAATGATCATGCCTAATTCTTTTGTAAAAATAGGACTTATCTATAGATATACATAGAAGAAAAACTTCAGTTCTCTTCCTCAAGAAAAACATACCAATTATTAGCATACTTTGGTGAAATTAAAAACACATGTCAAAATGTATTTCACTACTGCTCATTATTGGCCACATCTAACAATATGAGCAATGTAAATTGCTGCACAATTTACAGAGCATTTTTCATGTGTTTGATAACTTCTAAACAATTCAAAATCTGTGGTGTAAGCAGGAGAGTTGTCACCATCTTCTTTTCAGAGTTGAGACTTGGGGGCTCAAGAAAACGAACGGGTTTGCCCCAAGACCTGCAGGGCTGTGTGACCCACTGCTCTTTCTGCCGCACCACACTACCTACGAACAACTATAGCATTCCGTGAAATGAAATGAAAAATCCCAACACTTTCATTTCCTGCTTCTTTAAAGCAGAAATGAGAATGTATTCCAATGATACTATCAAAGAGAATGAAAGAGTTAAAACCATGTGGCTCAATTAAACCCCAGACATTTGCCATAGGTATCACGATTCGAAAGTTTTTATAGCAAGTGAGAATAAGGAATGTTTAAAGCAAAGACAGATCCATTTGCTGACCAAAAAGCATGAGACAGACAAATTGATTCCATCCAATAGTTCAGGTTCACTTTATTGTAATCAGCAAATGCTTTTTTGCTTGAATTGTGCTCCTATGACCTGAATTCAAACTTGAGTTTTTATTTTAGGTCTCTCCAACTTAATCTCGTGTATGGATTTTAATCCCAAATTGTATGAACTCTCTCTAAGGTTTTCTTCCACGTTTGTCTCTCATCTCCTTCCACTTTGCCTCCTCTTCCTCTTCCTTCTCCCTCCGTCTTCTTTCTTTGCCACATACCACATTAACTCCAGGCCAGTAAAATGTTTAAAAGCTGGGTTCCAAAGGAATACCTTGTGGAAGAATCTGCTCCATCCCACAAACACAAAAATGCACCCACATGCCTTATTAATGCAGGAACCCCTCAAGTGCCAGATGGATTCTGGAGGCCATACACTTATGATCTGAAACGTTTTCTCTCTACCACCAAATAAAATCCAGCCAAGTCGCAAACTTTTCAATCCTGCTGAGAAATGAATTCTAACAGATAGAGCCACTGATAAACAGAGGAACCCACAGGAAATGCCAACTTAGAAAATTTGATAAGAAGTGGCGATGATGAAGCGTGACAGTGCTCTCCCTAGGCATGCACTGAGCCTCTCACAAGCATGCGTGTGTTTAATTTTCACAACAGCCTCATGACATAAGTATCATCACTCCCACACTGGACAGACTAGGAAACAAGCTCTGGAAACTAAGGGACTTGCCCAAGCTTTCCTACACGTGATGATGCCCGGATTGATATTCAGTAGAGAGAAAAATATTTAGAGAAAAAAAAAGAGTGAGGAATTAAGAAAGAAAACCCTTGCAACCAATGTAGAGGGAGGGCAGTTGCTACCCAACACAATTCAGAGGTCATGAATTCAAGCCCTGTTTCTGCCAAGTATCAGCAAATCCTTTGAGAATCAAGTTCCTTATCAGAGTAAGTAATGATAATTATCTACAGGGTATTGGTCTGTAGTTTTGTTTTGATTTTTTTACTGTCTTTTTTTTTTGGTATCAAGGTAACATTAGCTTCATAAAATGAATTGGAAAGGGTCATTCTATATTCAGGAAAAGAATGTGTACAATCGGAGTTATTCTACTTTGGTAGAAATCTCAGATGAAACCATCTGTGACTGGATGTTTCTCTTTGGGAGAGACATTTAATTACAAATTGAATTTCACCGATAGTCATAAGACTATTCAAAGTGTCAACTTCATGCCAGTTGAGAGTTTGTGCTTCTAAAGGAATTGGTCCATTTCATCTAAGTAGTCAAATTTGTCTATGTGGTTGTTGGTAGTATCCTCTCATAATCCTTTTGATGAATGCAGGGTCTGCAGTAATACCTGCCTCATTCTCAGGGAACAGCATAAGTCTTGGTAATTTGTGTCTTCTTTTTCTTTGTCAATCTTGCTAGCGTTTGCCAAATGCATTGATATTTTTGAAGAGCCAACTTTTCATTAAAATCATTTCATCTTGTTTTCTGTTTCAAATTCAGTGATTTCTGCTCTTAATTCTATCATGTCCTTCCTTTTCCTTGCTTTGGCTTTATTTTGTTCTTCGTTTTCTCTTTTATTGAGACTGGATCTTAGATTACTATATCTTATATTTTCTAATACCAGCATTTAGTGCTATGAATTTCCCTCTCACCAGTGCTTTAGCTGTAGCCCACAAATTCTGATAATATTGTACTTTCATTTTTACTCGGTTCAATTTATTTTTGTATGCTTTGAGACCGCTTTTGAGACATATGGATTATCCAAATGTCTGTGGCTGTTTTCAAGTGTTTGAAACTATTATCTTCCTGTCATTCATCTCCTCTTTTACTCCATTATGGTCATAGAACATACTTTGTATCATTTCGGGTTTTTTTCTGTTTCTTGAGGGTAAGTCTCCCCTGACCCCTCTCCAGGATATGGTCTAACTTGGTAAATGTTCCATTGGTACTTGATATTCTGCTGTTGTTAGATGGAGTGTTCCACAAAATGCTAATTACAGCCTGTTGGTTGAGAGTTTTTAAATTCTGTATCCTTGCTGATTTTCCATCTAGTCAATCCTTCAATTGTTGGGAAAGAGCTACTAAAATCTCCTATTGCAATTTTGTATTTGCCTATTTCTCTTTTCAGTTCTATCAGGTTTTGCTTGACATTTTTTGCATCTATGTCGTTTGGAATATACACATTTAGAATTGGTGTCTGCCTAGTAGATTGACTCTTTTGTCATTACATAGTGACCCTCTCTCCCTCTGGTAATTTTCTTTGCAATGGAGTCTGCTTTATATTAATATGACTGTTTCTCATTTCTTCTGCTTAATATTTGCATGTACATCTTTACTATCATTTTAGTTTTATCCTCCCTATATTGTCATGTTTGAAGTGAGTTTGTTGTATCTGAGTATATAATTTAGTCATGTTTTTGATCTACCCTACCAATTTCCTATCTTTTGTGTGTTTAGACTAAATTACCTATAATGTAATTACTATTGTTAGGGCTTGTCTGACATTTTGTTTTGTTTTGTTTTCTGTTTGTTCTTTCTCTTTTTTATATTGTTTGTGTCTTAATAAGTTCAGGCTGCTATAATAAAGTACCATAGACTGGATGACTTATTTGTTTATTTGTAAATTATATACTATTTATTTATAATTTTATAAACAAAATTTATTTAATTAATTATTTGTTTATGATGGATTATCTGTGTAGTTACTTCTCACAGTCTGGAGGCTGGACACACAAGATCATGTTGCCAGCATGGTTGTATTTTGGTGAGGGTTTTCTTCCAGATTGCAGACTGCCAACTTCTCTTTCTATCCTTATGATGGAGAAAAAGAGTGAGCTAGCTTTCCCGCCTTTTCCTATAAGAAAAATAATCCCATCATGAGGGCTCCACCAACATGCCTCATTTCCTCCCCAAAGCCCCACCTCCAAATACCATCATGTTGGGGACGAGGTGAGTGATGTCCACATGTGAGTTCTGGGGTGATTACAAACATTCAGTCCATATAGCCTGCTTGTCTGATTTCTTTTCCTGACTTCCTGTGGGTCACCAGTGAATCAAAGAATCAATCACAAGGAAAAGTAGAAAACACTCAGAAATGAATGAAAACAAAAACAATACACCAATACTATGGGAAGCAGGAAAACGGTGCTAAGGGGGAAATCTATAGCTATAAGTACTTATGTTAACAACATAACTTTACAACTTAAGGAGATAGAAAAAGAGGAACAAACTAAACTCAAAGCTACCAGAAATAATGAAACAGTAAAAAGTAGAGTAGAAATTAACTAGAGAAGAGAAAAAAGATAGAGAAAATCAGTGAAACCAAAAGTTGGTTTTTTGAAAAGATCAACAAAATTGACCAACTTTTAACTAGATGGACTAAGAAAAAAAGAAATGAGTTTCATATTGCTAAAATCAGAAATAAAGTTGCAGACATTACTACAGATTCAACAGAAATAAAAAGTACTATAATATAATATTATGAACAATTGTACATCAACAAATTAGATAATCTAAATGACATAGGCAAATTCCTAGAAACACAAAACCTACCAAGACTAAATCATTAAGAAGTAGAAAATCTGAAAAGACCTATAAACTAGTAAGGAGATTGAGTCAGTAATTAGAAATCCCCCAACAAAAGAAAATTCCTGGAACTAATGGCTTCACTGGTGAATTCTAGAAAACATTTAAAGAAGAAGTAATATCAATCCTTCTCAAACTTTTCCAAAATACTGGAAAAGAGGGAACACTTCCTAACACATTCTATGAAGCCAGCATTACCTGACACTAAAGCTAACCAAAGACACTATAGGAAAAGGAAACTATTACTAATACCCTTTAAGAATATTGATGCAAAAATCCTCAACAAAATATCAGCAAAAAAAATTCAGCAGCATATTACAAGGATTATACATCATTACCAAGTGAGATTTATTCCTAGAATGCAAGGATGGTTCAACAAACAAAAATCAACTTATATAACATGCCACATCACCAAAATAAAGTGAAAAACCTCATGATGATCTCAATTCATGCAAAAATTTATTTGACCAAATGCAATGCCCTTTCATGATAAAAGCACTCAACAAACTAGGAATAGAAGGACTCTATCTCAACATACTAAACATCATATATGAAAAACCCACAGCAAACTTCATACTCAAAGGTGAAAAACCAGAACTTGTTCCTCTAAGATAAGGAACAAGGCAAGGATGCCCACCTTTACAACTTCTATTCAACCCAGTACTGGAAGATCTAGGCAGAGCAATTAGGCAAGTAAGACAAATAAAATGTATCTAAGTTGAAAGAATGAAGTAAAATTACCTGTTCATAGATATGATTTTATATGTAAAAATCCCTGAAGATTTCATAAAAACACTGTTAGAACTAATAAATGAAATCAGCAAAGTAGCAGGATACAAAGTCAACATGCAAAAAAACAGCTGCATTATTGTACATGAAAAATAAACAATCTGAAAATGTGATTATAAAAACAATTCCACTTATAATAGTATCAGAAGAAATAAAACACTTAGTAATTAACTTTATCAAGAAGATGAAAGATTTATACAATGGAAACTATGTAATATTGCTGAAAGAAATTAAAGATAAATGGAAACACATTCTAAGTTAACGGATTGAAGACAATATTGTTAAAATGCCAGTCTCACTCAAAGCTGTCTTTGACATATTCAATGCCATCTCTATAAAAATCCACATGATAGTTTTTGCAGAAATATAAAACTATCAAAAATTCATATGGAATCTCAAGTAACACCAAATAGCCAAAAAAAAAGTCTTGAAAATTTAGAACAAAAATTTAGAACTTACACTTTTCTTTCAAAACTTACTAAAAGCTGCAGTCATCGTAACAGTGTGGTACTGGCAATCTAACAGACATGTAGACCAATGTAACACAACAGAGAGCCTGAAATAAATTCTCGAATATTTGGTCAAGTGATTTTTGATAGGGGTGCTAAGACTATTCAATGGGGAAAAGACAGTCTTTTCAACAAATGATGCTAGGAAAACTGGATGTCCATACGCAGAAGAGTAATGTTGGACCATTACCTAATGCTGTATGAAAAATTAATTCGAAATGGATCAAGGACTACACATAAGGCCTAAAACAATAAAATTCCTAGACTAAAACATGGGACAAAAGCATCATGACATTGGACTTGGCAATGATTTCTTGGATATGATACCGGTGGCACAGGTAACAAGAAAAAAATAGACAAATTGGACTTCAAGAAAAGTTTAAAATAGTATGCTTCTGAAGATATTGTCAGCAGAGTAAAAAGGCAACTCATGATGTTTTCAAATCATATATCTGAAAAGAGATTAATATCCAGAGCATATAGAGAACTCCTAAAACTCCACAACAAACAAATAACCTGATTCAAAAATTGGCAAAGGTTTTGGATAGACATTTCTGCAAAGAGATATAAACGGCCAATAAGCACATGAAAAGATGATCAACATCACTAATCACTAGGAAATTCTAATCAAAACTTTAATGAGATACCAGCTCACACCCATTAGAATGGACACTGTCAAAACAAAGAGCAAAAAAACAGAAAACAAGAAGTGTTGGCAAGGATGTGAGGAAACTCGAACCCTTCTGTTTTGTTGGTATGAATGTAAAATGGTACATCTGCTGTGGAAAACAGTATGGTGGTTCTTTAAAAATATTAGAAGTAGTACTACCATATGATCATGCAGTTCTACTTCTGGGCATATATTAAAAAGAATTGAAAGCAAGGTCTTGAAGAGGTGTTTGCACACTCATGTTCATAGTAAAGTTATTAACAATAGCTAAAATATGGAAGCAACCCAAGTGTCTGTGAGTGGAGTAATGGATATGCAAAATGTGGAATATACATACAATGGAATATTACTTATCCTTAAAAAAGGAAGGAAATTCTCTAATATGCCACAATATAGTTGAAACTTGAGGACTTATGCTAAGAAACTTATGAGGACTTATTCCATTTCCATCAGATACTTAGAGAAGTCAAAATCATAAAAACAGAAATAAAATGATGTTGCTACGGGTTGGGGGAGGGGAGGACAAGGAGTTATTATTTAATGGATATAGAATTACAGTTTCACAAGATGAAAAGGGTTATAGAGATGGATGGTGGTGATGATTGCATAACAATGCATAACATTTAATACCACTGAATTATGTACCTTTCTATCCCTGTTAACTGGATCACACACAGCCCAAACTTTTCCAATGACACCGGGTCTCGTTTTATAAGCCCTGGTCTAATCTCCTCAATAATATCTCTGAAGATGTATTATTATTTACAGATATCCCAACACTTGGAAAATTTCCTATAAAACTGACTCATGACTTACTGAGAGACCATATTCTATCCTCAACTCATTCCTAGTTGCTAGAGGAGTCCTCCTTGTCAAACTAAACCCTATGTGTATGTGGTTTCCATTGGGTTTGCCCACGAGAGCAAAACAGAACAAGGTAAACCCCTCCCTCATATGAATGCCCTTCAAGGACATCCTATTCTGGCCCACTCCTCGATTCCCAAGTCTTCTATTTTCTAGCCCAAACAAAACGAAACAAAACATTAATAAATAAATAAAAGGAACAGCCAACAAATCCTCTGGTTCTTTCTACTATTCTACGTAAGAAGTAATTTCAAGTTCTCTCATGAACTGAGGTCCAACCTAGGACCACCTCCATTTCCCAGGGCCTTCCCCAACTCCCCCTGCTGGCCATTGTCTGTCTGGGTGCTGTGTTTATATTGATTTGTCCCAAGATAGATCACTCTTCTGTTGCATTCCTACAATAGCACTCATTTAAGGACTATTAAGCATCCACTTTGCCGAGAACACAGGGATGTATAAAAGGGGATTCAGAGCCTCAAGCCAAGTACAGTGTTGTAGGGATCCCATAAAGTGTACGTAAATCCACAATATATTAGGAAGAAAATGGCAAATGCCAGGAGAGAGCTAGAGATCATGTCTTACGAGAGCACATCTCCAGTGTTCTAGATGACATCTAATGAGGAGGACACAAAGTGTCTTATAATGTGAGAGGCATTTAGAATCAAATCTTGATGGGTGGGAGATGACTGGGACTTCTAGAGGTAACCCAGAGGTGTAGATGGCTGAGTTGATTGATATTTAATTTTCACTCAACCACCAAAATGTTTTACCCAGGAGCTGACACTAGGCCTTGTGTCCCTAGCAACATATTTGCAAAACTGTTGTTTTTCTCTCTTTTTACTTTTAACCGAATGTAAAGATTATATTCATTTCTATTAAGCTTCAAATATGAAATGTTTCCAGACAGTTGAGATGTTTTGGTGTCCTTCTCTTCCTACCCTTTGTGTCCACTACCAATCAGCCTCCCATCACTCAGTGATTTGATACATTTTCTTCCCACTTGCTCCAAGTCCTTAAAGAAAAGGGCCAGGACCGAGCTGAGATCACACTGGAAACTGCCCTCTGAGGTGGCCTTCATCTCATCCATCACTCATTGGCTCCCACATTCTTCAACTCCCATCTCACCGTCTTTACAAAAGGAGACCCCTGTCAGACGCCTTGTTGAAATCCAGATGTGTTTACCAGCTGGCAACACTGACTAAAAAGGAAATTAGGCTAGTCTGCATAACAACTTGTTCTTAGTAAAGCCATGGTGACTTTGAGGATCATGTTTCCTTTCTAAACATTTAGAAATTATTTCTAAACTCTTCTTTAAATTCTACCGCCAGCTTCCAAGTCTGTAACTGGTAGAATTCTTTCCCAGCAAGGCCACCGGAAATTTACTTCCCACATCCCCGTACTGGCATCCTTTGCCAGCCTTCCCCACTCCTCAGGTTTTTACAGCAGGGTAGGGGTACTAGTCACCCATTCATTCAACACATATGAAAGTTTTACTGAAGTCATTTTTTCCAAGAGGATCACACTCTTACTGAGTATGAGTATGCGATTACTCTTGTGATCTCTTTAGGCTTAGATCTCCTGCCCTTTCTGTCCAAAATGGTTTGATGTGGTGGGGGAGGCTGAATAAACAGAGACTCCGTGAGGTGTTTTTTTTCTGCTTATCATTCATTGGCATTTCCTCACTGACTTCAGGCAGATCCTTTGAGTTCTTTTTGCTTTTTTTGATGGTGACTTTATGATAGTACCACTAGGTCAGAACATGGCTTTGCAGTGTGAACACAGCCTATATAATGACTGATCTTGAGCAAGAGACCTGGCTTCTCTAGGTCTCCACCTTCTGTTCTGAAAAATGGGGATAATGCCACAAACCCATGGGGCTAGTGTAGAATTAAAAGAAATACAATCTGACTCTGGTTGGCACCCAGTAGTGGCAATTCATAAACTGCTTTTTAATTTACTTATTTGTGCAAGATCATTAACATTTTTCCTATTTTTGTTTCCTATATGTGTAAACCATCTTTAAAACCAGCCCAGTCATTCTTTTATATTTATTCTTGCTCATCTCTCATCTTTCTATTGTGGATGTGCCCTTTTTATATCTCAGCTAAATTTAGATCAATCAAAGCAATGTGGACAAATAGCGCAGTATTTAGTTTAAAAATGAGACACAAAATACACATGTTGTGGAACCTTATTTATAAAAAGTTCAAGAGCAAATTAAATAAAGTGGAGCGTCTAAAAGCATATTTATGTTTGAAAATTACTCAGGAGCATGGGAAGGGAGACCCCACCTCTAAGAATAGAGGGTCCTGCAAGAGAAGGAGACAGGACAGGGAGGGCCCAGAGCTCCTGGTGCTACAACCCACGTGGCAAATTCGATGTGCTCAGATTGTAATCATTCATTATACTATGCATTTATGTTGTATCTCTGTTTATGTACCTGGTGTCTCACAATAAGAGTTTTTTAAAGGCTGCTTAACACTAATTTAAGTAGATAAAATGTGTGAAGATGGGAGTAACGAACATCATTTTATTCCAAGCTTAGAAAGCTCTTGTTTGATTAGACTTTACTGTTGTTCTGAACTACGAAGGACCAAACAAATGATAAGTACCCTTGCCCCGCCCTGCAGTACCCTTTATTATCAGAGTTGGAGGCTTCTCTTGTTACCTCAGTTTCAGAGTTCACACTTCCTGTCTGTTTTCACACACAAGTATGGCCCAGTGCCAGAGAGAGGGCATGCTCCTGGAATGTTCTGTTGTTCTGTGTCAGAAAATTCAGCCATCTCTTTTCCATTCCACTCCCAAATATCTCCTGTCCTTCCACTCATATGCAAAGTAGACTGTTGGACAAGTAAATCTGTGCTGTACCTGACACAGCTTTGAACAAGAAAAAGAATCCAACTGCACCAGATTTAAGTCATGACCTTGCTTTGCATTCACCCATCTCTGTACTTCATCTCAGAGATGAACAAAGTCCTGCACAGCCCAGCATAGGTTAGAATAATGAAGGAAATTAGGATGTAGATTTTTCAAACTGAGGATCATAAAGAGGTACCAACAATCAAATCAAAGCAGACTCCTTTAGTATCTACTATATACATGCTCAAAATTTAGAGAAATCAATTTCAAGTTCCAACAAGATGGCATAGACCCATTTCTCTCTGTTCTTTCTAATGAAATGTAACTATAAACCTTGGATACTACCAAAGAAGAACAGTAAAAAGTAGTAAGAAAAATGAAAGGTTTTGGAGGCCTGGGACCTGAGGCAAAGCTCCCTGGCATGATGGCTACAGCCCCTTCCCTTCCATCAAATGAAGGTGTTCCAGTCCCAGGACTTCTTAACCATCAGCCCAGAACAGAGGACAGTGCACGCAGGCCCATTCCTCCCTGGAGGGAACCAGATCCTTCCAGAAGCCCTGGGCAGCACCACCACAATGAGGCAAGGCAGTTCCTTCCCTCCAGACCTGAGACTCACCTCCCGCATCTCTGCTGCTCTGCCGCAGCACATCTCCCCTAGGCAGGGGGATCCTGCGCAACAAGCACCAGGCCATGGAAGCCTCTTCGCCCAGCAAGCCAGAAACTCCACTCCCCAGAGGCACATGGAGGGGGTGGGTGTAATCCGCAAGAGGGAGGCGGGCCAGCATTTTTGTCCCACAGCCTGAGATTCACCTTCCTCACCAAAAACACCCCACAGACACACATAAATGTGCTGAACTGATTTTTTTCTAATTCATTTTATTTTTAGAGCAGTTTTAGGTTCATAGCAAAATTGAAAGGAAGATTTTCCATAGACCCTTTACCCCTACAGATGTACAGCCTCACCTTCTATCAACACCCAGCATCAGACGGAACATTTGTAACAGGTGATGAGCCTACACAGACACATCATTAGCATCCTAAGTCCATAGTCTGCATTTGGGTTCCTTCTATGTCCTTGGGTGTCATATGTTTTATGGGTTTGGACAAATATTTTCTCCCAGCCCGTGGCTGTCTTCTCATTCTTTTAACAGTGTGTTTTACTTATCAGATGTTTTTGATTTTAATGAAGTTCAGCTTATCAATTCTGTCTCTCATGGACCTTTAGTATTATATCTTAAAAGTAATTGCTAAATCCAAGGTCATCTAGATTTTCTATGTTATCTTCTAGGAGTTTTATAGTTTTGTATTTTACATTTAGTTCTGTTATCCATTTTGAGTTAATTTTTGTAAAGGATGTAAGATCTGGGCCTAGATATTTTTTTTGCATGTGGATGTCTAGTTGCTCCAAAAACACTTGTTGAAAAGACTCTCTTTTTCTCCATTGTATTGCCTTTGCTTCTTTGTTAAAGACCAATTGACTACATCTGTGTAGATCTAATTCTGAGGCATCTATTCTGTTCCATTGATCTATTTGTCTATTCTTTAACCTCTACCAAACTCTTCTGATTACTGTAGTTTTATGGTAAGTCTTGAAGTGGGGTAGTGTTAGTCCTTGGACTTCATTCTTCTTCAGTATTGGGTTGACTCTTCTGGGTCTTTTGCCTTTTCATATAAACTTTTGAATCAGTTTGTCAATATCCACAAATCAACTTTCTATGATTTTAATTGGAATCAAATTGAGTTGAATCTATATGCCAAGTTGAGAAGAATTGGCATCTTGACAATGTCAAGTCTTCTTATCCATGGACATGGGATATCTCTCCATTTATTTAGTTCTTTGATTTCTCTCAACTATTTTGTAGTTTTCTTCAAACAATGCTGTAGATATTTTGTTAGATGTATACAGATGTATTTAACTTCTAGAACCTAATATAAATAGTATTGGCCTTTTTATATGAAATTTTAACTGTTCATTGCTGGTATATAGGAAAGCTAATTATATTAGTATAGTAACCTTGTATATTTCAACATCATTATAATCACTTCTTAGTTACAAGAGGGTTTTGCTTTGGTAGATTCTTTCAGATTTTCTACATGAACAATCAGGTTATCTGTGAATAAAAACAGTTTTCTTTCTTTCTTTTGAATCTGTATACCTTTTATTTATTTTTGTTGTCTACTGCAGTAGCTCGCACTTCTAGTACTATGTTCAGAATGAGTGGTGCCTAACAAACAGTCTCAGCCAGGCGATCAAAGTCAACATCAATGATTATAATTCAAATTGATAATATGTACTTTTGGTCAGACGGGACAAAAATGACACTACCTCTGTGGTCTTCCTTCAAAATCCATAACCTCAGTCTAATCATGAGGAAAACATTAGACATTTTCCAATAAAGCAACATCCTACAGCATACTCAACCAATACTTCTCAAAATTTTCAAAGTTATCAAAGAGAAAGGATGTCTAAGAAACTGCCACAGCCAAGAGGAGCCTAAGAAAAAATGACCTCTAACTGTAATGTGCTATCTTAGCTAGGATCTTAAATTAGGAAAGGGGTTTTAGGTAAAAACTAAGGAAATCTGAATACAGCATGGACTTCAGTTAATAATAATTTATCAGTATTGGTTCACTAATTCATGACAAGTGAACCACACTAATATAAGATGCCAATAATAGGGGAAACTATATGTGTGGAGTAGGAAAGTATAATAGAACTCTCTCTACTATCTGCCTATTTTCTGTATAAATCTAAAACTGTCCTAAAACATAAAGCCTATTAATAAGAAAGGGCAACAGAAGGGATCCTTGTAGCAATGGAAGTGCTCAGTATCTTGACATTTGTGGTGGATACAGAAACCTATATACGTGATAAAACTGAACTGAGCTAAGCAACCATACATACAAACACCCACCACCCACAAATAAATACAAGTAAAACTGGAGAAACTTGAATGGCACCTTGTATCATGTCATTATCCTGACTGTGATATTGCGAAACTCTACTTTGCAAAATGTTACGATTGAGGATAACTGGATAAACGATACAACTGCATATGAATCCATAATCATCTCAATAAAAGTTTCAATTAAAAGAATTAAACAGCTCCTAAAAGCATGTCTTCAGGGATAGCAAGTAGGAAAAACTGGGCGATGTCATGCTTCTGAACTCAGTCTTTATGTGAACCAAGGAATATTCAAAACAGAAGAGTAGCGACAAGTTAACAATCAAAGTAATCGTAAATAAAAAAGAAGAATAAAGCAGAAGGACAAGGAGATGTAGGAGAAGTAGCAGGGCTCCCATTGGTAACCAGATATCAACACTTTTTAGAAGCTACAACTATCCCATTTGGAGGGTTACAAGCAACTTCTGTTTTCCAGGATGGAGGTCAGTATTTACCTTGGGAGCAAAGAGCTTCTTTATTTTCAATAATTATATTAAGATTTCTTTTATTATGTGATACAAGCCATCTCATATAAGTATAGGGCACACTGACTGGCAGACAGAAGATATTAAACAAATAATTTTTGAATAAAAGTAACTAGAGAAACAATCAGGACAGTTTTGAACTCCGATCTCAAGAATTATTCAGTGCAGTTGACACTGGACATTCTCAAGGGTAAGCGTAGAGCACCAAGCCCCTTGTGTGACTCAAGCTTCCTGCTCCAGTGAGGTGAACAAGGAGTAGCAAGGCCACTAGCCGTTTCAAACTGAGGCAATCTCCCCTTGAGACCTTCCCAGGTACTGCCGGCAGGGTGGAGACAGTCCCGTCGCCAAGAGTGAACATGAGCTAAAAATGAAGGGAGAAACTGCAGGTCCAGGTCGTGAGGGGAATAGAAAGAGTAGTGTTCCTACAGGAGCCTTCAGATTCCAGACGTCAAAAACCTCTCAGGCTTCCTCTGCCAGAAATCCCCAACCCTGTACCCCACAGACAATGATTCATGCCACATAAAAATATGGATCGATAATTCAGAAAGGCAAGCCTCCCCCAGAGGCTTCAAACTTTTGTAGCGCTTTCCTTCAGTGTCTGTGCTTTTCCCCTTTTTTCCGCACCTGCATCCATATTGAATCAGCATCTGCTCCCATCACATGATCCAGGTACAGACGCATCAGGTCGGGAAGATTGTATCTCCTCATCTGACCTGGCATTTGTCTGTCCTGCTGTGGCCGGAATGTGATCCCTCGTTGACGAAATGCAGCCCTCACATATGTCGGGAGGCCCTTTGTTCCCCCAGGGTGCCCCTGCTGCAAGCACAGGGATTCAGGCCTCTATTTCGGTGGCCCTTTCAAAACAAATGGCAGATCACAGCAGGTGCTGTTCAGCTCAACATTTGGTCCCCCACACAGATGCACCCCTGCCTGCTGCCTACAGAACTAATCAAGGAGGCTTGGTAGTTGTGCGCACACCCTTGTGTGTGTGAGTGTGTGTGTGCCCTCTGGTTCCGAGAATAGAATGTGTAAACAGCTCTGATGTTTTCTTTTTTATCTTGAGCTTTATCCTGAGAAAGCAACTTGGTTGAGGTGGCGATTAACAGCCAGGCTCAAGGGCTCCGGTGAAGGACTCAGCAAAGGAGTCACAGATGCAAAGTGTTTTCTCTGATGTCTGGTCCCAGGATGTCAGAGACAGAACCAGGATCCTGGAGTCCCAAAGTTAATCTCCACAGTCTTCCTCCAGAATTGCAAACAGTGCTCAGGCCTCCTGGGGCAAAAAGATGTGAAAAATGTCTCATTTAAATTCTCTGCAAACTCCATTCATAGCATATGCTCAATGTTTATGTTTACATACGAAGTATATTATTACATTTTTTAAGAGGTTGCCATTACTGTTATTATTTCTGACGAGGTGGAGATATCTGAGTGGTAGATCAGCCAAAAGACAAATAGTTTTTGAGCTGACTTCTCCCAGGATGAATGTCTTTCTTCATCAGTCCTCCCCTGTGCGAGAAACACCTCAATCAGCTGTTAAATGCTCATGAATTCATTCTTTATATTCTGAATTTCCTTGTATTTGCATAAACTACTGATGTGCGATAGTATATGCTAAACTCCACTCTGACTGAAAATGATAAATCCAAGCCTCTTTGTAAGCAGATTGCAAGATTCAAATATTTTTTTAGGAATGACTACAGAACTTTAACATTAACATTGTTTTTCCTTTTCACTCACTTTTGAGTCTTAAGGGATGCGTCTAGCATTGCAGTCATTCCTTAAGATCCGGTGAGCTTCTTGGCACAGGGGTGGTGTTAGCATGTCCACTGAGTTGCTCAACTCTATTCATGCCGTTATGAGATTTCTCCATGAAAGGTTCTCATATCCTCCACAAGGGCCATGTGTGCAATGACTGGGGAGTGGGGTGGGGCGCAGTCCCGTGGTCCTTGTGTGTATGGACCCCTCCCTGGAAGAGGCCTGACAGCATGGATCCCTGGGGGATGAAAAGGATGCAGACGTCCTTGCACTGGTTTGGCACGTGAGCAAGATATCTCCACAGTAATCCCTCCACCAATCTAAGACTCTGTTATTCTAAAACTAATTCTGGATTAGCCAAGTACAGCCCTGGCCCCAGCATGAGGTCACAAAGCAGGCTTTCTCCAACAACGCGTGCTGAATACCATCTGGATGATGGCTGCAGATTCATTTTCTGCAAAGCATTGCAGGCATGTATGGACTCACCTCCAAGTACTGTTATTTCCCTGAGGCCATGCCCTCCACCTCCAGCCTGTAGGAGGGCTTGTTATATAGCCACACGCCACTTTTGACACTCACTGTTAGTGCCCTGAAGTCCCTTTGCCTCTCAGCTGCTTGTTCAACAATTACAAAGTGGTCTCTTCTTAGAATCAGTCCTTGGGGATACTGGAAGATGAACTGACACTCATCTGAGTTCTTGTAATGTGTCAGACCCTGTGCAGTGAGGTGGAGCATGCAGAGATGAGTGATCAGGGCCTGCCTTAAGATGACTGGGCCGTGGGGCATGTGCAAGGTGTGGTGATCGTGGCAAAACCAGGTGCCATAGGGGGGATTAAATAAATATGAGATTTACATTGACTTAAGTGACTGGGTCTTTGAAAAATGGTTTGGACTTCAGTAACTGGAAAAACAGCAGGGGGTGGGAATACTTAGAAAGCCATAAGCTAAAAAAACAAAGTCGGCAAAGGAGAGGCGCGGACTCTCAGGCTGCATTCTGGACCCAGCCAAGGGCAGGTTGGAGCCCAGGCACCCTGGGGACATGGAGCACAGCCAGCCCCGGCTTGTGAAAGCAGAGCGGGGGGAATTCGGACACCTTGGCCACCCATCTAACGGGCATGGACTTGCTTCCTCCCTCCACGGAAGCCCCTGAAGGAGCCTGGTGAGGAGCGCGCGCTCCCACCAGCTCTGGACACCCAGGGGAAGCTGGGTCTGGATCGGAGGCCGGAGGTCACTGAAGGGCGAGCGATCTGCCTCTGCCGCCAGCTTTTCCCACTGGCCACAGCCCCTGGGTCCCTTCCCCCCATCACTTCAGCCACCCCCACTCTCACCCACAGGAAGTCCGACATTAATCCTTTTTAAAGATACTCACGTTACACTGTAGACTCTTCAACACTGAAAAATGCTCAAGACAGTGGGAAAGAGGGTGGGTGCCCATGGGGAGACGCTGCTCTCCCGCCCCACCCTCCAGAAGGCGGCAGAGGGAACCCCGCCACCTCCCTCCAGGACTTAGAGAAAGCCCCTGAGAAGGAGAGCATGAAAATCCTTCCGTTTTAGCACAGACTCGTCCCCAGGGAAACCCCAGAGCACTTGAACAAGCCTCAAACAAGGTCCAGGCACCAGCTTTTAAATCAAACCATTAGTCATATCCTTTTCTCATACTTGAGGTTTCAGCCCCTCTGTTCCCAGCAAGGCTCAGGTCTGGAAGGCCTTCTGCAGAGCAGCGCACAGAAGCCCTGCTCGGGCTGGGCCGACCTGGAGGGGCGGGATGCCCAGCGCGGCGCTAGGCTCCGCACACCCCCCTCCAGGCTCCTTGCTCCCCAGAGGGCCCACGCAAAGCGCTCTCTGGGGTCTGGCGGCTATTGCTAACATTCTTGTCTTCGATTGCATTGTATAAATAGTAATTTAATTTTTGACCAGTGTCTATAGGTTTAAAAAAATGAAAAAAGAAAAGAAAACAGAAACAAAGCCAAGTTCTTGTTCAGTATGTACTTCTTAAAACTGAAGAGAAAATGGAAAAGGCTTTCCACAGTTCCTGTGGTCAAACCCAGGGACCAGTGATTTTTAGATTCATCTTACTTTTCTGATGATAGAGCAGAATGCCAAGGGTCCAGGGAGCACCATGACATTAAGATCTCTCCTCTCACAAAAGCCCAGGGGACAAGCTTTGGATTTTTTAATTCAAGAGGAAAGCCCAGACAGAAAAGAAAAGTGCCCCTCGCTTTCCAGGTGCCATGCCTCCAAGCCCTGAGACGGACGCCCGGCCAGCGGCCCAGGCACGGTCCCGGGGGCCGGCCCCCGCCCACCGAGGCAGACGCCGCATTCCTAGGCGGCCGCCCGGTGAACGCTCTCGCCCGGGAGAAAACTGTCTCCCGCTCTGGCTGCAGAGCATAAACGGCTGAAAAAAGGAGGGCGGAGTATGATTCACTCTGGGCTGAAAAGTGACTCAAAAAGGAAATTGCCTGGTGCGCTGGGATGACACAGTTCGCCGTAACCTGCTGTGACCAGGCCTGTCTGCCGGGCCCCTGTCTACCTTGCCTTGGAGCCAGGCAGGTGAACATGCTGCGCACGCTCCAGGCTCCATCCCGCACGCAGTGACTAAGAGACTTTTCCTGGCCGAGCTCTGCCTGACCACTCCCAGCCTCCTGCCACAGGGATCCTAGGGACTCCAGGAAACAATTCAGAAAAGGACTAGAAACTGTTTAGATTGAAAGACAGGCCTCTGGAGAACCCAAAAGTAGGGTGAGGAAAAGGGGAAGAGAGCCGAGTGCTCTGTGTTCCTACAGCCTGTCTTTCTTTTAACAATTTCCGGCTTCAGGCTGAGGGATCCCTCCAAACCCCACGTAAAAAAAATAAATAAATAAAGGGGAAAAAGCTCACTTTGTTTTTTACAATTGACTTCTTCCTTTCTCCCTGAGATGAAGGGAGCTTACAGATCTAAGCCTCACAAATTACAGAGTTAAACCTTAAAAAGGATCAGGTACTCCCTGAGCTCTTTTAACCCTGAAAAGCAGAAGTTAGGGAGAAGTACATGAAATTATTATTTTGCTAAGTCAAACCAGGCAAATATCCTCATTTCATACATCCAGTCTTACAGACTGCCTGAGAGAGTTGTCAAAGCTTCCTTTTAAAGCACTGCACTGTTTCCAAAAGGCTTTCCTGTCTCTCCTAGATGTTAGCTTAGCTAACCGCCAAGCACCTGCCTGCCCCTCACCTGCTCAGTGCTCACCGCCGCTCCCTGCGCCGCCTGGGCGGCTGGTGGGCAGTACCATTCTCCCCACCTGTGAGACGCCATGCTGATGGTAAGGCTGCGCAGGCAGTTGGCATTGTCTCCTGGGCAAAACTCACACCATTCCAGGCTCATGGGTTACCATCAGGCCTGCCACCGTCCCCAGGAGACCCCTACACCTCAAGAGAATGACCACGGCCTCATCAGGCCTCCTGGCAGGCTCCAGGTGTCAGAGACCACCCCCCTGCCAAGTCCCTGCTCAGGCGACTCCTCTGCCCCCCTAACTGGGTGGAGAGAACCAGCCCCACGGGCAGAGGGGCACCGTGTCATTCTCCCAGGTGACAGAGCCACGTGTGGTGAATCCCCATCCTCTCCAAAGAGCCAAATGCTATCTCTAATGGATGAAAAGAGGGACAACCACCCCGCCCAAAACACACACACACACACACACGCACACACACACACGCACGCATGCACTTCTTATACACAGATGAGTCACCAGCATTTTTCTATAAGTCACTTTCATTGCCTACTGATGACTACAGGTGTCCTGCCTTCTTTCCCTTCAGTGAAAATGTGTTGAGTGTTTAGCCCATCCCATTCATTTGCTTTTCCAGCAAAAATAATCAAGCTTCAGACTCCTATCAGGAAGTTTAGATTCTAGAGAGGGAGAACACACACGTTCAGGCGACCCAGTAATGTGTGCTTTGTGAACATACAGGGATCAGCAGTTTACTCTGCCTGGGAAATCAGGTCCACGTGGGTGCGATGCGCTGCTGTTGCTCAGCACGCAGAGGTGCACGCAGTAAGATGTACTAGCGAATGAGTGGGTGAGTGAGGGGATGAGGGCAGGACTTGAACATCGTCAGTGTGTCAAGGCTGTCCTGGGCACTACGGGCAAAGTAGTGAAGAAAACGGATACCAATCCTTGCCTACAGAACAAAGTGGGCTTGACCAACATGATATTTTGACTTGTATTCAGAATTTTAAGATAGGGGTTTCTTTTTAAGGGAAAGCATTGCTTGAGGTTTGGAAAGGATATGGGATGTACAACACACACTCCAGATTGGAAAACAGTGAAGTTGGAAAGTTTGGGAATCTAATGAATTTCAGAGAAAAAAAGAAAAGAGAAATAGTAACATGCCCTGGCCTCTGCTTTTGACCCTGTGAAAATGGTTATCAACATTTCCAGACCTTTCCCGAGGCACCAAAATAGAAAGGAGAAAATAAAGGAAATCAGTCTGACATTTCTATTTGCCTCCTTTGCTGGTGATTTACCTTTAACCTAAACCTCGTGACAGACAATTAGAAGGAGCCTCAGAGGTGGTTAAGGAGCAGGTCTTCCAAGGGAGCATCCCTGTGCTGTCCCACCTGCCCCTCCCAATTCGTTTCGCAGGTTTGCCGAGAACATTTAGCTCTCCCTGCTTCCTAATGAAGTAAACACTGAAGATCAGTTTAGCAAATTTAAACTTCTAATACCACATTTTAATTTTATTAGGTAAACATTAATACACACTGAAAAGGGTTATAAGAATGCAATTTGATGCTTTGATAAATGTATATACCTGAGAAACCATGAGTCTAATCAAGATACAGGATATTATCACCCCAGAAATCTCTCTCAAGACCCTTTCTAGAAAATACCATGCAAGCAGAGGTAACCACTTTTCTGATTTCTAACACCATATATTAATTTGGGCTGTTCTTGAACTTCATTTAATTGAATAAAAAAGTATATAGTCTTTAGGGTTTGACTTCTCCCTCTCAGCATGATGCTTTTGAAATTCATTCACATATATCAGTAGTTTCTTTTTATTCCTAAGTAACAGTCCTCCTACATTGTACATGACTGTACAAGCTGTTTATCCATTCTCTTTTGGTAGGTATTTTGTTTCATTTCTTTTAGGTAAATACTGAGAATAGAATTTCTAGGTCCCAAAACAAGTGTATGTTTAACTTAATAAGAATCTTCCAAACTGTATTCTGAAGTGATTGCACCAATTTACATTACTACCAGCAATGTAAGAGCTCCAGTTATTCAATATCCTTGATAACACCTAGTGCTACCAATCTTTCCAGTTTTAAGTGTGCTAATGGATATGAAGGTGTGTCTCATTGTGGTTTTCATGTGCATTTCTCTAAGATCCTAGCATTTTTTCATGTTCTTCTTGGCTATTCCTATCAGTTTTAGTGAAGTGTCTGTTCATGTCTTTTGCCCATTTTTAATGGATTACTTGTCTACATACATAGATATAGATAGATGATAGAAGTCTTTTGTCAGAAATATATATTATAAATAGGTTCTTGTGTTTTTCAGTTCATAAAGGTCTCTTTTAATTTTGAAGAAGCCAAATTTATCAGTTTTTTCCTTTATGCTTAGAAGTTTTAATTCCCCTCCCTAAGAAATATTTGCCTACTTCAAAGCTGCAAAGTTATTTTCCATTGTTGTCTTCTGGAAGTTGTAGACTCTTAGTTTTTATGGCTAAGACTATGATAGATCTCAAAGTAATCTTTGAGTGCTTGTAAGTTATAAAGATTAAGAAACATTTTTCTACATATTTGTATAGCTGAACAGATGTTTAACATAATCTAATGAGAAGACTTTCATTAACAACTCTGTTAAAAATAAAAAAATTAAAGAAAACTACCATAAGATCCAGCAATTCCACTTCTGAGAATATATCCAAAGGAAATGAAAACACTATGTTGAAGAGATTTCCGTGCCCCCATGTTCCTAGCAGCATTATTTACAACAGCTAAGACATGAAAACAACCCATGTCCATTGATGGATGAATGGCTAAAGAAGGTGTGAGATATATGTATATCTCAAGTATGCATATATATATTCCAGTTTTATTGGAATATAATTGACATACAGCACTGTATAAGTCTAAGGTATACAATACACACATACACACACACACACACACACACACACACACTGGAATATTATCCATCCATAAAAAAGAAGGAAATCCTGTAATTTGCACAGCATGGATGGACCTTGAAGGTATTACACTAAGTATGTCAGATGGAGAAAGATAAATACTGTATGATGTCATGTATATATGGAATCTAAAAGAAAGAAAAATGGAAGGAAGGAAGGAAGACTAAATTCATAGAAAAAGAGATCAGATTTGTGGTTACCAGACATAGGGGCTGAAGGGAGGATGGTTAATATTGGAGCAATTGGTCAGATTTGGAGGAAGGTGGTGAAAAAGTACAAACTTCCAATTATAAGATTAGTAAGTACTAGGGATATAATTAGTTAACAGTGGTGTATGATGTATTTGTAAGTCACTAAAAGAGTAAATACTGTAAGTTCTCATCACTTGGAAAAAATTTTTTTCTTTTTTTTTTTAATCTATATGAAATAATAGATGTTAACTAAACCTACTGTGGTAATCATTGCACAATATATGTAAGTCAAACCATTAGGCTGTGCACCTTAAACTTATACAGTGCTGCATACCAATTATATCTCAATAAAACTGGGGATTATTTTGAAAAAGGAAAAAAGGCCACACTAAAAAAAAAAAAAAAAAAGGAAGAGAGGAGAAGGTGGCAGAGAAAGAAAGGATTCTTGCTGTGATATCCATTTACCCAGTTGTTTAAACACATGTATGAGGAAAAGTTTTAATATAAAAAATTTTTAATATTGTAAAAAAAATTGAGACTGTACAGGTGGATCTATTTCTGAATTCTCTATTCTTGTCTATTGACCTAATTGTCTATTCTTAAACCAATAGCATACAAATATGATTAAGGTAGATATATAGAAAAAACTCATATGAGACACAAAGTATAAAATAAATATCAATGAGTCCATATTTGTATAAAGAATTGAGTAAATAAAATACAGGGTGGGTAGGGGAAGAGAAGTGACAAACCCCCCACATAAAAGATTTCCTAATAATAATTTATGTGGACACTCCACCCTCAAGGAAGTGGAGCATGCCTCCCCATCTCTTAAGTGTGGGCCGGGCTAAGTGACCTCTTCCCAAAGAGTAGTGTCTGGAAAGGGCAAGAAAAGACTTTTTAGTAGGAAACACTGGTAAATAGTACCTTCACTAGGTAACCAAAGGTGACATTAGCAGTGCCAGATCACGTTCATGGCCAGTACCCTCGATGCCATGTGAGGGAAACAGAGCCCCCCTCGGTGGTCTTCCTCCCAAACACATAATCCACAGTAATAATGAGGAAAATATCAGACACATCCCAGTCCATCCTACAAAATGTCTAACCCCTACTCCCCAAAAACCTGTCAAAAAATAAATTCATACGAGACAGGTGGTCTCCCAAATTTTTGTTGTCGGCATTGTATTGATTTTCTTTGGTGCTTTGCTTCCCCAGATACATACTAGAATCACCTGGTCTATTTCTTTTGAAAAGTGTTCACTGGGATGTTGACAGGATTGCACTGAATCAATAGATCAATCAAGAATATCAACAAGTTCACCATAGTGCTACCTCCAGCCTGTGAGCATGGTTGTTACTCTCTATGTATTTAGGGCTTGTGTAATCCTTCTAAGCAGTTCTTTTTTAGATTTCAGGGCACTGGCTTTGCATGTCTTTTCCTAAACATATTCTGAAGTAGTTTATTTTGTGTGTGGTGAAGTGTTTTTGTTTCACAGTCATTTGCTACTAGTATACAGAAATATGATTGATTGTTGAATAGTAACCATGTGTCCTGTGACCTTGCGGAGTTCAGTCTGGAATCTAGCAACTTTAGAGGTGTCAGCATATCTACATGAACCATCACACCAATTGCAAATGAAATAATTTTACTTCGTTCCCAATCTTTTTGCCTTTTGGGTGTATCTTTACCTTATTGTACTGGCTGGAACCTCCAGGAACAGAAGTAAGAAGAGTGAATATCCTCATATTTGCCTCAATCTTTGGAGGCAGGTGTTTCTTATTTCACCATTAAGTATGGTGTTAGCTGTCATTTGTTTGTTTTTTTTCATTCATATCCTTTGCAGATGAAGGAAGTTCTTTTTCATTCCCCATATACTGCAAGTTTTTATGATGAATGAGTGTACCTTTTAATAAATGCATGCATGATCATAGAATTTTCCTCATTTATTCTGTTAATATGATAAATAATGCTGATTAGTATTTAAATATTAAGCCAACCTTATAACCAAAGATACACAATTTATCCAGGGTAAATCCTGCTTGGTCATAATGTACTATCCTGCCTGTACATTGTTAGATTCAATTTTCTAATATTTTGCTTAGAATTATTGCACCAACGTCCCAGAAGGACATTGGTCTGCAATATTCTTGTCTCCACCACTGGCAGAAATATGATTCTCCGTTGTTCACTTCATAGGGTTTCTGAAAACCAGCACTAATGAGATTTTAGTGAGAGGCTTTCCAGTTGAATAATTTGGAAGTTCCATGTGTTAACATTGCTAATATCTTCTCTCACACAAAATAAATATCATGCTCACATATGCTCAGATTCTCAAAAAGTGAGGCATGATTACTTTTTATGAAGTAAATCAAGACATTTTCTCATGATTCTGGGTCACAGGAACAAGTTTCCAAGAGATAAGCTCTGAGTGTTCATTTTCACCCAGTGTTTAAAAGTGAATTAAGTTCAGGTCACTCGATAAGCCACTGAGAACAACGTATTTGTCCTCTCAAATGAACCAACCTTGTGAGCGAGTGTATGTGCACCCTCCTGCCCAAAATGGTGCCATGCTGTCTTCTAATCTCAACAGCCCCTATGCTACAGGATGGCAGAGACTGGCCAAGATGGAGAAAACTCTTCAGAAATACCACTTCTTCCAAAGTCTCTGGGTTTTCTCCTCTGCTGCACCCTGATGTGAGCTGGTTTGTGGGATGAAGTGATGGTACAGCTGACTACCACCCTCAGCTAGCACACTTACACTGGCTTTGGATTTTAAAAGCAGACTGTATTTTAGCATTTCACAGAGTATTTATCCCTTATTGTCTACACCTGTCCCATGTGTAATCAATAGCCTACAATCTAGGGCTCCCAGAAAGTAGCTTTTCTCTCGTACAATAAACATATTTCCTAATTTGACTTAGGACGGGAAGAATGATATTTAAGGTGGTTACATGAATAATTCTGACGGTGCTACCTTGGGCTGCCGAGCCTGCGGTTTGCAGCCCTGGGGCGCTTGAGGCAGGGCCCTCTGGAGGGCTGTTGGCTGCATTGACATAAAGGAGGGACTGTTTGGTAGAGTAGAAGGAGGACATTTTAGCACTTGCTGTTTTGTCCTGATAATAGAGCAAGGAAAAGCAATGAGGACCATAGTAGGATTGGGTTGACATCTACCTAGGGAATTAGTTGTTTGCAAGGAGGCGCTTCCCTGCAAGGAGGGCTCGGGCTGCGGGGAGAGGGGAAAGGCGCCCCTAGTGAGCACTTGCAGCTTCAGGAGCACGGCGGGCTTGCCTTTTCACCCGGGGCCTCCAACAGGGAAAGGCCGAGGTGGCCCCTACAGCCCCGGGAACAGGATGCAGCAGTCCAGGGGGGCACGCTGGACAGCTAGGAGCCCTGGGAGGCAGTCCTCGGCGGGGGGGGGGGGGGGCGGGGCGGCAACGCTGCAGGGGGCCTGGGGTGAGAGCCACAGCCCTGCAATTTGACCATTAAAGTTACAATGATCCTTTTGATTTAAAAATATTTATTTAGCAAAACCCACATGCCTTAACACTGTACTATGTGCTGGAGATACACCAAGGAGTGAATCATCCCTGCCCTCAGGAAACAGACACTGGCACAAAGCCAATATGCAAGTCCCGTGAAAATCAGTTTCTCCCTACAAATTATCTGTGATGTGAAGGGAAAGCGAAGTGTCCCATGAACGCATAAGAGGAGCTCCTGCCCAAGGGTGGCTGATGGAGGAGAGGAAGCCGCTGGAGGAATTGAAAGGCGGCATGCTGGGCAGGGCAGGTGAGGACACAGGGGTCAAGGCGACAGCTGGCTTTGGGAAGGGCACCGCACTGCTGGCCGGCAGCTCCCTAAAATGCACTGGCCTGGTGGTGCCCCGCCCGCAATCTCTGAGTGGAGTGAGAGGACAGGCTGGGCACACCTCACTCATTCATTCCATCAGGAAGCCTTTGAGTCTGGCCTGAAGGCACAGAGTGCTTTCCTAGACGGGCCTCCAGTGTCAAACCTCTTGATTCACGTTTTATATTCATTCTTATGCAAAATCTTTATATTCTACTAAAAAGAGCGCATTTGTAAAAGTTAGGCCTGGAAGGCAGTTAAATCACCTCTTCTAATTTTTTGTTTCACGAAGTGAGATCTCAGTGAAGTACTCTAAAATGAATGCACAGAAGTAGTTTAATAGGTCAGATTTTCATTCTCTGCTTTTCAACTTTCTTTTGTTAGAAGCGTTTTTTGCTTTGTTTTGTTTTGAAATCAAAAAGAGGCTGTTCAGCAAATTTATAACTTGGAGGGTGTTGGGCATATGTCCTGAGTATTAGTCTGTATTTTTTATCCTGTGAGATACTGTGAAATTCCAGATCTGTGAAAATCACTTTTATAAGTAGAATGTTTTCCTTTCTGCAAATATACCCCTTAAACATTTATTTTAGCAAAAAAGCTGTCCTACATTATCAAATAAACACCATAGAATAACTTCAGTTGAGAACAAAAATGCGGACACTTAGTCTTGTCCCCACCAGGGATTAGATTTATTCATTCAATAAATACTTCCTAAGTGGTCTTGATATTGTGAGCCAGACACTCTTTGGTAACTTAGCTAAATGACTTTCCTCTACTGCCTTCCATTTGCAATTTTAATTGGAAAGTTTTTCTTCTTTGTAATTATGTGTATACATATGTTAGTTATATGCTATATGTATACATTTACATAACTATATAGTCATAGATACATTGGGTGTAGATTCTTAAAAAGCAGTTATTACATTGCATATGATATTCAATGAAAGTCTACATCAGAGATACCAAAGTTTTAACAAAGAAGATAATATATTATTTATATGGCATTTATATTTATATAGTAAATGCCCTCATGAAACTTTTACATATACTTTCCCTGAATTAAAACCACAATATTAAAAGAGAAGAAAAACCATTGGGGAAAGAAGCAAAATATCTGTCCGATCACAGCTTTCTCCTAGCCTGTGCTCACGGTTCTGGACATGGGAACCAGAGTCCGCCAGAGTCGCACTCCTCCTACAGTGCTGGTGGATGCCGGGGGCGGGGCTCGGTTTGCAGTCATCAGCACTGGCTTCTCCAGTGTCCTTCTGGCAGCTGCAGCCAAGAGTCCAGCCCTACAGGGCCCAGGAAATGAGAGCTAGTGTACCTGGGCCTAAGCAGCCCCTTGCTGGGGTCCTCTACTCCCCCTTCCTGATGGTGGTTAAGTCTGCCACAGAGCGTGCAGGAGCCTTGTGCACTCATGGAGATCAGGGCTGTCAACAAATAAAACAGGACAAACACACAGATGGATAAGTAGAGAGACAGAGTAACCGTGTGGGATAAATCAGGAGTCCCTGCTCGTTCCACCACATGACCAGGCCAATCAAACCCTTTCTTGATGCTCCCGAATCACAGTCCTCTCTGTGAGCTTCCCTCCATAGCTACTCAAGCGATTTTCTTGTCAAGAAAACGTATGAGGAGAGGCCCTTTGAACAGTTTGCCTTAGTGCCTTAAAGAAATGATTCTCTCAATAAGGTATCAAGAGCTTTGCAAGATTTGTCATCAAAATATTTTTACTGAAGACTCTGATTTAAGTGTTTAGCCCAGGTTTCCTGGCCTGTTGTGTTCTTACCTACAGATTTTCAGGCTTTCTCTCCAGAGGAGAAAGAGAAAGTGTTCCAGTGGATAAGAGCTCTATCTGGAAGTGGAACATAGCACAGGGCTATTACATGCGAGATATTTACATGCCTTTTTTTTCTAAGACCATTCATTTGCGAAATGCTAGAAATAGCAGAGAAACAACATGGTAAGACTGCAAAATGTTCACAAAATGTGAATGAAGGGGAAAAGCACAGTGCACTGCATTTGGAAGTGTGTTATAATGCACCACAGGGCTGCAGAGCCAGATGGCAGGCCACACACAATGCAGGAAGTGTAAACATCTTTGCACGGGTCGCTCGGAAGTGTCCTTTAAAGGAAAAAAAGACCCTGGAAATGAGATAACGCTGTGGAAGGGATATGATGTAATTGTTTTCTTACAATACCATAAGCCCCGTGAGTGGCTGTACTTCCGTGAAGTTAGTAGATTATTGTTAATCATTTTAAGGAAAAAAAAATTTTGTTTTAATTGCTCAGGTGGGAAAGTCATCTTTGAGTTCCATTCATTGTATCTCTCTTCATTCTACTGAGCCCTAGTTCTAAAAGTCACATGTTGGCAGTGTCTTTCTGTGACAAGGAGAAAAACTGCCCCTTTTATTTTTGCATCTCCATCAAGAAGGCTCATTCTGCAGTATCCTCAAACGAGAAGAATGCATACCCACCCACCTCCTGAAATACAGGATGATGTGTTTGGCCAATACTTACCTCGTTCATGGAGTTGCCACTCCCTTAGCCAGGAATCTAAATTCAGACTGAATTTTAACTATTAGACTCAGAGTATGCAGTTCATGCTTGTAACCCAGGCTTACAGTCTTTGTCTCCATCATGACTATAACACTGGGATACTTTTCATCAAAAGAGTATGCTGTTCTACTTAGGATAATCCAAATCAACTGCTTTCTCCTTCACACATTTCTTTTGACTTTCACATTTTCAAGTGCTTCTTTCCAAAGAGGATGTTGCTTTAAAACTAGCAAAGCAATTAGGAAGCAGGATGGATAGTCAACAGCAACAGTGACTTGGAAAAGAGCCATGGCATGAAAAGCAAGGTTTATACGGGCTTCAGATACAAACATAGCTGCCAAGACATGAAGTCGCTGAATACTGCTAAGTCTTAACTATGCTGTCTCTATCTGGTAAATAAGTAAAGACTTCATTTATTTCTGTTGCATCTTCCTACAGACCAAATGCCTCTGATTAAGGCAGAAAACATGGTATTTCTGAGATTATCTGGCCCTTTTGGCAAAAGATTTGTCTTTTTATAAGTGAAAGTTTGCAGATGAGAAATCTGGAGCTCAGTGCATCAGTCAACGTGTAATACCATGTACAATTTTGTCCAGTCACCGATATGCTAGGAAACTATTACTGTGATCACATCATATCATGGTGGAAAAAAACACTATGGACAGCAAACTGAGAAACCATGAGCATGAAATAAATTTGTTTTCCCACTGTAACAGAACTCAATGGGCAAATCCTTAACTGTACCCTTCTTATTCAGCTAGAATGTTCTGCCATCATTGGCAGATCCTTTAGATTCCATAATCCCTGTGGAGCAGGGCTGCATTCTTCTCAAGCCACGGCTTTTCTTCACTGTTTGGCCTTTGAAGGACAAACATCATACCTTAGGAAAAGCTTAAGTTCAACTTGGCGCACAGCCGCAAGCATGTACTGAGTTCCTACTGCCTCTCATGGACTTTACCCGGCGGTTGGGTGGGGCTGTGGGGACGGACAGGAGGGAGCACAAGACCCTGAGAACTGTCGACACAAGACCCGAAGGACCATCACAAAATGTTTCCCTGTGTCTTCAGAGCCATGTCTCTGGACTGGCTGCCCTCTTCTGCCACGTCAGAGAGGAGCAGCCTCTCCCCTCCTGGGGCCCCGGGGTCTGTCCCCTCCCAAACCGCCCAGACTCTACAGCTCCTGTCTTTCCTCAGCCACCCACTCTTGAAAATCACAACTATTTTGAGAGCCATCTCTCACCTTACTGGACCTGACTCCAGCAAGAAAGCATGCTGTCTGATTATTCCAAATGGGCTTTTCATTTCAAAAAAGATGAAAAGATCAAATATCCAGGAACTTAGCCTTCTCAGACCATCAAGGCAAGCCTCTGTGAGCAGCTTTCTGAGGGGGGCGGCTCTCTAAGGAAGACCTGGGCTCTGGGAGGCTCGCCCGCAGAGCAGCGTGTGGCGGGAAGGCCCCAGCCCACAGTCTTCAGTGCAGGGCCCTGCGGAGAACTGGGGTGCTGCGCTAGGAGCTCCCTGGGGGAACTTCGCGGTTTGTGCCAGACACAGAGATGGCAGCACTGAGGCCTTTGGTTGAGGCCATGGGGAGCCTCACCCCAAGGTTTGGGGTGAGCAAACAACTATAAGACAACATGTTCACAGACCCCCAGGATTCATTACACGATTGAGGAAACATGGGGAAAACTCCCTCCTGGTGCAGGAGAAACTGTTCTGGGGTTATTGATGCAGACCACAGAGAACACAGGACGCCCACCACTGCAGAGACAGAGACTGGAACCCCTGCCTCCTGGTGACAGATACGTTCTAATGGGTGTGAGCACACGAGCAAATTAGTACAGGCTTGGGTGACATAGGAGAGCATTTCAAAGAAAGATGTGACAACTCACCAAAGACTTTCAATTTGTAAAACCGCCAGCTGGATAAGAAACCAGCCCTTAAAGTTATGGCCTGGAGTAGAAGTAAATAAGGCCACATTTTACAAAATGGTTCAAAATCCTTGTTGAACTGATTGTATTACACAAAAATAAACATGTCAACTTTATGGTTATGCACGATGGCTTTTATTTTATGTTTCTCTTACCGGAGACAGGATTCTGGACCCAACAAACAGTCCATTATGAAACAGCGATCCACACCCTTTGTGGTTGAAGAAGAGGAACAGTTATACGTAATTTCCATTTCGTAGTCCTCCAAAAGTAAATGCGAATTTTCCAATATTTCTTCTGCTGCAGAGTAGAAAATGTATATCTGAGTGCACAGGCATTTAAACACCACCAAAGGATTCCATGCTTGGTGGCAATTACTTAGCTGTTACCAAAAGACCATTACATGGTATTTTCAAGACAAACTTGAGCAATCTCCCATACCCACATGTGCCATCAAGACGGGCTGAGTTTGGCAAAACTAATCAATTAATTTAAATTATATAAACGCAATTATATTAATTGCATTGTAAATAAATTTTTAAGGTAGCGAGAGAGAAGATTATGTTTTGAGGGCTTTTTTTCTTAAAAAGAAGGGCAAAATAATTTATCTGTGCTTTTTCTGCTGTATTCTATACTTTTGTGATTAAGTCCAGAGACAAAGGTCAATAGAGAGAGAAATGCAGAGGTCATAAAGACTGGGACTTTGCTGAACTGAAGAAGAAGGGACATAGGATTAAAACTACTTAACAAAGAGCTTGAAAAAAGAGTTAGAGAACTGAAATTGTCTGTCAGTGTTAGAATTGAGCCAAGGTCTGGGAAATGCCTTCCCTAGCCCAGGTTCCAAAGCAGGGTTTGTTATTTTGGTTATGTCCACAGAGGACAAGACTTTGAAAAGTTGAGAAAATACAATAAAGAGGCTAATTGTCAGAATAATTAAAAGAGGTGCCTCATGCTTTAGCTGATGTTTATCAGCCATTCTGTAAAATGCTGATTTTGCCTAGAAGGTTCTTTGAAGGATTTTCAACATTGCTCATCTCTCTTTTCATGTTAAGCTTTAATCTTTTTTATAATTTCAGCTTTACTGAGGTATAATTGACAAAGTTGTAAGATATTTAAAGTGTACATCCTGGTGACCCAATATACATATGCACTGTGAAAGAATTCCCCCACCCAGTTAATTAACACACCCAACACCTCACGTTTATCTTCTTTCTTTAAGTTCTACTCTCCTAGAAAATTTCAATTACATAGTATGGTGCTGTTGACTGCAGTTGCCATGTTATGCATTAGATCCTCTCTATTTCTATGATAAACTCAAGTCTTAAAATGGAAAGAAAATAGCCAATAAAATGTAAATAACTTAAATGCTGTTTTAAGACAAAGTATCTACAAGAAGCAGTTATGTTTACAGACTTCATATCATTAATAAAACAGAAAGCTCTGTTTACTAATAATAAACCACTCCAACTTTATGGGTATTATTTTTAACAGTCAGCCTTTATTTGATATTTTAAACCCTATAAATTTGGGATGAGCTGGTGAATGCAATCCACCAACTAAAATTGCATTATAATAATATAAATACAGAGGATTAAGGATAGCGGCATGAGAGGTTACACAGAGGCCTCCTTCTAAAACCACATATAATACAAAAATATAATTAATACAACTAATCCTGAAAGAGCAACAGGAAAGAGGACTGAGCCAAACTGCATACACTGAGAGAAAAGAATAAACCTCACAGAACAGGATAACGTACCAAAGCCATGGCCCGGCGGGACCCAAGCCCTCATCCCAGCCTACCAGCAGGAGGAAGAGAAACAGAGCGGGGAGGGAGTGGAGGCCGGGCTCTGCTGAATACCTAACTCCAGAGATCTGATCTGGGAGCACAAACCTACATTTCATGGTGTTTTCATGGTACTCTCGTGATTAGGGGGTTGGAAAGCTAAGACAAACAGAATACCTGGAGAGACTGAGATTCCAGCTGCTTGTGGAAAGCAGGGATCCATATTCGGCTGCTCTGGGACAAAAGAAAGGTGGGCAGTCTGAGAGATTTCCTAACACCAAAAGGGCTGCTAAAGGGGCAAGGATTGTACAGCGCTTACTGCTCAGGAGAAAGGACAGGTAGACAAAATTGTCCAGGTGCACTCTGCCCAGAAGGTTGGGAACTTTCACGATCTTAAGGAGCTCCAGCTCCCTGGTTGGCTACAGAGCTCCAAGGACCCCCTGATACACAGCCTACTGAGACTTTCTCCTGGCCAGCCCCACCTGGCTCACAAACCAGCAAACCTGACCCTGGTGTTAGGCCACCAGAGGGAAGCCCTATCTACAACACCAAATGCAAAGCAAAGAGGCTTATACCTGTGTGCTTGGCCCACTGGTTCAGGCAGTGGAGACAGGCATAGCAGTCGGGAAGCAGGAAACAGCTCTTTCCTCCCCCCAGGCACCAATACAACTCCCCTGCAATCCCCAACATTGCTTCAGGGGCTGAGCAGCTCCAGAGAGTAGAGCTTCTGGGCACTAGAGGGCGCCATATACAAATATGAAACACCAAAGGAACATGATTCAAAGAAAAATTATGACTACAACCCCTGAGAAAATTTCAAATGAAATCGACCTCATGAATCTGCCTGAAAGGGATTTTAAAATAAAAATCATTAACATGCTCATGGAGGTACAGAAAAATATTCAAGAACTCAGGGATGAATTCCAGTCAAAGATCCAATCATTATGGAACACAGTATTAGAAATGAAACTTACAATGGAAAGTTTTAAAAGCGGATTAGATACAGTGGAGGAGATGATAAATGAAACAGAAATTAGAGAAGAGGAATACAAAGAAGCTGAGACACAGAGAGAAAAAAGAATCTCTAAGAATGAAAGAATATTGACACTGTGTGACCATTCCAAATGGAACAATATTCACATTATAGGGGTACCATAAGAAGAAGAGAGAAAAAGGGGATAGAAAGTGTCTTTGAGGAGGTAATTTCTGAAAACGTCCCCAATATGGGGAAGGAGATAGTCTCTCAGGCCATGGAGGTGCACAGATCTCCCGATACAAGGGACCCAAGGAAGACAACACCAAGACATATAGTAATTAAAATGGCAAAGATCAAGAATAAGGACAGACTATGAAAAGCAGCCAGAGAGAGAAATAAGATCACATACAAAGGAAAGCCCATCAGGCTATCATCCAACTTCTCAACAGAAACCTTACAGGCCAGAAGGGAGTGCCGTGGTATATTTAATGAAGCAGAAGGGCTGCGAAGCAAGAATACTTTATCCGGCAAGGTTATCATTTAAATTTGAAGGAGAGATTAAACAATTTCCAGATAAGCAAAATATGAGAGAATTTACCTCCCACAAACTGTCACGACAGTGTATTTTGAAGGGACTACTATAGATGGAAGTGTTCCTAAGGTTTAATAGCTGTCACCAGAGGTAATTAAACCACAGTAAAGAAAGTAGAGCAGTTAATTACTAAGCAAATGCAAAATTAAATCAACAATCCCAAAATCAATCAAGGGATAGACAAAGAGTACAGAATATGATACCTAATGTTTAAGGATGGACGAGGGAGAAAAAGGAGGAGAAAAAAGAACCTTTAAACTGTGTTTATAATAGCATATTAAGTGAGTTAAGTTAGACTCTTAGATAGTAAGGAAGTTAACCTTGAAACTTGGCAACCACGAATCCAAAGCCTGCAATGGCAATAAGTACATACCTATCGATAATCACCCTAAATGTAAATGGTCTGAATGCACCAATCAAAAGACATAGAGTCACTGAATGGATAAAAAAAAAGACCCATCTATATGCTGCCTACAAGAGACTCACTTTAAACTCAAAGACATACACAGACTAAAAGTGAAGGGATGGAAAAAGATATTTCATGCAACTAATGGGGAGAAAAAGCAGGAGTTGCAGTACTTGTATCAGACAAAGGGTCAATCCAACAAGAAGATATAATCATTATAAATATCTATGCACCCAACACAGGAGCACCTACATATGTGAAACAAATACTAACAGAATTAAAAGGGGAAATAGAATGCAATGCATTAATTTTAGGAGACTTCAACACTCCACTTACTCCATAGGATGGATCAACCAGACAGAAAATAAGTAAGGGGACAGAAGCACTGAACAACACATTAGAACAGATGGACCTAAGAGACATTTACAGAACCCTACACCCAAAAGCAACAGAATACACATTCTTCTCAAGTGCACATGGAACATTTTCAAGAATAGATCATATCCTAGGCCACAAAAAGAGCTCAGTAAATCAAAAAAGATTGAAATTGTACCAACCAGTTTCTCAGACCACAAAGGTATGAAACTAGAAATAAATTATGCAAAGAAAATGAAAAATCCCACAAACACATCGAGGCTTCACAACATGCCCCTAAATAACCAATGGATCAATGACTGAATAAAAACAGAGATCAAGCAATATATGGAGATAAATGACAATAATAATTCAACACTACAAAATCTATGGGATGCAGCAAAGGCCATGCTATGAGGAAAGTATATTGCAATACAGGCCTACCTCAGGAAAGAACGATCCCATATGAGCAGTCTAAACTGACAATTAACAAAACTAGAAAAAGAAGAACAAATGAAGCCCAAGTCAGTAGAAGGAGGGACATAATAAAGATTAGAGCAGAAATAAAAAAATTGAGAAGAATAAAACAATACAAAGAATCAATGAAAGAAGGAGATGGTTCTTCGAGAAAATAAACAAAATAGATTAACCCCTAGCCAGATTTATCAAGAAAAAAAGAGAGTCTACACACATAAACAGAAGCAGAAATGAGAAAGGAAAAATCACAATTAACACAACAAATATACAAATAATTATTAAAGAATACTATGAAAAATTATATGATAACTGGATAACCTAGAAAAAAATGAACAGCTTTCTAGAAAAATATAACATTCTGAGGATGACCCAGAAAGAAACAGAAAATCTGAACAGACCAATTACCAGCAAAGAAGTTGAATTGGTAATCAGAAACCTACCTAAGAACAAAATCCCTGGACCATATGGCTTTACTACTGAATTTTATCAAACATTTAGTGAAGACCTAATACCCATCCTCCTTAAAGTTTTCCAAAGAGTAGAAGAAGATGGAATACTTCCAAACTCATTCTATGAGGCCAGCATCACTCTAACACCAAAACCAGGCAAAGACACCACAAAAAAATAAAATTACTGACCAATATCCCTCATGAACATAGATGCAAAAATACTTTACAAAATATTAGCAAACTGAATTCAAAAATACATCAAAAAGATCATCCATCATAATCAAGTAGGATTTATTCCAGGGATGCAAGGATGGTACATTTGAAAATCCATCAACATCATCCACCACATCAACAAAAAGAAGGACAAAAACCACATGATCATGTCCATAGATGCTGAAAAAGCATTTGACAAAATTCAACACCCATTCAAGATAAAAACTCACAACAAAATGGGTATAGAGGGCAAGTACCTCAACATAATAAAGGCCATATATGACAAACCCACAGCCAACCTTATACTTAACAGTGAGAAGTTGAAAGCTTTTACTTTAAGATTGGGAATAAGACAAGGATGACCACTCTCCCCACTTCTATTCAACATGGTATTGGAGGTCCTGGCCACAGCAATCAGACAACACAAAGAAATAAAAGGCATCCAGATTGGCAAAGAAGAAGTTAAATTGTCCCTGTTTGCAGATGATATGATATTGTCCATAAAAAACACTAAAGAATCCACTCCAAAACTTTGACATCTAATATCTGAATTCAGCAAAGTTACAGGATACAAAATTAATTCACAGAAATCTGTGGCATTCCTATATACTAACAATGAACTAGCAGAAAAAGAAATCAGGAAAAAATTCCATTCAGAATTGCATCAAAAAGAATAAAATTCCAAGGAATAAACCTAACCAAGGAAGTGAAAGACTTATACTCTGAAAACTACAAGACACTCTTGAGAGAAATTAAAGAAGATACCAATAAATGGAAACACATCCTGTGCTCATGGATAGGAAGAATTAATATTGTCAAAATGGCCAACCTGCCTAAAGCAATCTACAGATTTAATGCAATTCCTATCAAAATACCAACAACATTCTTCAATGAACTAGAGCAAATAGTTCTAAAATTCATATGGAATCACAAAAGACCCCGAGTAGCCAAAGCAATTCTGAGAAGGAAGAATAAAGCTGGGGATTTACACTCCCCAATTCTCAAGCTTTACTAAAAAGCCACAGTAATCAAGGCAATTTGGTACTGGCACAAGAACAGACCCATAGACCAATGGAACAGACTAGAGAGCCCTGATATAAACCCAACCATATATGGTCGATTAATATACAATAAAGGAGCCATGGACATACAATGGCGAAATGACAGCCTCTCAACAACTGGTGTTGGCAAAACTGGACAGCTACCTGCAAGAGAATGAAACTGGATTATTGTTTAACCCCATACACAAAAGTAAACTAGAAATGAATCAAAGATCTGAATGTAAGTCATGAAACCATAAAACTCTTAGAAGACAATATAAGCAAAAGTCTCCTGAATATAAGCATGGGCAACTTCTTCCTGAATGCATCTCCTCGAGCAAGGGAAACAAAAGCAAAAATGAACACATGGGACCACATCAAATTAAAAAGTTTCTGTACGGCAAAGGACACCATCAACAGAACAAAAAGGCATCCTACAGTATGGGAGAATATATTTGTAAATGACATATCCAACAAGGGATTAACATACAAAATATATAAAGAACTTACATGCCTCAACACCCAAAAAGAAAATAACCTGATTAAAAAATGGGCAGAGGATATGAAGAGACAGTTCTCCAAAGAAGAAATTCAGATGGCCAACAGACACATGAAAAGATGCTGCACATCACTGATCATCAGGGAAATGCAAATTAAAACCATAATGAGATACCACCTCACACCAGTAAGGATGGCCAGCACCCAAAAGACTAAGAACAACAAATGCTGGCAAGGATGCCAAGAAAGGGGAACCCTCCTACACTGCTGGTGGGAATGTAAGCTAGTTCAACCATTGTGGAAAGCAATTAGAGGTTCCTCAAAAAACTAAAAATAGAAATACTATTTGACCCAGGAATCCCACTCCTTGGAATTTACCCAAAGAATATAACTTCTCAGATTCAAAAAGACATATGCACCCCTATATTTATCAAGTATTATGCAGCACTTTTTACAATAGCCAAGATATGGAAGCAACCTAAGTGTCCATCAGTAGATGAATGGATAAAGAAGAAGTGGTACATATACACAATGGAATAGTATTCAGCCTTAAGAAAGAAACAAATCCTACCATTTGCAACAACATGAATGGAGCTGGAGAATATTATGCTCAATGAAATAAGCCAGGCGGAGAAAGACAAGTGCCAAATGATTTCCCTCATTTGTGGAGTATAACAACACAGCAAAATTGAAGGAACAAAACAGCAGCAGACTCAGAGACTCTAAGAAGGGACCAGTGGTTACCAAAGGGGAGGGGTGTGGGAGGGCAGGTGGGGAGGGAGGGAGAAAGGGATTGAGGGGTATTATGTTTAGTACACATGGTGTGGGGGGTCACGGGGAAAACAGTGTAGCACAGAGAAGGCAAACAGTGAATCTGTGGCATCTTACTACACTGATGGACAGTGACTGCATTGGGGTATGGGTAAGGACTTGATAATATGGGTAAAAGTAGTCATCACATTGTTTTTTCATGTGAAACCCTCATAAGAGTGTATATCAATAATACCTTAATAAAAAAAATTTTTAATAGTAATATAAGCAATACATCATATTTAGAAGTGATAGACCAGAATTTGAACCTGTATCTGATTCCCCAGGTTTTGCTTATTCCAGTAGAACCAGTTGCCTTTCTCAGTTGACATGTCATAACAAAGTTCAAGTCCAAGTACAATTGCCAAACTGCATTTTTTCCCCCTTGGGTGCTCCAGAAACCCTGGTCTGCCCTCTAGCCTGCCCACCTCACCGCCCCCAAGCCATTTTACCCCCATAAAAAACATCCGAGCATTAGGAGCCTGTGTCCCTATACTGCTACCTGTTGTGTTTGAAATCCCTTCTGAGACACGTTCCCACTTACTAGCGGTCAGTGTGAGAAACAGTTAGCACCCAACATTGAAAAGTAAATTAAGGTAGAATTAAGGATGCTTTTAATGATTGATGTAAGCTTTGCATTTTGCCTATGTTGCATTTATGAACTTTATTGTAAACTTGGGGCTTAAAATGATTCCTTTTAAGACTGGTAAAAAAAAAAGTTGCTGATGTTTTAAAAGTTGCTGATATTTAAGATAAATTGAAAAAATATGTCTGATGTTATTGACTGGCAGAATATTAAATTAACTTACTGCAAGACTGATTTGTTACCTACCATGGACCATGGTGACAACATGTAAAATGTCACATGGGTGGTGACCTTCCAGACAGGTCAGTGGCAAGAAAGGATCACAAAACATATCCAAAGAAGGGAGGAAAAATATGTAAGTCCCCAAAGCAACTTGTACATTAGTTCTAGGGTCCCTGCCTGTCATATTTTGAAGTAAAATATACTGGGAAAACTGTTTTTAACCTCTTTTTAATGTGCAAATAATTAATGGTTTAGTATTATTGAAAATGTTTGCAAAATTCAAATCTTGTTAAAATGAGTTTATAGGATTGTTCAAAGGAATTTGCTGCATAGTCTTCAAGAAAGAAATGAGTCACTTTATAAAGAACTTATTAAAGCTCCTACTATGCTTATTGTAATGCATATGATAATGGTTAATGCTGCTACATAAATACAGTTAGAACATGAACAGTCTCCAGAATTATAATACCCCTTGAGTTAGTTTGAAGAATAAGTTTATGTGGCATCTTTAGAGTTCAAAAGGACATAAGCATATAGATGTCTCCTTTGTGGCATTTTTATCCAAATTCATACACAGACTAACATGAATACATATTATTTTGCTATACTTTTGACATGTGTATAATAAAATAAATAATTAAAAATTTTTATGCTAATTTAAAGATACCAATATTTGACAAACATGTCACATCCTGATGGCACAAACGCTCTAGCAGGACGAAACACAGTACTTATGAGTCCTATAAAAACCTCTAGAGAAAATTGACTTTTCTGTGCACAGAAAGATATTTATAAGCACTGACTGTTAAAATGATATCATCTTTCAAAACACTATTGAATGATGACATACATTGTTGTTTTTATTGGCGATGGTCTTTACATTTCATACTTTTCTTTTGTAATGACTTTTTGGCAATAAAGGAGCTCCTGCTGCTGAGAAGTTTGAAAACGTTTATAGCTTGACATTGTATGATCTCTGGAATGGAGTATCACTTACTGAAGGCCTTTCTTTGGGAAGGCGAGTAAACATCTAAGTCATAATGGGCTAATGTGTCTTAATGATTTGTTCTGTTTCAGGTTCTGTGTTAAACTCATGCTGCGTGCTGGTTAGTTCACTGAATCATCGCAGGAATCTGATGAAGTACGGATGGCTAGCTTCCCCACTTTACATGTGAGGAAACTGAGGCAGAGAAGGTTCAGCAGCCTTTCCCAGGTGGCCCAGGCCAGGTGAGCATGAGGGCTCGCAGATGCCCTGCACGGCCTCCACCCCAACACCCCACCTTCCTTCAGGACCTCTGACTCTGCATAGCCACAGTCCAGGCAGAGTGACCAGGGGTCACTTCTGACACCTCGTCTGTGAGGAGTGCCAAATAATATTTGTTAACTTGAGGTAACTTACCAAAGTTTTTAAATTGGAAAGTATCCAATTCTCCACATAGTAAAATCTCCCCCCTGTGTTCCAGGGTTTTCCTGACCAAGAAAGACAGGGGTAGGGTTACGGCTGGCCAGATAACACAGGGCAGTCTTCACGGGTGGTTCAGACAGAGATCACCCTACCTCTGTGTGTCACAACAGGAATAAATAGGCAAAACAAATACCCGGAGGAGCCACCGACCCGGCGGGGCCCAAGGATAGACACTTACGCGCAGCAGAGAAGGGGTGGGTGGGCTATGTTAGGGCGCCTTGTTAGAGGCCTTCCCTGGGGAACTGGGTCCAACACGCAGCTTCCTGTGCACAGGATTCAGTATGGGCCAAACATGAGGAGGTCATGACCCTCGGAGGTGGAACCTGCAGGAAGTTCAGGGAGGGGAGGTGTACGCAGAGATGTAGTCACCAAGGGCCCAGGCCCTGGTTTCCTGTTTGACCTTTTACACGTTATATAATATCACACCGATCCCATTCTCTATTTGTGAAATGGAACGACTATCATTTTCTAGATTAATTACAATTATTTTTCAAATGTTAAAAATGTTTGTGTCTTTGAAATATAATATGCACTTTTTATCATTCGAATAGAAAGTTTCTTTGTATAAAATAGCTTTACGCCACTTTTCTGAAGTTCTTTTGTTTTTTGTTTTGTTTTTGGTATGGCAGTTATCCTCTAACAAGTCCCTTACTAATACCACTGCTAATTCTCATTTAAATGATTAGGGCCTTGATAAGAACTAGCCAAGCAAAGGAAAAAAAGACAACCATTCATTAGTTAAGGCAGAGAAAGAGAAGAGTAAAAAGGATGTGAGTATCCCAGCACTGGCTGACCTGCAGCTTTTAAATAGGAACCCAGTCTTGATGTAAGAACCATGTAAGGACAGTGAAAATACTATTCAGTGTTCCTAAACAGCATTTACATTTCACCGAGTCCATACTTGTTGAAAATATTCTCCACTGTAAAATAAATGTCAGAGAAACACAGTGAGCCTTCTTAGGAATTAATCCTAATGCCTAAGGTCCCGGGAGCTACAAAATAAAAAATAAATAAATACAATTAAATACATACAGAATATCACCGAGCAACCTGGCTTAGCCTTAAACAACTTGCATTGTAGGAAGCCTTTCAGAAAAGAACGACTGTGAAATTTACATACAAAATCAACCTATGGGTAGTTCCATAATATCTTAGCAAACAGTTACACAGAATGGTGACTGAATCCAGTTATACAGTCTCCAGGTCTATCCCGTCCACCACTTCCTCAGGCACAGACACACAAGCCTGGCCATGCATGTGCACACGCACACACACACACACACATGCACACTGCACACCCTTATGTCACTTAGCTAAGGGGGATCCTCAATACACATTATATTTATTTTTGAAAAACTTACATTTTTTACATGTTGATGAGAATTTGAAGGCATGTCTCCTGCTTTGCTTGTTTTTTAGACTCCGATGCATCTTCTAAATATACAACCGTCACTATTTAGTCTAGGCTGGCAGAGGTACCCACGGGAATTGGAGGCATTGCTGGCAAACCCAAGATGAGGAAGAATTGCAGATAAAATATAACTGGATCCAAACCCTTTCCCATAACAGATGCTGAAGCCAAACCAGAACTTCTTTGAAGAGCATAAGAAAAAAAAACTAACTTTGGGTTTTGTTGCTTTTAAACGATAATCAATCTGCAATACATGCAATTCTCAATCCTTATGATAGCTAGGTGTTTTAAGAGAAATGCCAAACCCACTCAAAGCTGGCCAGCAAACACTGAGTGCCCGCTGTATACCAGGCACAAGCCGACGAGCAGCTCCTTGGGGGTCTCTACAACAGGTAGTGCTCGGGGCACTACTTAGGGGGGAAATGCAATATTCTGCTTTAATCAAAAATTCCAGCATAAGGAGGAGGGTTTTTCCCTATTTCCTATGCTTTCACATTTTCCTTCTCTCTTACAGAAAGGGGTCCAATAGGTCGGCATACTTCTTTGAGAAATGTGTGACCCCAGTTATAAATAATTAGCTATCAGTCCCTAAAAGGAACTTTAGTGTAGGACCCATAGATGCTCAGTCCCCACCCATAAACCATGAAAGCAGTGAATGATACAGGGGGAAATGAAAATGGCACTACTCTGGAACCCCTAAGGGCTGCGGTGTCTGCACAGGGCTTGCTGAAGTAAACTTGCCAGTACGTCATGTCCATTTCCAGACTCCGTCTACATCCATGTCAGTCCTGCCTCAACGACTCATAACCCAAAGGATGAGCCCTAGATTTGACAGCGGCTGAGCAGCCACAGAACTCTGCCAGGCATTTCACTGCCAGGTGCCTACATCCAGGGTGAGCGGTCACCCTGACTGAAAGTCTTCCCTTTTGTCAAAAAAATAATGAACAAATTAATTTAAAGAATTTTAAGAAGTTATGTGCACAATGCAAATTCCCAAAACAGCCACTGTCAAAAGAGAGGCTTCTATTAAGAATGAGGACAGTGCTGTTTTTAGATTCTTTTCAGATCCCAGCTCTGCTCAGGTTGTAAGAGTTACCCCTGTAAACTCACTTTTCTCTCTGAACTGGGCATTCAACCCACTGGCTCCACGATGCTGTTGTAGAAGCGAGTGCCTGGCACTCACTACGTGCCTGGTGCCGGGTAGATGCAGGGTCTGCTCAGCATCAAACCTGCCTCCATCCACCCTCACAGGTGACATGTCAGGCATCCACCTTCCTTCCGCCACCCACCCACCTGCCTCAGGGGAAAGGGCAGGTAACCTGATTTCAGCCAATAGGATGGTGAGGGGAAGTTCTCTGGGTGGGGGTGGGGGATAGCTTCTGAAAATAGGAATTTGTCTCTTAAAAGAAAGAAGGAAAGATACCTTACCCGCTGCCTCCCTCTGGGAGTTGCGCCTCAGATTTGACAACTGAGGGTGAATATTGTCACAAGAACACTAAGGAAACTGAGAGCAGAGAGGTCAGAACCCAGATCTTGTTATGTGTCTGCCACGTCTGTGGACCTCACCTCTGAGATTCTTCCTGCATGAGCACTGAAGCCAGGGGTCTCTTACCTTGCAGGCAAAAGCTCCCAGGTGGCTGAAAACCCACCAAATGTCAAGGGAAGATAGTCCCACTGTTCTAAGGACTGTACAAACTTGATTCAATACGATGGGATCAACTCGGGGAGAGCATCCGAAAACACAGTTCAGTCAAGTTTGTATGGAACCGCTTCCCATTCTCTCCAGTCCCCAGGTTCAAATCTATCAAGACAAAGAACTCCGACCTCTGAGAACGTTTGTTGCTGGAGATGCTAGGCTGTCACAGTAGCATGGCTCGAGACTGTGCCCCACTCCAAGAGGCAGCCATCCTTAGCAAAGGTCCCTGTAGCACGGGGCAGGTGAGTTCCAGGCATTCTCCATAAAGCAGAATTTAAAGGATTTACACCTGGTTGAAATGTCATTTTTTTCATTAAATGAAAACACCTCTTTTGAAATAAGTGTGGATTCACAAGCGATCATGAGAAATAATATGGAGACATCTCATGCATCTTCATCTAGTTCCCTCACTGGCAACATCTTTCAAAACTGTAGTACAATATAACAACCCAGATATTGACATTGATACAGTCAGACCATTTCCATCACGACCAACTCCCCTCCTCTTTCTCTAATTGGACCCACATCCCTGCCGCCTGCTCCTGTCCTTAACTCCTGTCAAGCATTAATTTGTTCTTCATCATGACCAATTTGTCATTTCAAGAATCTTCTGTAAATGGAATCATGCAGTGTGTAACCTTTGGTACTGACTCCTTCTTCACTCAGCATCTCTCTCTAGATACTCATGCAGGTTGTTGTTCGTATCAATGATTCATTTCTTTTTATTGCTGAGTACAATTTCATGGTATGAATATACCACACTTTGTTAACCATTCACAAGTAGGGTGTCTGGGCTGTTTCTAGTTTTTGGCTATGAAAACTTCTATGGTATTTGTGAACAGATTTTTGTGTGAACATAATGTTCCATTTGTCTGGGCTAAATGTCTAGGAAAACAATTGTTTAATCATATGGTGGTCAAAAGTTTAGTTTTTCAAGAAATTGCTCAGCTGTTTGCAGGAGTAGGTATGCCTTTTTACATTTCTGAAATAAGGAAATGACTTGGTTTATTGGCAACCTCACCATTCTGATAGGTATATAGCAACATGGTTTTAACTTTATGATTTTATTTTCATTCCTTTGATCGAACACATCTTTACATGTGCTCATTTAACATTTACATACAAAATCTCAGTGAAATTTCTATTCATGACTTTTACCTATTTTCTAATAAAATAGTTTTTGCTTTTTTACTGTTTTGAGTTATAAAACTGTTTCAGCTAGTATATTAATTTTGCCTTTCTATATACACTTTAAAATATTCTTGTATTTATCTATAAAGTCTTGCAGGAATTTTGATAAGAAGGGTGTTGAACTTCTTTGTCAACTTGAGAAGAATTGGCACCTTTACTATGTTGAGTCTTCTAATTCAGGAACCAGATATGTTCTCCATTTATTTAGATCTTTGATTTCTGTCATCATTTTATAGGTTTCAATATACAAAACATGCTTTGTTTGTAAGTAGTTTTGTTTTATAATTTTGCTGTTCATGTGGTCATTGTTAGCATAAAAATACAATTGATATTTGTATGTTGATTCTATATCCTGTGACCTTGTTGAATTCGCTTATTTCTAACAGTTTTTTGTAGATTCCTTGAGATTTTATAAGTAAACATCATGTAATCTATAAGTAGGGATTTTTTTTCATTATTTTCAAACATGTTTCCTTTATTTTCCTTTCCAATGTGTAAAACATTCATTTTCTTTTCTTGCCTTATTTCAGCAATAAGACCCTAAGAGCTGTGTTTAGATTAGAAGTGTAAAAGTGGGCATCTTTGCCTTTTTCCCTGACTTAAGGGAAAGCAATCTGTCTTTTACCAGTAAAATAATGTCAGTGTTAAGATTTTTGTCAATACTGTTTATAAAATTAAAGTTTTCCTGTATTTCTATTTTTCTGAGAGTTTTTATCATGAAAGGTTATTAACTTTTATCAGATGTATTTTCCGCATCAATTAATAGGATCATGTCATTTTTCTTCTCTAACTTGCTAATATGGTATATAACACTGATGGATTTTTGAATAGTGAACTAGCCTTGCCTCTGCACTAGGTTATAGTATAAAATTCACTTTATGTAATTCTGATCTTATTTACAACAGTTTTGTTAAGGATTTTTGAATCTTTATCAATGAAGGATATTGGCCTATAGTTGTTGGGGTTTTTTTTCTTGTTCTGTTTTGTCTGGTTTTGATTTCAGTATAATGAATTGGGAAGTATTTTTTCTTTCTTATTTTCTGGAAGAAAGGATATACAATTGGTGTTAATTCTATATAGGTTTGGTAGCATTCTCCATGGAAACAGTCTGTGCCTGGAGATGACATTCCTGGGATGCTTTTAGTTACAAATTAGATTTGCTTAGTAGCTCAAACGCTATTTAAATTACATACTTCATAAAGGGCAAGGGCTGGTACTTGGTGCTTTGCAGGGAATTGATTCATTTCATTCACATTGTCAAATTTGTGTGTGTAGACTTGTCCATTTTACTCTTTATCATTTTGACACCTGCAAGATCCATGGCAAAATCCCCTGTTTCATTCCTGATGTTGACAATTTGTGTTGTATTTTTTCCCTTTGTCAGTCTGGTCAGGAGCTTGTCCGTTTTGTTGATCTTCCCAAAGAAAAAGAGTTTTGTTTCATTGATTTTTCTCTATTGCTTTTGTGCTTTTAAGCTCACGCCTTTCTGGGCTTTTCTATCCTGCTTGCTTTGTGTGTGCTTTTCTAGGTTCTCAAGGTGGCATCTTAGATCATTGACTTGAAACTTTCCCTCTTTTCTAGTAGAAGCATTTGATGCCATAAATCTCCCTCCCGGTACTAGGTCAGTCAGGCCCCACAAATGTTTGTATGTTGTATCTTCAATTTCATTCAGCTCAATGAAATTTTTCCTTCTCCTGAGACGTCCTCTTTGACCCATGGGGCATTTGAAAGTGCACTAGGCAGTTTCCAAGTGTTCAGAAGTACCTTTCCAGCTTGATGTCTGGTTTGACTCCACTGTGGGTGGCAATCACACTCTGCGTGGTTTCGGTTCTTCTACGTCTGTTGGTTTTGTGCTTTGACCCGGGCTGTGGCTCTGCTGATACGTTGACTTGATCCTGTTGGTCGACGGGGTTGCTGAGTTCTTCCACGGTCTTGGTGGTTTTCCGTCTAGTGTTCTACCAAGCGCAGAGAGAGGGGAGCTGAAGTCTCCAGCGACAGCCCAGGGTGTCAGCTCTGTCGGTTTGCTTCCCGTCGTAAGCAGCCCTGTGGTGTGGGGCGTGCACATTTGGGATTCCTATGTCTCCTGGTGGCCTGACCCTTTTGTCGTTGTGCACTCTTCGTCTGTGTCACTGCTGATTTTCCTTGCTCTGCAGTCCACTGCATCTGATCTGAAGGTAGCTTTTCCTCCTTTCCTTTGATTAGTGTTTGTGTGATAGATCTTCTTTTTATTTACCTGTATCATCACATTTGAAATTAATTGCTCTTAGGCAGTATATTATTAGGTAATTTTAAAAACAACTGCCAAACTCTTTTAATTTGTGCTTTTAGATCATCTACATTTAATGTAATTATCAAATTGTTAAGGCTTATGCCTGCCATTTCGTTTTTCTTTTTATTGTTTTCCATTTCTCTGTTTTCCCCCTCCTGCCCTCCTGTAGGTCACTTAATCAAATTTTTAGAATTCCAAGTTGAGTGTATCTCTTTGTGTGCCCTTTTACTGACATGTGCACACAACCTAGGGCAGTCTCCTGATGTAGATATTTTACCAGTTTGAGAGAAGTGTAGAATGTGTGCCTCCTTTTTAGACCTCCATTTTCCTCTTCACTCTTAAATATTTCCTCTTCTCACATTACAGCCACATCAGAGCTTTATCACTTTTGTTTAAACTGCCGAATATAAGAACTCAGTAAGAGAAGGAAAGCATACTGTATTTTCCATATGTTTACTCCTTGCCTTCTTCCTGCCCTCATCCTCCCTGCCTCCCGAGACTCCACTACACCAGTGTTAGCTCCTTTGTGACCATCTTCAGCCTGGTGGGGGGCAGTCTGGGCACGCCACTCAGCCTCTGCAGGCGTGGTGAGTTGAGGCTGCAGTTTCTCCACAGTGGCTGATGGAATAAAGTGGTTACTGTCTTGCTAGGATTCCCTGCCCCTGGTCCTCACGTATATTTCCAGGTCCCAGATTGTCCCGCTCCAAGTCTGGAACACAGAAAGCACAGAGCCAACCCAGGGAACTCCCCACTGCACTTTCTCAGGTTCTGAGTTCCCGGTCAGTCCACTTTCAGAATCTCCTTATGTTTATTTGATCTATAGTGCCCATTGATTTTAGTTGTACTTAGTGGGAGGAACAGCAAAAAGTAGATCTCATTCATCCTCCTGAATAAGTGCCATTTCAGTATCTTGGCTTTGCAGCCCCAGCAGGTCTGAACCAAGCAGATGGCTGTCTCCCTCAGCTTTAAGTCAAGGAAGGCCCCAGAGCTGCCCCTGCAGACCTCAGCACGCCTGGCCACCCCACTGTCCTGGCCCACTGTCCCCGCTGTCCTCTCCCTCTCATGGAGCAAGTCAGCTTTTTGCTTTGCTTTTTGATTGTTTGGTTTAGTTTGATGTTTTCTTAAACAAAGATCATGGCATTACTGAGAGGTAAGGACCTAATATTTCCCCAGTTTTCTGAGTGAAGCAGAAAGGCTCTAAATAAATAAGTTAATAATTCAACCAAGCTATCCTAAATAAATAAGTTTAACTGATTTATCATGAAGCCAAGCTTCCCTAAACAAACAAGCTACATAAATAATACATAAGCAAACAGCAAATAAATGAATAGTTTAACTACTTCACACATGCTGTCCCAGTCTCGGGCAGGCACTCACTTAATACCCAGTAGCGAGTGAGCACACAGCTCACGTACCTGGCACCGGCCTCCTTTGCTGCCTCTTGTATTTTCTGTCTGGACATTCAGGGGTTTGTATAAAAGTACTTTGTTTTTCACTAAAATATGGCCAGTACGCAGCTTACGTGATTATTCCAAGGGAAAGTCATTTAATGATAAGCAGCTCCCCTCCTAAGTACAGGCTTGGCCCTGAAGCACAGGTAAGAGAAATGTTACAGCGTATTTGACAAGTGTTTCTCCAGAGAGGCAGTGATCCATCTTCAAAGTGTATGTGAACAAGAAGAAGAACAGAATTCAATTCAGTAAAGACGTTTTTGATACTCAAGGTGTTAGGCTCTACAGAGAATGTTTTAAATTTCAGTAAAACCATGCATTACTTTACCAGGATAGTCTCCAAGTGTGTTAGCTATTCAGTGAGCACAAATACATGTGCAGAAGGACACATCTGTGCCTCTGAGAGGGAAGAGCCCCCCACCCCTGGCTCCTTGGTCAGCAGTCAGGAAAGTCCCCTCCGAAATCACAGCCCCTTAGGTTTACACTCTAGGATTCTGCCAATGGCTCCCCACAAATAGGAAGAGGCAGAGGGGCTTGGTCTGGGCTCAGAAGGTTCTTCTTCTGGATCCTACCTTCCCAGTCACCTGGTTCCCAGAACTACACAGGACATCAAAATAAATGGTTCCCAAATCTCACTGGAGTCAGAATCCCATTTGGAGATTTTAAGAAATGCACTTCCCAGGAAGTCTTTCCAAATATGTTTTTGAATCAGACTCTCCTAGGTCAGGGTTTGGGGAACTTTATTTTTCAAAAGGCCCCCAGATTCTGATGAGCCCAGTGACCCACAGGCCTCATTTGATTCCCTAATCTTTCAGACAATTCAGCAAAAATCTAGGAGCAGAAATTCAGACATCAGCCTCCTCACCCCTGTGGCTCACAGCATACAGCCTAGAAGGGGTTAATGGTCATACCCCAGAGAGTTCTCTTCTGAAGAGTGGCGTGGAGGCATTTTATTTACAGGGCCATAAAGCAGTTAAAGATGTAGGCATGCAGGAGGTTCAAAGCCCATAGCTCCGTAAAGCAATGCACACTTTCGTGATTTGAGCATGGAGCTTGGAGAGCATAGTGAACTTTCTGGGAGGCTTGGCTTAAGTATAAAGGGAAGAAACCCTTCCTCAGACAGAGGTTTGGTCAGCTGCTGAGAGCAGGGTCTCTCTGCCCCACCACTCAGATCATGCCCCAGGGAGAGGAGAAGGTGTGAAACGTGGCCTGACAACAGCTCTCCTGGAGCTATCACCATGCATGGTGAATTAGGGTTTCCAAAGTTAGCTCATTCTCCAGAAGCGTGAGGCCTGCTGGTCCCCACTACCCAGTAGAAAGCTCCAGGGAAAAGTTTGCTTTACAAAGACCAACTTGAATTTCCCAGTCAGGGATGGGAGTGAAAGCGTCTTTCTTTTTGATTCCTGGGCTCCTGGGACGAGAGCAGAGCACAGATCCTTATCCAAGCAAGAAAAAGAGGGTGTGTGCCACGCCGCCTGGCTGGCCGAGGAGGCCTGTGGGCTTGGGCCAGAAGCAGGAATTCCCCACGCAGACACCGAGTCTGCGGCCTGAGACAGCAGCGGCGGCCCCACAGAAAGCCACTCTGTTCCTTGCCACCAAGTAACTCACACAACACACACACAACCACGGAAAAAGGAGTATTTGAAAGGAGTGTTTTTTTTCCCTAGAATACACAGTACTCTTATTTCCTTAGGGGCGCAGTAAAAATTAGCCATGAATAGATTGCCAAATGCAGCTGAGAAGTCAGCGAGGATATTTATCCCCACAGTCTGAGTGCTGGGACTGGTCGCTGGGACAAACTTTGAATACTTCAATAAATCATAATAGAAGATTAAAATAAGAAAGCATTTGCTAAACATGTCTGCAAGGAGGCTTTTATGCTGCTCTTTTTTTCCCCACCAACTGTTGCTTGGAGACTTGACTGGACTGTTTGGATCCAATAGAAAATGTGTATTTGTTTGAGGTGTGAGGCAAAAAAAAAAAAAGGCAGTTCATGCTTGGAGCTTTGGTTTACATGGATTTTTGAGGTCAAAGAAAATTCAGTTGGTAACTCTAAATGCATATGCTATATTAAGTGTAAAAAACAACAATAAAGAAAACAAGAATGTATCCCCAGGATGTGTGCATTCTTAACAAAAGGATCCATTGAAAGGTATATTTATTTTCTATTTCATTAAAATATAAGAATAAATTTCCTTAAAAATATTGGAAAAGAGCCACCAATCGTTTTTTTTTTTAATTGTGAAATATCCTCGTGAGCGTGGTTGGAAACTGTGGGCTCTTAAGAAGCGTGTAGCTGTCAGAGTGCATAGGGACCCGGGCCTGGGTCTCAGCCTCCCTTTTGTAAATGAGAACACCTTCTTTGTTCAGAACAGGCGGTGGAACCCAGGAAGAGTAAGAGGTCCTGTCTATTTCAGAAGCCGTCCCTTCCCGGAGTCTGACTAACTCTCCTTGTACAGCCTTAGGGAGCCTCCGTGTGCGGCCACAGTCTGACTGCTTCCTCTGCACCCAGGAGCCGCCAGACAGGCTAGTGCAGCTTGACCCAGTCACAAGATGCTATACCCCAGGCTACTCTGATGACCAGGCTGTGCCCCCTAAAATTTCATGTGTTGAAGTCCCAGTACGTCAGAAGGTGACTGTATTTGGAGATAGGGTTTTAAAGAGGTATTTAAGGTAAAATGAGGTCATTGGGATGGGCCCTAATCTAATATAATGGGTGTCCTTACAAGAAGAAGAAATTTGGACACAGACACACACAGCGGGGGGACCATGTGAAGACACAGGGAGAAGGTGACCCTCTGCAAGCCAAGGAGAGAGGCCTCAGGAGAAACCAACCTGAAAATGCTTTTATCATGGACTTGAGCCTCCAGAACTGTGGGGAGAAGACACCCAGTCGTTGGTACTTTGTTCAGTGGCTCTGGCAAACTAACACAGCTTCTTATGCTCTGCGACACACAGCTCCACACTTTGAGCAAAGGAGTTCAAAACTTTGTTAGAGTATCAGTTTGCTATGTACAACATATAATAACAAATATATCAATAACATATATATTACATATAATACATAATTATATAACAGTATATTAATATATCATATATGATGTACATATTATATAAATTATTATATCATATAATAATGTATTACATATAATATATTATAACTCTTATTATATAACGTGTAATAGATTTCCAATTGCAGCTAAGAGTCAGCAAGGATATTTATCTCCACAAGTTGCTGGGACAGGTCACTGGGACAAATTTTTAATATATTATTAATTATAATGTATATAATACATTATATTCTATATAATGAAATATAGAATACTATATTATGTACCCAGAAGAAATATAAGTGTGAAAAAAGAATTGCTGTTTTATGAAAACTACAAGAATTTAGTGAGTTCTAAAAACAATGCTTGTAAAATGTTTAAAATAAAAGCTATAAAGATCTAGTAGCCTTTCACTGGACTTCTGTTTCCGGGAAGATGTAATAGACATGTTTTTCCCTTTTCCTCCTGCTAAGTACAAATAAAAACAACAGACAGTGTATGTAACACAAACATAAGAGTGCTCTAAAAGGGAGAGAGAAGGCGGGCAGCTCGAGAACTGAGGACCCAAGATAAAACGGCGATCAATCCCTTGGGTTTTCTCTTGGCCTTATGTATCCCAGACATGGAGCCGAGGAACCTGGAAACCCAGAAGTGTTAACTGGTACAAACCAAAAAGCTCCAAGAAAAGCTTACTGTCTGTAGCCAAAAGACCAGGAAAGAGGCAGCCTGGCAATTCAGAAAACATTTAGAAAATAACTGCTCTACCCCAGCCAAACACCAGAGAAACACTGTGGCTCTTGTCGAAACCCACTAGCAAAGGCCAAGTGAGGGGCCTGCTCCCCATTCTTCCAAGCTGTGCTGGGATGCCCCAAACGCCCCGCCAGGCTGTGTCACAAAACGCTGAGCAGTAGGCTGAGAAATGCATCCCCCGGGGGGGTATTGAGACTCCCCCCAAAGTCTTAGAGAAGACACAACCACCCCCACTGGGGTGATGTCAAAGGAGGCCCAGTGGGGAGCCAGGACTCTCACCCCAACACCCATGCAGTGTCAGGGCAGGACATGAGGGGGAGCGGGAATGAGGCATTCCCACCATCCCAGCCTGGTGCTGTCCGTGGAAGCCTAGAGGAGAGCCGGGATTCCACTCCCAGCCATCAGGGAGCCCATCCTTCCTCAGTGTCAGCGAAGGCCGAGGGGAGGACCTGGCAGGGACGACAAAGACAAAGCTGTCAGACAAAGTGGGCTAAACTAGAAGCTTTAAATAAAATCCAGAGTCTCATAACATAATACCCCACATATCAAATTTCAGTTGAAAATCACTCATTATACCAAGAATCAGGAAAATCTCAACCTGAATGGAAAAAAAGACAACCAAAAGACACCAACACCACAATGCCAGAGATGTTAGAACTACATGAGAAAGATTTTTAAAACAGCCATCATAAACCTGCTTCAGTGAGCAATTACAGACCCAAAGGAAACGACAGAAAGTCTTAGCGAATAGAAAATACAAAGTAAAACAAAAGGGAAACTCTAGGACAGAAGCATAAAATAACTGAAATTTTATTCAGTGTATGGATGCAACACCAACATGAAGAAGACAGAGTAAGAATCAATGAACTGGAGGGCAGAAAACAGAAATTAGCCAACCTAAAAAACCTAAAGAAAAAGATACAAAAAATAAACAAAAACAAAAACAAAAATGAACAAAGTCTGAGGGGCCTGTAGGCCTATCTTTTTTTATTTAATATTTATGGCATGAATCCCTGAAAAAAAAGGAAAAGAGAGTAAGTCTAAAAAAATTATTGAATGAAAAATAATGACTAAATCTGCAAGTTTGGCCAAGACGTAATTCTACAAATTCAAGAAGCTGAGCAAATTCCAAACATGATAAGCCTAAAGATGTACAAGGAACATCATAGCCACACTACAGTAATATAAAGACAAAGAAAAAACTCTTAAAAACAGCAAGGAAAAAAATACTTTTTCTTTAGGGGGAAAAAATAATTTGAATGAGAGTGAAGTTCTCCCCAGAAATTAGAGAGTTCACAATAATTATTAAATGGTGAAAAAAAGAACTATTAACCCAGAAACCCACACTCATTAAATATCCTTCAGATTGAACAGAATTCAATACATGCTCAGATGAAGGAAGAAAAGAAAAAGAATTTGCCACCAGCAGAGTCACCCTAAAAGAATGGCTAAAAGAAGTTCTCTGAACAGAAGAAAATCCTAAAAGAAGCAAACTTGGAACATCAGGAAAGAACAAATTGAAAGAGTAAAATATATAGAGAGAGAAAATACACTTTCCTCCGCTTATTCAGTTTTCCAAATTATACTTGATGGTTGAAACAGAAATGATAACACTTTCTGACCTGGCTCTAAAAGTATATAGAGGAAATATTTAAGACGATTATATTTTAAGTAAGGTTAGAGATGTCACATGAAGGGTGGTAAAGTTTCTAAACTTCACTCAGACTGGAAAAATATTGACACCAGTGGACTGTGATTAAAAAATTTTTAAATCTACACAAAGGGATACATTCAAAAACACAGAGATAAATTGAAATGGAACTCAAAAAGAAGTTCAGCTAGCCTGCAGAAAGACCCGGAAAAATACCAGAGAAATGAAAAACAGAGGATACAATAAAAAGAAAAAGAAAATGATAAGGTAAAGGCTTAAAAATCCAACAATCACATTTAATTAAATTATCTAAATATATCACTTAATAGACAAAGATTGGCAAAGTATATTTATATTCATGACTCAACAGTATATTGCCTACAAGAAACTCATTTCAAATATAATTATATAAAAAGAAGATCTATCATGCAAACACTAATCAAAGGAAAGGAGGAAAAGCTACCTTCATATCAGATGCAGTGGACTGCAGAGCAAGGAAAATCAGCAGTGACACAGACGAAGAGTGCACAACGACAAAAGGGTCAGGCCACCAGGAGACATAGGAATCCCAAATGTGCACGCCCCACACCACAGGGCTGCTTACGACGGGAAGCAAACCGACAGAGCTGACACCCTGGGCTGTCGCTGGAGACTTCAGCTCCCCTCTCTCTGCGCTTGGTAGAACACTAGACGGAAAACCACCAAGACCGTGGAAGAACTCAGCAACCCCGTCGACCAACAGGATCAAGTCAACGTATCAGCAGAGCCACAGCCCGGGTCAAAGCACAAAACCAACAGACGTAGAAGAACCGAAACCACGCAGAGTGTGATTGCCACCCACAGTGGAGTCAAACCAGACATCAAGCTGGAAAGGTACTTCTGAACACTTGGAAACTGCCCAGTGCACTTTCAAATGCCCCATGGGTCAAAGAGGACGTCTCAGGAGAAGGAAAAATTTCATTGAGCTGAATGAAATTGAAGATACAACATACAAACATTTGTGGGGCCTGACTGACCTAGTACCGGGAGGGAGATTTATGGCATCAAATGCTTCTACTAGAAAAGAGGGAAAGTTTCAAGTCAACGATCTAAGATGCCACTTTGAGAACCTAGAAAAGCACACACAAAGCAAGCAGGATAGAAAAGCCCGGAAAGGAGTGAGCTTAAAAGCACAAAAGCAATAGAGAAAAATCAATGAAACAAAACTCTTTTTCTTTGAGAAGATCAACAAAACAGACAAGCTCCTCACCAGACTAACAAAGGGAAAAAATACAACACAAATTGCCAACATCAGGAATGAAACAGGGGATTTTGCCATGGATCTTGCAGGTGTCAAAATGATAAAGAGTAAAATGAACAACTCCACACACATAAATTTGACAACTTGAATGAAATGAATCAATTTCTTGCAAAGCACCAAGTACCAGCCCTTACCCATTATGAAGTAGGTAATTTGAACAGCATTTAAACTACTAACCAAATCTAAGTTGTAACTAAAAGCATTCCAGCAAGGTCATCTCCAGGCACAGACTGTTTCTATGGAGAATGCTACCAAACTTATATAGAATTAACACCTACTGTATAAATGTATCGTAGAAAATAGAAGCACAAGAGACCTGCAGGCAGAAAAAACAACAAAGTCTGAGCAGATGCCAGGGGCCAAGAAGGCACAGTCCCCCTGTGAGCCTCACGGCTTCAGGAAGCAATGCGTTAGGCCTTTGGAATAACTGAAAGTAATTTCAGTGTCTCTTGAGAAAACCAGATAAAGAACCATATAATTCATATAGAATCTGATAAATCTTCCACAGTGAATATAGGAGTGACAGTAAAGGCGACAGAGCAGGCAGGGATAATATCTGAAATAGCAAACATTTTGAATCAGAATCAATTTTAAATACTTTAGTATCAGTTCTTTCAAACAATTGCACATGTAGTAATTTGAACTGTTACCAGGATGGAAGACACTAATGAATTACCAAGTCTGTATTGTAGTTAACACATTGATTTGCACAGCAGGCATACACTGAAGTACCCAGAAACATGGTCCTTAATGTGCTCTAAGCAAGCCCAGGTCCTGCTTGTGTTACTAACTTCAAGCAAATAGTTCTTCGTGCATATTACAAATTTGAATTGTAGCCAAGCTATGTGACATGATGCCGTCTGACTTGATGAGATTTTGCTATAAACACAGATGATTTTTTTATCTCTTAAAAAAGATGATCTCCTTGCTACCAAGTGAGGTCAAGTCTAAAAAGTAATATAAAATGTGATAAGCATACAAAGTAAGTATGTTCACTTACCCTCATGTGCACAAATATATGTTTATTTCTCAGAGGCCTAGACTCCACTTTTCACCTTTAACTTCTCTTGGCAGAAAGAAGTCTGCTTTATAATGCACATCATAATAATATAAACTAAATTTTCATAGTTTATATGAGCCAGGGAGGCAGTCCACAAAGCAGACTCAGAGCAGGACCTGGTGCTCACATCACAGCCTGGCCATGTCTGCTGAAAGCACGCGGCAAAGAGGCGAGTGGAAACAGAACATTCTCTTACCCAGAAAGCGCTACCCACATCCATCTTCCAAGGGAAATAGCTTTCCAGGGACTGGAGGCTGATAAGAAATGGCAGGTGATAAATGAAGCACCGGTGTCTAAGGACAAATGGCCCCCTGAGGATGGGAAACCAGTGAAATTTTGATGGGAGTTATGCAGGCAAATGTACGCCTGCCAAAAACATCACACACACATGGGCACGCACGTACCCACACACGCACTGAGCAAGCACGCCTGTGTATGTGTGCACACGTGCACACACATGGTGCAGAAATAACCACCAGTCCCTATGGGAAGGAAATTGAGGCCCATCTGAAGTTGAGCTCGACCCTTTTGCCTGCAACACTAAGCAACTTATTTAACCTCTGAGCCTCAGTTTCCTCAAATGCAGAACAGAGAAAATACTATTGCCTACGGCTGGTTTTCACATGAGGTTAGATGCTTTAGTACATACAACATAAGAGGACCAGTGCGTAGCATATGGTAAGTACTTAATGACCTCAGCTCACTCTTAAGAACAAGATGTAGATTCCTCATTACCTCCTGTCTGGTGTCCACCCTCTACCTCCGACTTTTTACCTGTTAAAACTAGTATCCTTGATTATAAATGCTGGTTAAGTCCAATTAGTCAAGCTCAAAATTTGTTCTTAGGACAAATCTTTATCCTAACCAACTGGTCCTGTCACCTCAGCTGTGTTTTCAGATGTTTACTCCCACTTAAGGAAAGGAGGAGGGAAAGCCCTCCCCTCCTGTGGGTCTCTCGGTCCTCTCTGGCTCCAGGCATGAATACCTGGGCACCAGCAGGAACGAGGAAGCCCTGTCCTGGCAGGTCTGGGGGCCAGCGGGCTCTGGGCTGGTGGCGGCCCCCTCCCAGCTGGCGGGAGCGATGCATCTGAGGCATGAGGTGACTGGAACAGCCCCAAGTCTCCTCTTGGAAAAGTACCAGCTATTTTTGAAACAAAGTACTTCCTCAAGACCAAGAAAATCCATATTAGTAGAAGCTCTGGAGAGGCCTCTCTGGCTCTTCCGCTACCATCTCTCTCCTGGCTATTTTTAGCAGTTCCTTTCTCCCCAACCAAACCTTGAAAAGGAAGTAGAGAGAGGTCCCAGGGCGGGACCTCTGGCTTCAATCTTCTGGTGGCTGTGGGCCATGCCAGGATCGCAGTGCCCACAAAGGTCACGGCAGAAACCTCAGACCCTACCATCTCTGCTGCTTGTGCCATCCTGGGCATGTCGCTTGACCTCTCTGGGCACCAGTACCCTCACCCTGCAGTGCTGCTCCGAATCAAGTGATGTGATGGGCAAAAGCCCTCAGCCCAGTGCCGGCCAGCCCCGAGCGTGGGTTCTGTATTTAGCGGTATACTCCCCTGCCTTGCTGCTAGTCAGTCGCCAGTACTCACTCAGGCCACCTATTGTCCATCTTTGGAGATGTCCTAATGTAGTTGGCCGAAACCCGAAACCGTGTGTTTCACAAAACCAGTGGGACCTAGGAGGCCCACCTAACTGGGCCGTGCCACCTAACCTTGCTGTCATCACTAGCTCATGCAGCGGAGACTGGACGGAGGGCTACAGTGTGCCTCCACCCCCTGCGAATGCCTGCTGGGCGGCCTGGCCGCTCCCCCAGCAAGAGGAGGGCTGACCAGCAGAAAGTGGCAAAAGAAAGCCTAGGGGCTTGGTGGTCTCAGGCGGCCAGCATCACCCGCGCCACACCGTTCTGCTGCCGTGACATCTGCGTGCGGGGTCTGAGCGAGCTTCCTGGCAGGTGGGGGCAGCCTGGTCAGAGAGACCCGGCTAGCAGCCGGCACCAGTCCAAGCAGCCACCTCAGACCCTCGACCTGGGCAGCCTTAAGTTCCCGGGACCAGTGGGAAGCCTGCCCAGTTCAGTGGAGCCCAAGTGCCAGCCCACAGAACTGAGAGAAAAACTGGTTGTGGCTTGGAGACACTAGGAGTTGGGACGATCTGTCCCCCAGAAACAGCTGGTACAACTCTGCTTCCAGTAGAATGGGCTTCTAGTAGTTTCTCATGGTGCAAGGCTGTCCACCCTGGACACCCTGGCCGCTCCCTTCCCTGCAGTGCCTCCCCAGGACGGCTTCTGCATGGCTGGCTCTTTCACAGCCTTCAGGCATCTGCTGACGTCTCCTGTCCGGAGAGGCCTTCCCTGGCCCTGCATTTAAAACTGCAGCCCTGTCCCCTGACGCTTGTATGGTCCCTCCTCACCCCCTGGCCCCTCACCACGATCTAGCATGGGGCACCTGCAACTACAGGGGTCTTTGGCGTCTGTCTGCTGTGGTAGAACGAGAGTCTGTGGGCACGGCTGTCATTGGCTGGGTCCTGGAACACCTGTCCACTAAGCCTTACTGCTCAGGGGGCATGGCTGCCGGCACAGAGGTCCGAAAGAATTTGCTGGCTGAAAACACATCAATAGGTGTTTCTCTCAGATCCCAGGTGAGCTTTATGGGCCGGCAGGTTCTTCTGCTCCTTGAGACCCTTCAGAGATTTGACTTCCTTCCTCTGAATTCTCCAGCACATCCCCTGCATAGCTGAGTCTGGGTGGCAACTCAGGGAAGAACGGAGCCTGTTGAACACCCTAATCACAAACCGCAAGGGGGCATGAATCCCTGCCGCTCACCAGGCCATTCCTACCCATGGGAGGCTGGCTCGGCGCTGTGCAGGCAGTCTGTGCCCAGCTGCAAGCCTATTTCCAGGGAAGTAAGGGGACCTGACCAGCAGATATGGCCACTATTCCCAAGAAACAGACAGTTTTCCCGAGAATCATTCCTAAGGACCTTGCACCAAATAACTGACACCGTAATTAACAATAAAAAGGAGAGACAAATTACAGGCATGCACCACTTTTTCTGAGGCTCTTCAGGCTTAGCTAAGGGGCATGATTAGCTGGCTGGGGCCCACAGCCACAGGCTGAGGGCTGCCTGCAGGTCCACGGAGAGAGGACGTGCGTCTAATCCTGCATTAGGCAGGAACCGGAGCAGCGGGAGCTATGAGCCCACAGGCTTGGCCCCGTTCCTGACTCAAGTCCAACCTGCCTCTCGTTGGCTAGCTTGTGCAGACCAAGGAACCATTGTCATCATCATCGGCCTCTTCTCCTAGAAAATCAGAAAGTACTTCCAGAGGGCACTGTTGAGGATGAAGTTAAGTGATGAATATAAAAGCCTGGAGACCAGACAGCTGTGGAAGCGCTAGGCATGACCTGGAAGCAGACAGGGAGGGGGGACCCGGCAGCCAGTGCAGGGCAGTTGTGTTCTTTGGGAAACGCACACTTCTCTGAGCTAGCTAACTCTTCCCATACAGTAGTCATACCTTTTACTGCTTGGTGGTAAGGAGGAAAAGAAATGCAGGGCATTTAATGACCATCTTAGAGGTAACACTTGGATAATTTTATGGCTTGTTTTCTTTCCAATGCTGCTGTAAATGTAAACACTGGCACTGTATTTATTAGATGAACAGAAGTCAAGCATGCTTACAAATGTGTGAGTCTCAGAGCGAGAAGGAGCAGGGAATGCATGTGAGCAGTTCTGTCCAAAGGTGGCCCAGCAGATTAGAAGTGACCCTGGAAGGCCCCACCTACTGTGTACGCTGAGTTCAGCTTCACTCAGGTTGAAGTTTTGCAACTCAAGAGTCCTGTTGCAAAAGGGAAATGGTGCTCACCTCACCAGAGCCAGGGTGCATGGAGACTCCTTACATGGAAGCTTAGACGGCCCTTTGAGAGTCTCATTACCTAATAACTTTTCAGCAACTGTTAAGAGAAAAATCCCAAAAGTGCTTCAAAATATATTTTTTTATATGAAATTCACAATTTGACAAGAGCTAGCATTATTTTTAAGCAAAGCAGAATAGGAAATCTTAGGTAAAGCCCAGAGTAGCAAATGGGAGTGTCTTGCAAATGAGTTTCAGCCCCAGTCAAGTTCGCTATAGATTCACTGTGACCAAAGAAATTTACAGCAAAGGGTTCTTGGGGTGAAAAGGTTATACCCAACTTTATTTAGAGGTGGCAGGTCAGTCCTTCGGCGCTGCCACCACTCCAGCCTCCGCTCCGCTCTCCTACAGCCTTCCAGCCTCCGCCACCCAGTCTCCGGGGAGCCCTGGGCGGAACTCCTTCATTAACACAGTAATGGCGTATTGCCTAAAGGTGTGGAAGCGGCAGCATAGCAACAGGCCAGTTACCTTTAAGTTCAGTGAGGATCCTGGCCATAGGAACCCCCCTTTACCCACAGGGAGCATTCTATGTCCTGGCGCTCCTGGTCTTATAAAGGGCTTTTATAACTCAGGTATCCTTCCTGTTGTATTTGTCCATTACCCAGAGCTCTACTAGTGAATAGGAACCACTGAAATTAACAATTCTTTAACCTAAATAAGGAATCACTCGATCATCTAGTGCCTGGCTATATTGGCATGCACATACACAATGATAAGGTCTAATGTGTGTGTAATGCACATCAACAGTTCAGACCAAAGACTTTGAAGCAACGATATTTAAAAACTTGAAATCCAGAAACAAGAAGAAACATCTCAGAATTTAATCAACATAAAAGGCTCTATAATCCTGGCTTCAGTTTTTTGTTTAAATGAAGGTTTTCTGACCACTAAAGAGAGGCGAAGAATTTCCTGCAGCACAGGTCAGTCACTGGGACCCTTTGTATTGATCAGCCATTGATTAATTCCAAGTACACGTGAAATGGAATCACTCTCTTCCTGCCAAGATTTCTGGCCTCCTCTGATTTCCAAGTACCTAGATGCATAATATGCTAGATGCATAATACTTCATAAGTGTTGCAGAATCTACATTCCCAGCTGTGGAGTAGATGGAAGTTTTCACCCAGAATTTCCCAATATGCTCTCACAGTAGTGTGCCGAAGAGGGCCTGTTTGCCTATCAGTGGACCAGGGCAGAGCCCCGGCCAGGGCAAGGGGTGGAGAGAAAATGGCGATTCTCTCCTCCCCTCCGTTCCTGGTATGTAGTTGGTCTGGTGCTCGCCAGTCACCAAGGACTCCACCCATGGGCTTCCTCCTGGAAGGGGTGGTTGGGGTGGGAAGCGCACGTGTGGCCCAGCAGTAGAGACAAAGGGAGCCGGGCTGGTTAGTGGAGCCAGGCGGGAGGCGGCAGAAAGCACTGAGGGAGACACTGAGTCATAAGCAATGAAACCCCTTCCCCCAACCTGCCCTTTCCCTTGTCTTCCTTCAGTTTTGCTGGATTCATAAGGAACTTTCCCCAGGCAGAGAACGGAAGCCCCCTCCTCCCAAAGCGACCCCAGCCGCAAGAGCCAGCCTCTCAAATGCATCATTGCCATGTGCCGAAACCAATCAGTTAACGCCACAGGGATTATAGAACAATGCCTGGTCACTGACTTAGCCTTTCTCCCCTTGATCATAGATAGCAGTTGTCTTGTCCACCATGTTCTATAAAATGGTGTTAGTTACACACAGTGTCACAGCTTCCCAAGTCTGAATTGGATGGTTCTGCTCTGGGGGGATCCAAAAAGACATCAGTCGTGAAGTCTCACTGGAACAGAGTCAGTGTTAGAATTCCCCACACGCTGGATACTTTGGAGTAAAGCAGCAGAAACCACATCAGCCTTTGGCCCTTGACCTCATGCCCTACTGTCGCTCCTAAGTAAACATGTGTCTGCGATCAGAGCTAGGAGACGCTTAGCTTTGCCAAAGTTCAAACTTGACTTCAGTCAGGAACTGATTTCACCGGGGATGAATGAAGATGGAGGAAAATGTATTTGATTCCTCCTAAGCTCTCCTCAAACAGAGGAAGGTCAAATGTGTAAAATCGATATTTTATGAAAGACCCACTTGGCTCGAACTCTTCAAGTGTAGCTACACTGTATGTATGGCTAAACGAAAACAGAAAACCAGTAATGCTATTTCTGGTCACTGTAAAACTCCATGTGGAATGCAAGAGGGAAAGCGAAGGTCTAGCTAAATTGCCACCGAGGCCTAAAGAGTAGATGAGGCACAGCCAGAAATTGTGGGAAACTAATTATCTACAAATTCAAACCAAACTCTGACATGTTGAATGATGTCATTATAACTACAGCTCTCATTGGAACTTTTATTGTTTGACTCGATATCTCTTTAGCACAGGACATGATATCACCTAACAGAATACAATATAGTTCAAGGCAGGCAGATGCTCAAAAACAATAGAAATGGGAAAAAAATAGAAAACTGAATTCCAAAGCTTCAAGGACATCATTAAAAAGTACACTTGAATATAAGCTACCCAACTGAAGGGAATTTGATGTGCTTTTGGAAACATTCTTAAATTATTCTCCTTGTCAGGGAGAAAACATTTCTTCCCCTCGGACAGGAAGGAAGGGTAGATAGGATCTCTCAGGGCAGGAGGAAGAGAGGTGGCGATTGAGAAGCTCCACTTAGAATGCCCTCTGTTTTTTGTTTGAAGTAGGAAACAAGGCTATGTGCTCAGAGGCACGACACCTACAGAGGACCTGAGCAAACAAAGGCAGCAATAATACCACAAATTACCAAGAAGAATTTCCCCATCATGAGTTATTAAATTAGGATGACTTTTTGTTGTTGTTATGATGTATATTTTAAGGCAGGCTCTCAAAATACCAAATCCTCCTGATTGTAAGAAGGTCATGTGAGTGAGTACCCTAAGGCCACAATACCCTGAGTACAGTCAGCAGTGATCTACTCAGTTCTGCAAGACGCTAGCCAGAAAGAAAGACACATGTATTAATTAGAAAGATTATTTGAATTAAAAGATTACAAGTGAATCATTGGAGAGGTAACTTGAACCTAATGTGCACTACGCACTTTAAGCCAGATTTAAATATAAGCTAATGACAACAGGATCAATGAGATAATTAAAAATAAATATGTGGAGTATGGAGAAAAACATTCATAATTTTTTTCAATTATAAATTTTTAATTTACAAATTTTAAAACTATGAATACTCAACATAGTACTTTACAAAATTTTAATCGACTTAATGAGAAATATTTGTTAAGTCGTGCTTGGGGTCCTTTGCTTAATAGTGAAAGAAAAAGCCAAATAGCTTTGGAGAAGCACCTGTTCTTCCTACTGCTGTAGAAAGTGTTGAATACATGGTAACAAATATCAACAATATATCAATCATTTATTCTACAGTAAACACTACTAGCAAGTGCATAAAAATAGTTGTTTCTTTAAAACATTAAAATAGAGTAAATCCTGTTACCCAGTTGGGAGATTTGCTACACTATTTTGCTATATAAACACCTATTAGTTGGGCTAGGTGATCTGTAACATACGATCCCAAATCGCAATACTGTAAAGCAATAAAGATCTTTTTCTCACTCAACAACCACTGAAGGTCCCCTTGACCAGGACACTCAACTTAGTGTTTGTCTCCCAAGGATTAACTGTGGAGAACCAGGCTCCTAACATTGAGTGCTCACACCAGCTGCAGAGCAGGAACTAAGCAGATCAAGCAAGATGTTGAGCGTAGCCCTGCATGCAGCTCCTCTCACTTTTATTCATGTTCTATTGACCTGAAACCAGTCATATTGTCCCACCCTCATCAAAGAAGCTGAGAAGAGCAGTTTCCCCATGTGACTAGGAGGAGCATTAAAGGTGTGTTTCAAGCTATCATATTTCTAACATGTTCTTATGGTATTTGATAAATTCTGCTTCAAGAATGAAATTTGGTGAGCCTCTAAAGAACAGATATGCCAAAGATCATATATTCTAATGCAAACAGAAGTAGTAAATAAAAAACATTCTATTCAAAAACTGTATAGCCTTGACTAGAATGAAACAAAACACAACTATTGAGCAGCGCAATGGAGATAGCAACAGACATAAAATGAAGCCATCACTTAATTCACAGACAAGGAATTGCTTCTGCATGGAAATTAAATTCAAAGTGAGCAATGTCAGAAAGGTAGTCAATTTTATAAAACAGGTTTAAAATGTCATGAAACCTTGACAATAGTTCATAATGAGAGAGAGAGAGTGATTACACCCCTTTGTAGCACACTGATGTTTACTGATCAGACAATGGCAGTGTATATAAAAGCTGTCAAATTGCAGAATAAGCTGTTGAATCACTTTTACTAAAAGACAAGCATTCCAGATTTGTTCACATCTGCTGTGAGGTGTAGCTCTCATATAACAGCTACTTGTGCCGCCTCCAGTGGTGGTGGATGAGCAATACAAAAATCAACAATTCACTGATAAAAACTCTCTGGAAATTTGGAATAGATGGCAACTTCCTAATCTGACATAGCAAATCTATGAAAAATCTAAAGCCTGTGTTGGAAGGTACATGCCCAATATTTCACCATTAAAGGAAGATAAAGAAAAAAGTGCATACAAATTCGAAAAGAAGAAGTAAAACTGCCTTCATTTGTAGACAACGTGATCATCAATGTAGAAAATCTTAAGCAATCTACAAAAAATATCTAATAGAAGTAGCACATGAGCTTAGCATGGTTCCGGTTCCAGGATTTAAGATCAATGTGCAGATGTTAATTATGTTTTACGTACTACCAAAGAACAATTGCAATATTTAACATTGCATTCATGTTAGCATCAGAAATAGTTTTAAATACACGTAACGAAAGTTGCTCAGATGCACACACTTAAAACCTCAAAACAATGTTGAGAGAAACTAATGTAAACCTAAATAAATGGAGAGCTATACCATGTCCATGGATCAGAAAAATCAATATTGTTAAGATGTCAATTTTATCCAAATTGCTAAATGGGTGTGATGTAACCCCAATCAAAATCTCAGCAGGAATCTTTTAGAAATTGATAAACTGATTCTAAAATTCATATGAAATTAAAAGGCTGCTGATCAAAACAATTTGGAAAATAATGTTAAGGAATTTACACTACCTGATTTGAAGACTCACTATAAAACTACAGAAATCAACACAGTGTGATATTGGCATAACGCCAAGGTAATTCAATGGAATGTTGAGAGTCTTTTATATAAATGGGATATCCATATGAAAAATAGAACATTAACCCTTAGCTCACAGATATGCAAAAATTAACTGAAGGGACCAGAGACCAAAATATAAGAGATAAAAGTAGAAATGTATGAGGTAAAACCATAAACCATGTGAAAAATACAGGACAAAATCTTTGTGGCTTTGGTTAGACAAACATTTTTTATATAGGACAAGAAAAACATGAACCATAAAATTAAAATTAAATTGGACTTCATCAAAATTCAAAACTTTTGCTTCTCAAAAGCTACAAACAAGAGAATAAAAGAAAAGTTGCAGACTGTTATCTGATAAAAATACTGCATCCACAATGTATAAATAACATGACCCACCAGTTAATAGGGAAATGCAAGTGAACACCACAATGGGATAACACTATACATACAATAAAATGACTACACAAAGCACTGTTGAGCACCAGGAACAAACAATACTCATACATCACTGCTTTGAATGCAAAATGGTGCAGCCACAGGGAACAGTTTAGCAATTCCTCATATAAGTAAACCCATACTTCTGTCTGACCCAGCAATTCTGCCCCCATGTAGTTACCCAGGAGAAATACAAGCATACGATCTTAAAGGCTTGCATTTGAATGTCCACAGCAGCTTATTAATGGTAGCCTAATGAGAAACAGTGCACACGTCCACCAACTGGTGAATGCATGCAGTACATCTGTACAATGGAACACCTCTCAGCAATGAAATAAACTGATACACGCCACAGCATAAATGATGCACAAAGTAAAAGAAGCCAGATACAAAACCATGAGCTATACCATGTCCATGGATCAGAAAAGTCAATATTGTTAAGATGTCAATTTTATCCAAATTGCTAAATGGGTGTGATGTAACCCCAATCAAAATCTCAGCAAGAATGTTTTGGAAATTGATAAATTGATTCTAAAATTTATGCTATTTATGTGATACTCTAGAAAATAAGGGGACAGCATGCAGATGGTTGCCAATAAGTGGTTGCCAAAGTGAGGATGGGTTTGCTGCCCAAGGGCAGGAGAGGACTCCAGTGGGTGACAGGACATTCTACTACATGGATATTGTGGATGTCACATGAATGTTTCCATTTCAAAACTCTCAAATTACATACTTAAAATTGGTGATCTTTGTTTTATGTAAAATATATCTCAATAAAACATTTTAATAGTTCTTTGTGATTGGGTGTTTGGTATTGTTATGACAATGCCTATTGAAGTTTAAGAACTTGGAAAATTATGGTGTATGTGTTTTCTATTGCTGTTATTAATTACCACAAACTTAGCACCTTAAAACAAAGACACAAATTTCTGGCAGGCTTGACAGGGTTCTCTGTTCTAGGTCTCACAAGAAAACTGAAAGTGTCAGTCATCTGGAGGCTCTGCGGGAGAATATACTTCCAGGCTCATTCAGGTTGTTGGCAGCACTAATATTTTCATGGTTGTAGGACTGGGTTCTCATTTCTCTAACTTGGATCCCCTTCCATCTTCAAGCCAGCAATGGCTCACAGTTCTTGTGCTTTGAATCTCTCTGCCTTCTCTTTCGGTCTTCCCTTCTGCTTTTAAGGGCTCATGCGACTACACTGGATCTACCTAGATAACACAGGATAACCTTCCTATGATTAGAAGCTTAGATTTCTGCAGCTGCCTCATTTGCTATGGAAGGTGGCATATTCATGGTCTGGGGCTTGGGGACCATAGTAGTGACCCCATGGACAGCCCACTACCACTGATAATTGAGAATGGTAACAGCTAACTAACAGGCACTGAGTGCAGCCTACCACGTGCCAGACACTGGGCTAAACACTTCAGAGTTGTCGCTGTTGTTTGTCTCCCCAGCTGCCTTACAAGGTGGGCACTATTTCTTAGGACATTGTGGGAAATGAGCATGGGAAGGTCTGTAAATTCCCAGGATCACATAGCTAGTTAATGACAGACAGGGTAGACATTAGATTCTGACCTACCTGGTTGGAAAGCACTAAACTGATGGTGGTTGTATTTTGGTCACCATGTTATTGTTAGCCGATCTTATTTCAGTGAAAGGAACTCTGGCCTCTCACCAGTTCCTCCCTCAGAATCGCTTGCATTTTTCCTTCACAGTATGTTGTGCAGCTTGTGGTTATCTGTTTTTTTTTAATATTATTTTTAAAAAGCAGCATCTGCATTTTCACTAAGTAACAAGTGCCCCAAGGGGACCTATCTGTCTGCCGGGCATTGTATCTCCATGGCCAGCTGATGCTCGGTTCATGGCAAGGGCTTAATACACAATCATTGGCTGCCTGCCTGACTGAATGATGAGCAAGTGAACAGCACATAAGTATACACCCCTCTTCTGTTATCTTCTCCAAATGCTGCTCATTGCCCTCTGGTTAAGATGACGAGAGAGAACAATGAGAGTGTGATGTGAGCTAAAGGCATGCATTTGTGTCTCAGGCCTGCTCTCCAACAGATTATTTGCAACATCCTTCCAGTGCATCTCTGAAAAGGTTGCTAGGACCTGCCACCTCTCTGTTCTCACTTCTGCAGACCTCATTCTTTTACAATAATACAGGTCATATCTCATCATCATATTTGAATGAGTGAACAAATTGAGCTCTCCCCACTCTTGGTTTTAGGAAGCATTGCCTGGATTAGCATGTCCCAGGGACTGAATTCCTTTACAGAAACACACAGCTCAGAGCATCGTTTTCCTATTGTAGCATATGCACCACTTTACCACGTGACTTTACAAAAGGGCCGGCCAGAACCCAGCAGGCAGGAATGGGCATAATTCATGACTACCTTTGTGATGCATTTGGCACAAAGCCACACCCAAAATAATGGTTAAATGAATCAGTGAATGCAACAAGTATACCACAAAGAACCTGATCCCATGACTTTCCTGGGATTCATATCATTAAAAACATCTTCCTCCCTGAAACAGAATGAAGTGTTATAAACAAATATAAAGATAACAATGTTGACCAAATCCTTTCAAATCCTTTGAATGTGAAATTGTCTTTCTTCATTTGCCTGTATTTCTAGAACTACAAAGACGATGCCCCTCTGATGCTCCTAAATGTAACCCCGTGTTAAAGATTAGATCAGAGCAGGCTCCTTCCTGCTCAGAGGAATTCTCCCACCCTCTCCCTTATCACAGACGATAGGACATGGACAGTACTGTCGAACTTCAGAGTTGTAAACAGGTAGATGATAGACAAAGAGATACAGAGATAAAATAGACATACGTATAGGAAGAGAGAGAGAGAGATCATAAAATTTACAGTCTAGTGGGGAGGGGAGAAAGGAGAAAGAAAGTAATCACTTACTGTGGCAAGTCCTGGAAAGGAAATGGTCCCCAGGCAGAGTGAGCCCGGTGTGGGGAGGGATTCGTGTCACAGAGAGGCCTAAAACTAGCTGAAGAGTTGCCCCTTAGGATGATGAGAGAACACGCAGAAGTCCTGGCACAGACAGCTGGGTGGCTGCAAGTACTGAAAGCAGCGGGTCACTACAGCAGAGCGGGAGGGGGGAGAATGGCTAGGGAGAGAGTAGAGATTCAACCACCCCAACAATTGGCTAAAATCACCTCCAAATTTCTAATCACCATCTCTACAAAAGAAGATTGGTAAAATTGAATATATGTACATAACAAACCTTTGTATTTTCCTTTTATTAAAGTAATTTCATAATAGATTTGTAATACACTTGAAAATCAATTCTATGATGTCATTTCCTAAACAATTTCCAAATGCCTTCATCATAAACAGCCCAATTAAGTAAAACAGCTTAATCAGTTCAAGGTCCAAGCTATTTATCATGGCCAAATTCCAATTAATTGTGAGTCAAAGGGAATATTGTTTTGCACACAAAATTAAAGGAAACATTTATGGCATTAATAGTCACTGTAATGTACTTTTGTACTTACAAAAGTATACATCTCAAAGTTGCTTGAATATTGGAAAGTTCCATGATCATTACATGCACAGTAAAATTTGTATACAGTTCAAATTAAACACATTTTGTTTTTATTATTACATTATTGATTGGTTTAATATGAGGTAATGTTCAGGCTTAATTGCCTTACTCTAGAAAAGCCCTTAGGGGGAAGCAATTCCTGTATCTACTCAACATGAGCAACTAAAAACTACAAATAGAAATGTCAATTTGCCTTGAAATGTGATTAGTTGACACTGTCAGGCCTACAGCTTGTTTCTAAGGTCTAAAAATATTAAGTTCAAAAACTTCACAAGAATGTAATGAATGCTCTGAAGTTTACCTGTTGACCAAACATGCCCCAATAAATACCTTGCTTTCCCCAAGAAAGATTTGCAAGAGCTTATAGCAAGGTCAGCTCTGCAGTTCACTATCTTAGGGAAGTGAGTTTCACAGAAAAGTGCATTTGGAAATTTTTCATTAAAAAAAAAAGCATGGAAGAAAGAACTTAGAGGGTGGGGAGGAATGGTAGTGGGTTATGTCACAAACTCTTTTGAGCAGGTTAAAGAATTTCTGCCTGGTAGAACAGATTTGACCTTTTATCTCCACCTTCTGTGGTGTCCTTACATGATTTTTCACACTTTAGGAGAACATGGCTGATGGTTCCTAAACCTGAAGCTTGTGAAGTCAGAGGTGACTAGCTCCCCCGGAAGTGCCCCCAACAGACTCCCAGTGTGTGATTCTGCAGAGACCCTGGACATGCCCATCCGTGTGCTCCCCATCGGGGAGGTTGGCTCCCCAGGGCACGGCAGCTAGCTGTTCAGAACACCTAATAGGTGGTTCTTACAGACCTACCAGTGTTTCTCTTATGAACTGACAACCAGTCTTTCTGCTTTTTGTCTTCTGAATGAGCACCCTAACAATCTCTGGGAATTAAATATTTGCTACAACTCTGTAATCTGAATAAGTCCAGTCCTTCCCATTTGTTCTCTACAATCTCATTAGAAATGTCCCAGCTGCTAGACAAGAGGACACATGGGAATACTATTTAACCAGAGAACTGTAGCAATCTCATAATCATTACGGTTAACTCTTCTCAGAAAATTTGCTTTAAGATAATACATTTCCTGCCTTCACAGGCATCCTCGACTCTGGTTTCGAACAGCATCCCGATCTTCATTCAACAAACAAATGAACAAGGAAAGACAAGACCTCAACACTGGGACTATTTCATTGTGGATTATTACTTAGGGTTGGCGGACCTTTTCTGCTTTCAGTCTAACAATGACAGTACGAGTACTATAAAATACTTGTTCAGAGGCACTTCCTTCTCTGAAGTTAAACAGGTAAACACTTTGGAGAGAGTAGGTTTTGTGCTCTTGGCCAAGCTAACCCAGTTTACTGCTGTCTTAATTCAAACAGGGTGTCCCATCTGTTGCTAAGGGCAGAAAATCCTCCCACATTAAATGTGTAAGGACCATCATTCGTTTGCTGTCACAGAAGCTGTCTTTCAAATAAGAAAACGATGGATTTTACTGGGATATTTTCCAGAAAAGCAAGGTTGGGCGGTTCCCCGCAGTCAAGTGGAAGTTGTCAGCCTGTCTGTTTGGGAGACTGCCTCTTTAACTCGCTTAGAAGTTGCCAGTGGCTTTTCCCAGAGTCCGCTGACCGCCTCCACCCCCACCCCAAGAATGTATGGGGGGAGGGTGGGAAGAAAAGAACTCCGGGAACAGCCGCCCGGAGCGTGCCTGCCCCTCGGGAAGTTCCTCCAGGTTCCCCGCCCCACGCGCCGAGGCCACCACCCCGAACACCCATACATCGCACGGTGCACCTCCGGGGCTCGGAGAGCAGAGCCAGGCGCGTGGGAAAGTGGCCCCGGGCGACCGACGCCGACCCCTCCAGGACGCCGGGCCCTCCTCCAGCCCGCTGACGGGCACCGCCCACTGTTGCCATGGCCAGGCTGTGGGCGGCGCGCCCGGGAGCCAATCGGCGCCGCCCGGCGTTGCCATGGCCCCCGTGTGTTGGGTCCGTTTTTGACCGGGCCACACTTGCGGCAGTGTCCCAAGAGCGCCAGGCATGAACCGCAAGAAGCTACAGAAGTTGATGGACACCCTAACTAAAAATTGCAAGCACTGTAAGTAGTAGTCGGTGCTGGACGGGCGGGGGTCCCTGGGCTGGGTCGCGGGTCCTACCGGGTGCTAACCCCCTGGCCCGCCCTGCCTCCCACCTGCAGAGCCTGGGTGCCTGGGAGTCCCTGGCACATACTCCCGCCAAAAGTCTGGGAGGGGATCCCTGGGTGTCGACGCCCGGCGGCATCCACCTTAGGACCATGTTCAGGGGCCCAGGAGGCTGGTACTACACTCCCACGTGCACTTCTCAAACCTTCTTAACTTAGCTTTTACATCATAGAAACATGATTTATATGCACAGGAGACGGTGGGTTCAGCCTCAGACACAAGTGTAAGATAAGAACAGGCATTCCTCCTTTTATTGTGCCTTGCTTTATTGTGCTTCATAGATAACTGCATGAAACTTTTAACTATGAAAGTTTTAACTATAACGTTTAACTGTAACTATGAAATTTTTCAATTTTCTACAAATTGAAGATTTGTGGCAACCTGCCAAGAGCAAGCCTATCAGCACCGTTTTCCAACAGCATTTGCCCACTTCATGTCTCTGTGTCACATTTTTGGTAATTCTTGCAATATTCCAAACTTTGAATCATTATTATATTTGTTATGGTGATCTGTGATCAGTGATTATGGCTCACTGAAAGCTCAGATGATGGCTAGCATTTTTTAGCAATAAAATATTTTTAAACTAGGGTATGTATATGGCGTTTTAAGCATAATACTATTGCACACTTAATGGACTACAGTATAATGTAAACATAACATATATGCACTGGGAAACCAAAAAACTCGTTTGACCCACTTTATTGTGATACTCACTTTATGGCAATGGTCTGGAACAGAACCCACAATATCTCTGAGATGATAAAATCCACTGGGCTCAAGAAAAGTGCACAACCAACATACACTTGCTTTCTAGCTCTTTTTAAAGCAAATAAACTGTCAGTGTCCAAGTTCTGGAAACCTGCCAAGAGACCCAAAATGGTTACCAGTGGCTGAATATCCTTAGGAAAGATGAATTGATGTGGCACAGGATGAATGGCACAAATGTATCTCAGAACTAGGAGATTTGTTTGGAAACTATAAAGCTCAACAAAAGTCTAAACACATAGGAAACTGTTCCCAATTAGAGACTTCCACTTTCCAGTTGCTGGTGGGGTTGCAAGGTAAAGGCAACATTGCAGGTGACAAGATGAGCCTTTATTAAAGATACCTGCTCCAATCACACATTCTAAAGGGTGGTCCTAGAATTTCATGGGTAATTTTAGAATTATATTCAGACTGGAAAAACAGAACTGTAGCTGGGTAAGAGAACTATGGATATGGTTTCAATGAGGAGGCTATTGTCTGATGAGCCAGTTTATAAATTGTGTGCTGATGTAAAACTACTAGCCCCTTGAGGAAATAGAAGCCATAATCCCAAAACCACACCCACTGTTCAAGGAAGCAGGAACAAACATGTTTGAATGTTGTTCTAGAGATTACAGGGTCTAGTGCCTTCTAATCATACTTAGTATCTAATGTAATAAGTGGTAAGAAATGCTGTACCACTGGTGCTGTAAATACATTTTATGGTGTGTATAAACATCTTAAACTTCTTAGGAAAAAATCGTCCTATAATTTAGGGTTATTATAACCTGATGAGAGTTGTGTTCTGTTGTTTTCCTTAAAGTTCTTCCACTTATGGGAAAAAGACCAGGTCTTAAAGCATCTGGTAAACATTCTGAATAAGCAATGCGATCGCTGCTGTACTCAGTGCTGAGTCTGATGTAGTCACTGTTCAGTCAGTTGCACTGTGGACATTGTGTGAACAATCAAAAGGCAGGTGTATTAAAAATAATTGAAAACATGGCAGGAAAATCTGTCAGCTCTTTTGATTTTGTCCTTACATAAAATTTTAAAGTGATCCTTAAAAGCCTTAATGATTGCTAGTCAAATTCTATAGAAATAGTTACAAATCATGGACATTATAATTTTAAATTTCTTTAAACTTTCCCCTAAAGTCGGATTTCCGTTCAGTTGCCAGATGATGAAATGGATACATTTTTTTTAGAATCAGAGAAAAAGAAAAGTATCTTAAGTGACCATCTGGTTAATCCACCATTCCACAGACATGATCTGTAGAACACACTCAGACCAATCCAGGCAGATGAGAATCCATTCATTCTTGAATTTCTGTTTAAGTAATAAGTCAGTATTCTTTCATTTTATTTCAGCCATGATGGGAAAATGGCTAATCATATCCCCTCTGCTGGCATTTCAAATAGCTGAACATAGTGCATCATTCTTCATGAGGCTTTTTTCTTCCCCAACTATTAACAGCTCTTTTAATTTTTAGAGTTTCTTTTTATTGTGGTTAAAAATACATAACATAAAATTCACCATTTTAGCCATTGTAAGTAGACAGCTCTGTGGCATTAAATACATCCACACTGTTGTGCAAGCATCACCACCATCCATCTCCAAGACATTTTCATCTTTCCCATCTGAAACTCTGTACCCATCAAACCATAACTACCTATTTCCCCCTCCCCAGCCCCTGGCAACCACCATTCCACTTCTTGTCTCTGTGAAGTTCATTACTCTCGGAATATCATTTAAGTGAAATCATGCAATATTTGTACTTTTTTGACTAGCTTATTTCCTTCAGCATAATGTCTTCAGGGTTCATCCAGTTTGTAGCTTGTGTCAAGATTTCCTTCCTTTTCAAGGCCAAGTAATATTTCATTGTATGGTCATACTACATTGCTCTCCATTCTTCCATGAACACTTGAGTTGCTTCCATCTTCCGGCTCTCCTGAATGGTGTCACCATGAATATTGGTGTACAAGAATTGCTCCTTTCAATTCTTTTGGGTGTATACCTAGAAGTGGAGTCAGCAGATCACATATTTATTTTTTTTTGAGGAACTGACATCCATTTTCTAAGCAACTCACAGCTCTTTTTAAAATGATAACCATTATATTCTCCTCTACTCTTTAATCATTGTATTTGCTAAATCATTTATTTTCCAAACTTCTCTAAAGTTGCGACACCCAAACCAGAAATCACACTCGGTCCCATCCTGATCGTAGGATGAGCTGTGATTTCTCCATTCTTCTGTGCTTTTATATGCACACTGGTTTCATCTTTGCTTTTAAAAATATTGAACCATGATTTTGTCTTGTTTTGAAATAAAATATTTCCCAAATTCCACCTATACTTCATATTTAACTGCACTTTTATGTTCTTAATGCCAGGCAAGAACTTTTCACCTACATACCTCAAACGAGAGTTGGAATACAAATAATTAGCTCAGTGTTTATAAACACCACCCTTTATGCAATTATGTCTATGTGCATGTATGCACTGTGTGTGTGTCCTTTAAATGAAAGTTTCATTCCTCCAAAGTCCTGTTGAAGAGTTGCATGTTCATTTCATATCCTCCACAACAGGAACCATATGGGTGCTAGAATATGCTTACTTAAACACCTCTTTACTGCAAAATAGGTGATTCTGATTTCCATAATCTGGTTTATGAATTCACTAAGGCTAATGTGAAATGAAAACTTGCCTGGTTTGCAAGTGCCTGCTATCCATTTCTAGGGAGAAGTTAAGTTGTAAATCTCATAAATACCTATAACCAAAATGCTGGGGAAAGTTTCACCATTCTTAAACATCACCATGCTTACTATCATGGTATGTCTACTGCTTTGTGAAGTTTAGGCTCTGACCCCACAATCGTTATTCAGGTAACTTGGCTGATATTACCTTCTCTTCTCTTAAATGTGACTGAACTTATGTATGCTTAACATTCCCTGTCTGGAGGGAAGGCTGCTTCTCTTATGTTACTGGAGGTCCTCCATGGGACCGTCCTCTAGTAGCTTAAGCGTTATGAATCTCAAAACTGGATAGTCTTTGGCTGACAACTACCTATTTGATGGCTGTGACACAATAATACAAATTTTAAGTTAGAAATTAAAGGTTAAAAATGCATTTCTGTCCTATTTTATTCTTTTACAGTTAATAAATTTGAAGTGAAATGTCTTATAAATCTCTTTTATAACTTGGTGGGAGGCGTCACAGAGCAGCAAGATACGGCGATAGGACTGGATCGTAAGGCGTTCCGGAACACCCTGTACAGGACATTTGGAATGACGGACGACATGATTGTGGACAGAGGTAGGAAGACATATGATATTCAAATGGGCCAAATCCAGCCATAACTGGAGAACAAAAAAATTTGGAGTTTGGACATATGCTTGGTAGGGAGCTAATGTTTTGCAGTCCCAATTTTGCCTATATTTTTATATTCATAGGGAAGGAGATAATATATACTCTATTTTGTGTATTTAAGAAGAAGGCAAAGTCAGCTTCAAGAGCTAGGTTTCCCTTACTTTGTATCAGAAAACCCCAAATATTTCTATTTCTATTTAGTAATGTAACAATACAAAGAATAGTTTTAAATGGACATTTTAATTTCCTTACATCATTGAGAATATTTCAGTGAAAAGTAAAATATAATCCTATCATGTAATAACTTAGTTTCTTGAGTGACAAAAATATAAAATTATGCATTTTATGTCACTATATCAACATATTTAATACACCAATATACTTATATGTTAATAATTGTTGATTATTTTTTTAGATATTCAGAATTTGCTTTGTTCCTACAAAGAGAAATTGTGAACATTTAAATAAGAGGTTTTCCAGTGTTATACTGTCTTAGTTTCCCCCTTTGTCAAATGAGAATGTTAGACCATATGGTCCTAAAGTTGTGTCTAAATTTTAAGAGTAGCACCAATGTAGACACATCACTGAGAATAAAAATGCAGCACAAGTGTTCTATTGTACCTCTCTTTGTAGTATTTCGAGGTTTTGATAAAGACAATGATGGTTGTGTAAACGTATCAGAGTGGATTTATGGATTATCGCTGTTTCTTCGAGGAACTTTGGAAGAAAAAATGAAATGTAAGATTTCATATCATCCTATTGTTTGTACATTATGATTAACATAACTAAAGAATTAAAATCAATATCCTCCAACCCAACCAGTGAAGTAGGGTTGTTGTTTTGAACCCCCATTAGCCTCTGTTGTGGAGCAAATTCAAGTCAATGGTAAGAGCTGGAAAAAATTAGTGAAAAGGAACATCAAAAGATTCTAAGGAGAAATTCATGCCAAGTAAGCCTGCATGGGCATAGACTACACACACTAATTATGGACACAGGCATTTATCTATGCCTAGTAGGTATTTTATGTATTTCATTCCTTGAATTATAACCATAGAGAACATTGATTCAGTATTCTGATTCTTAGCTAATCCTTAACTAACTCTGATGAACTCTATTAAAGAGTCATATTGCAATCGGTTTTCCAAGAGTTTCAAGATAGAAATGTTCAAGTCACTGTTCCTTGGCATCCTTTCTCATAGCTGAGTGTAAGGAAGCACTTCGTAAGGATCTCTGAGCACATCCAGCAGGTGCGCACTGAGTGTTCACTGTGGGAATTAGGTTGGCTAAGGCATCAACAATGTAGACCTTGGCCATTTAAGCTTTCCTGGAGCAAATGTTACCTTAGTGATAGCATGAAATTCATAATCTGTTATATTTTTGAAAGATTGCTTCGAAGTGTTTGATTTGAATGGTGATGGATTCATTTCAAAGGAGGAAATATTCCACATGTTGAAGAACAGCCTTCCCCAACAGCCATCTGAAGAGGACCCTGATGAAGGAATTAAAGATTTGGTTGAAATAGCACTTAAAAAAATGGTAAATATGGGAAATACATAGTTTTATACTGAAGTTTACAGGCCAGATATGGGCTAGGAATAAGAATTCAAATTACAGAAACAGTTTCCAGCTTGTAAAATGAAATACTTAGATTGTGCTCTTTTATTATATATTGAAAGTTCTTTCCAAGTTCACTATTTAGTCTGTTACCTTTCTAACACCTTTCTTCTGTTAACCCTTAACCGTGAAAAGACTGTATTTGTAACAAGGATTTTGCATATTGACTGACTCATGGCTTTCCACCCCCTAGGACTATGACCATGATGGGAAGCTGTCTTTTGCAGACTATGAACAAGCCGTGAGAGAGGAGACCCTTCTGCTGGAAGCTTTTGGACCATGTCTACCTGATCCAAAGGTGGTGATAGGACTTTCACTTTTCAGTGACCAAAATATAATGTATGATCAACAACCCACAATGCAGCACTTCTTGGTTTAATGAACAATGGATCAGATTAATACTTTCACCCACAAAGAATAGTTTCTAAATAGAGAAAGTGCACTGACAGAGGACCTGCTGGTTCATCTAATACTACTATTGTAACCCAATGCTATTTTTTTCATTAATTAACTCATTTGTTCATGTAAGAAACAATTATTGAAGCTTAATGTGTGCCAGAAACGTAGATGAAAGTCTCAGTGGTTGCTAACATTTTCCTGGGAAAAGCAACACGAACATAATATCACAACAGTGTGGTATTATTATAATAATAAGTTGCACCGTGCTTCATCTCTGCCAGGCATTGTAATAAGCACTGTACGCATGTTGCCTCGTTTAACCCCCTGTGAAGCTCCCTATGAAGTAGGGATGCTCATTTTACAGATGAGGACCCTGGGCACTTGGTGCTAGAATCTGTAGAATAGTTGAAGCGTGCTGGATGGTCAAGAAGAGGGCATCTACACCCACTGTGTGTAATGACTAGTGAATGGCTGGTGGGACAAGGCAGGCTTGTAGGGACCCAACAATCAGCCAGCTCACAACGGAGAAGTATAGTCTAAGCAAAGGGAATGTTACAGGCATGGAGAGAAAGTGAGAGACACAGGTGAATCTGCATTAGAAGAGCATTTGGTGTGGCCCAAGGCTGGGAATGAGACTGGAGATGCATAGAAGGGTCAAGTCCTACGGAGCTCAGAGCTTAGATTTGTCTTGGGGTTACGAGGATTCACCAAAAGTATTGAAGCAGGTGCCGTGATATGCTGTGTGAATATTACCTTTTACCCTCACCATCTCAAAATCTAAACTGTACCTCCAGGTCTTTACACAGCATGTACAGTAGATAATCTAAGTGAACTCTTATTTTTCCCCAAAACCGGCCCCTCCCTAGTCTTCTCTATCTCAATAAACAAAACCCTAGGACTCATTGTTAATTTCTCTTGAGGACTATTAGCTACTCCCTCAAAGTGCATCCTTCAACATAATCTCTTCTCCACACATCTGTGGACACCACCCTAAATCAAGCCACCACCATCTGTCACCTAACCAGATGATTGGCCTTCTTGCTTTACTGCTTTCCCTTACTGCCTATTCTCCACAATATCCATATATTTAAAAACACAAATGCCGTGTCCCTCCCTTGCTGAAAACCGCTCTGGGTGTTCTGAAGTCTGTAGTGTGCCCACCTTGCTGCCCCGCCCCGGCTGCCTTCTCTGTAGTCTCCGTCTAGAACATCCCTTCCTCAGACCATCACATGCCTCGGACTCTCACTTGATTCATTCTCTGCTTAAACGCCATGGACCATCTTACCTCCTCTGCCCTCTCCGTCCCCTGAACGCTGCTTTTTTCTTCTTCATTGTTCTTATCATTATGTAGAAATATTTACTCATTTCCTTGTTGTCTGTCTCAACCCATAGATGTGAACTCCCTGAGGCCGGGAACTCAGTCTTTTTTTACCGCATTGTCCACATATACTGTATGTAGCACGTGGCCAGTGCCTAGCAAAAGAGTGGATGGCGGACGGAGGGGTGGATCTTAGAAGGGCCTGGTGGAGAGTCCGCGCTGTCTCCTTCCATCCCCCCAGGAACTATATCATTCACCTTTCTCTTTACCCTGCGTCACAACCTCTTCCCTCAACACTGACCCTTCCCTTCAGAATTTAAACAGATTTAAACCTGCCCCATGTAAAAAGCAAACAAGAAGGAAGAGAAAGGAAGGAAGGAGGAAAGAAAAAAGTAGAGAACTTATCTCAGTTCTGCACCTACTTGCATTCCCTGTCTAATAGCTTTCTTTTCCACAGCCAAGTGTCTGGAAAGAGTTGTCTATCTTGCGGAGAATTTCTGTACATGCTAGATAAGAGGCTGCCCGACTCATGAATCACTTAATAAAACCAATTAAATCTTCAAAACCAAAAATGTATCTTTGTGACCTCCATCACTGTCACTTTCCCCATTCACTCCTGGAACTGCGCATGCCCACGTTGCAGCTCCCTCCTTGCTGGTGGACCCCAAGCCCCTCGCTCTTGGGTTCCCGTCTTGTGGGACCCCTCAGCCCAGCTTCTGGACTGCTTTGCCTGATTCAGGAAGCATCTTCAGGGCCCACCTGCCTGCCTGTGACATCCACGCTCCCGGACTCCGTGAGCCCATTGTGTGGCCACCCAGGGCAGGCCTTCCAGGCGGCATGCTCTGGGACAGCTGGGTCCCTTGGACTCTCTCCTCCCTGTGGCCCCAGACCAGGCATTGTGCTTGGCATGCAGTCTGCAAGTGAGAAGAGCATGGATCCACCAGGGCTTTCTTCCCACCCTTCCTCAGCTGTCTCATGTCTCTGCAAACATTGAGGAGATATACAGAACATTTTGTTGTACCTCTTTGGGAAGTCTGTTCTAATTTGAGTATTTTTATTCTACAGAGCCAGATGGAATTCGAAGCCCAAGTATTCAAAGATCCAAACGAGTTCAGTGATATGTGAAAACCTAAATGTCTGGCTGTCTCAAGTGGGTGAAAAAGGAGGCGCATGCATATGGTTTATTTTTCCTGCGAAGCGAAAGATGATAAGAAATTGTGATTTTGGGGATGGGGATGGGGCTTATTTACATGTCATTCAACTTTGGTGTAAGATGCGAATAAAATAGATGGAAGACAAAGTTTCCTATTGGATGGCGTTGGGCTCGGCCAGACAAGCTAACACGGCTGGGGACATTCTGCCATGCGGACACCACAGGGACTATCTGTTGAAGCATGTGACTATGTTAACACCTTGGTATTCGTGAAATGAATAGAGAAGAGTATGCAGTCATGAATTATTAAGAAAAATATTCTTCATGTCAGAAAGATGTCCGGGGTATACATTTAAATTAGTGAAACTACTCATTTCCTTTGAGCAGTAAATAACTAAGATGGCATCAAAAAAAACCCTTTCTGCTAGGCATGGAGGGAGGTTCAGAGAGATGAGGAAACACGGACCCTTTTTAGTGTGATCTGGGCTGTTGTTTGAGGCCTGCCTGAACAACCTGCCTGGGTCATAAGCGTCTGAGGGCCGGTCTCATCACACCTGGGTTTGTAACCTCCACAGAGGTTCGTACCGTCCACTGCACCACAGCAGCCCACAGGAGAATATCGCGAACGGAAAGTACTAACACGAGATAAATGCAGGCCAGAGGAAGAGGAAAGTTCTTCTCGGGTCAGTGCATGCTGCCTGGGGGCAGCCTGCAGCGAACGTCTGAGCCATCCCAGATGCCCCTCTGTGAAGCCCACTCTCCGCTCTGGCCCCCTGTATCTCTCCACCTCACTGTCCTCGCCTGGGTGCACCTCAGGGGCTCCTCCCCACTGCCTGGGAGTCCCTACGTGCAGCCCCTTATCAGAGGTCATATCTCAAAACACCACCCTGGCCACAATCCCCAGGGGACAGACCTGCCTTCCCTCTGCCCCCACTTGTCAGCAGGTGCCCCTGGGCACTGGAGGAAGCCTGAGAGCGAGGGCCTGGTTAGGTTCCTGTGAGCTATCCTTCCCCTCTTGTGAATACACGCAAGCAGCAGAGAGCTATCCTCCAGATCTCTCTGCTGCCCCATGAGAGTGCTCAGAGACTACTCGGGGTACTAAATCCCTTTTATTACTACCTATGTAATATTGTAAGCAAAAGAGTACACTGTGAAAAACAGAGACTGCTACAGGTAAATTGAATAAGCAATTCTGTGAGGTGAGAAATATTTTCTTAAAATTTTAGATTTTTATATCAATGGGCTTCGATACAATTTTTCTATCTTGAGTAGGTATAAAATGGAATACACAATGATTTGAATTTTTAATTATATTTTTATGATGACAAGTGATAGAGGTTTACTGAAGAATATCTCAGGAGTTCAGGAAATTAAAAAATAGAATAAAATATGTATTCACATTCTGGTATAGACTCAGGCTTTCTTAAGGCATTTGTCAGCAAACCTGTATTTTTGCCAGAATATACCTATAGTTTTTAAATGATCACATTGGACATGCTCTCTTGTAAGATGCTACTTAAGATACCACTGTCACATGAACATTTTCTCAGGTCCTTAAATATTTATCCACAGCCTGACTCCTACTAGCGGCCTGCTGTCCATCACAGAAGACTTCAGGGAACCACTTCCCTGCCATTGGCATCTGAGTGGCTCCCACGTTTTTGCTATTATAAATAATTCCCCACGTGAAGTATCCTTGTAGATTAATCTCTTCATATGCATCATTGCTCGCTTACTTACCATAAAAGTAGGAACGTGGGATCAGAGGCCCGCATAACTGTGAGATTTCTAGCACTGTTGCTGGGTTACCCCCCAGGAAGGCTGTGCTGATACAAGGGAATGTAAATCTCCCCTCCTCACAGTCCACGACCTCCTAACGTCTTTGCCAATATTGTGGACCAGAATTGACCACGGTTTTAATTTATCATCTAAACAACTAATCTTAGAAAAGAAGAAAAATAATAAAGAACTAATCTTGCATGCATGTCTGTACCAAAACTTTTTATTGTAGATTAAATAAAAATTGGCTTCCACATGAATAGCCTATTTTATGACATGACATTATTTAAAAGTAAAAATATATATTTTTTAAAGAAAATTCTAAATAACATCAGTGACGCTAAAGATGATGACTTGACTGTAAGCATTCACGCGCCCTGTCCAAGGCCTTCCCCATGTGGTACAGAGCACACCCCCTCTGCTGTTCCTCGTCATAATCTACCCAAATCGTTTCCTTCTGCTACTATATCTAGATTTCCAGATTCTCTTAATTTTACTACTGCGGCAACTCATAAATGATTTTAACGTGAAAATTCTCTCAACTTAATAGGGAGGAAAAGCCCTTTCCCCTTCCTCTGAGCTCTGCTCCCGCTCTGGGCTTTGCCCCCTGCTGCCAGGCTACCCGACTCCTCCTCTGCTCAGCGCTTGCCTGCCTTGGGGGCGGCCGGGTCAGGGTTACAGAGGAGCAGTTATCATCTGCACGACTGCTGTGCTGTGGCCTTCCTCTCACTGAATCCCGACAGCCCTGGCTTCCCCTCTCCTCTCAGCGTGCTCTGCGAGGGTGGGCAGGAAGCAGCCGGGCCCCCCTGGGAGAAGAGTGCATCCCCCTGCAAGCAGCATGGAGAGATTCTGTTAGGGAAACAATCAAGTACTTTTTTTTTTTAACTACAGGATTTAAAAACTACCACTGAAAACTGGTAGTCCTGCATTCTTAACCTGCAAATATCTTTGTGTACAAGATTGCACTTGTAGGAAGCCAAGCCTGCAATTGCTTGCATCATAAAATCATCCAAAACATTCTCTAAGTGCTAAGCCTCACGGGTTAGTGTTCTCAGTCACTTGCCCCGTGCTCAACTTGTTCGCGGTGTAAAAGGAGGACTCTGCGCCGGGCGACAGCTGTCACCACCCGTCACTGGAGTCCCCTGCCTTTTTCCCCACAAAATTTTACATCATTTTTAATTAAAGGACATTGTTAAAGGGAATTAAAATCACTTTGAAACTATGAAGACAACCACGTCTGGTGAAGTGTCCTCAAAGCCGCTCCTTGGATTGCCCATTTTTCCAGACTGCATTTTATGTAATGCATTTCCTCACACTTGCCCCTAACTTTCCCACAGCTGCCCAGAGCTGATGGCTAATTCCCTCCAAGTGCAGCCAAGAAAGGATGGGCATTGCATTTGACAAGGATAGGCTATAAAAGATACATAAGAAATACCAATCTAACCTGTGCATATGTTAATTACAATTTAGCAAATTTTGAGGATTGGTTGGTACTATTTCAAAAAGAGGCAGAAGTAATCGACTTGTCTTCTCGGAGAGCACCCGCCCTGTATTAGAGGGAGGCTGATGACCTCTTGAGGTGTTTCTCAGTCTGTTACCATTGAAGAAGCAGCCAACCCAGAGACATGCCAAGCAAATCAAAGCCCCCTTCTTATGAGCTGTATCCCAAGGGAACTTGCTCAGTTTCCCAGGGGGAGCGAAAAAGGAAGGAAGCGTAACAACAAACTGTCCCGAAGGCAGTGAAGCACGCTTCTGTGTTTGATGTGTGTGTCAGGGTGCCCGAGGCTGTTACCCCAGCAGCCAGGACCTGCCCCAGCCCCATCACTGGTGATTTGTGGCTTTCCGTGTGCCTCATGCCTCCTTCCTAATCCTTCAAGAAAATATTCCTCCCCTAAGACACACACCCTCTTGTTTGTCCTCACCCCTCCTGCTCCTCAGCCCCACACTGCCTCATTATGCGGCCCAGCCAGACCCAGAGGTTCCCCGGGTGAGAGGCTCGTCAGCTTGAAGGGCATTTGAAAAAATCGGGTGTAACTGAAATATGGGCCTTCCTCCCCGTACCTGGGGTGGGTGCACCGTCCCATCTCTTGTCTCCATCTCCAAACTCACTGTGTGGACTGAGGGCGGGCCCCAGCCCCAAGCTCAGGCAACAGCGCTCCCCAGGGTGGAGACCGGCATGGACGGGAGCAGGGACTGTGCGAGCTCTCTGGGCAAGTGGCATGCGGAGCTGGAGTTGCTACCCCCTTATGGGAGCAGTTAGTGCCAAAGGACAGGGCAGTCCAGAGGACTGACACCATTTGTTCCAGTCTTCCTCTCTGAGTCTCTCGGAAAGACAGGAGCATCAGGAAGTAAAATGAAACAATCTCGGTCGTCTCAGTGATACATCACCCAAAAATCCAATGAGCGCTTTTGCTCCGGGTATTTGTGAAGCACTTTACATTCATTATCTCACTCATTTCACACAACTGTCCTAAGTGGCAAATGTGAACATTACTTCCTACTTTCAGCCTACAATTGGGGAAATTGGACTTTAAGAAAAATTAAGAAATGTCCCTGATGGCCCCCCAGATCCAGACCTCATCTGCTTCTAACACTGAAGACCTTTCTCTAAAGCAGTGCGCATTCTTCTTGCCATCCATCCGCCTGAGGTTTGGAATAACCGAGCACTCCAGCTCCCCGAAGAATCTTCAGATCGCATCTTCAAGGCTGCCTGGAGGTGCTATTTGCCACGACAGCCCTCCCCAGAGCCCTCTGCTCACCTGAAACACCTCGGAATTTGCTTTCTCTGGTTGAAGTTTCCAGTTTGGATGTAGAGGTGTCCCTGTTTGGTAGCACTAGGGTTCCAGACTTCAGGCTAGGGCCTTGCCTCGCCGAGAGTCCGGATAGCAGCCAGGCTGTCAGACCCTGTGGGTCCAGGAGAAGCAGGTGGGGGTCAGCCAACTGTGGAAGGAGGGAGGAGAGGGTGAGACCACTGCTGGTCTCTGAAGATAATGGCAGAAGTCCTTCTGGAAGGAGAGAGGAGGGGCGGACTCTTCAAATGGACAAGGACAAAATATGTCTCTTGGGCCATCTGGACAACATCAAAGAAAGGCTTCTGTCAGAAGAAGAAGGGGCCAGTGTTGACAGCTGTGTGACCAACGGGTAAACCCAAGAAAATATGGTAG
>JAQQAC010004068.1:7868292-7948592 GCA_029783875.1 Phataginus tricuspis
ATAAAGAGAGGCTACACTCCCCACCTTCCACATATCAGATTATTTCACGGGCTTAACAGCCGACAGTGTCCTCATTTCCCATATAAACAAGCACAACAGTAAAACACAAGTCCTGGTACGCTGTGTCTGTTCCTCAGAACACAAAGCAATCCAGAACCCTCCCCCTCAGCTGCCCGTATAACGGATTTACTGAAATGCCAAAAGTAACAGCTTCCACTGGGTTTCTTTCCTCGGTTATACGGCTGCCCTGTTTTTCTTTGGAAAGCCCTTCCCGGCTTGAGCAAGCACCAACGCTTAACAGACTTTTAACATAAGCGTTCTTTTTTAAGTTATTTAAACATTTTTTATGAAGTCTGAAGTCTGAGAGACTCAAACAGGGTTGGCTCTGGAATTGTATCTTTCACGTGTGTTTTTGCCATGGAAAGCCTGACATGGGCTGGGCAATTCACTCCCAGGTCTTTTTTTTTAGCACTTCTGAGAAGAATGTTGTATCTGCTATTGACAAGCTGAAGCTGAAGCTAGCAAGAAATAGATAAAGTTGAAAACTGAGAGAAATGAATTCCAGCCAAGATGACTGGGCTGCCTCACTGAGGGCAGGAGAGGAAGACGGCAGACAGGAGTCCATTGTCATGCTGCCTCACGACCCAGTCCGTTGTCTCTTGCTCCTTGCATTTGTACTAAGAACCATTCACCTCTTCTTATAAATAAATACATAGAACTGTTTCATTACAACTGCAGCTATTGCAAAAGGGTATTGCAAACATAAAATCACCCTCTAAAAATAAAAATGGGTACATGTGGGCACACGCCTACAACATAAAAGCAATTCAAATGCAAAATCAAGTCTTCTCTTCCCATGTCTTTGTGTGCGTTCTTAGTGTGCATGTGTGCCACATGTCAGGCTGTTTACAGAGAAAAGGATTTTGCTTTCTGAATCACATGCGGTAGACATGCCGACTCTGACAGAAAGAGAAATGCAGAGTGGCTCACCCCATGGTGCCCATGTTCACGAATGGAGCCCACAGGCCACCAAGGCCACCAGTCAGAGCTGGGCGTGGCTTGGGAGAAGTCAAGAAAATATCTGACTCGCAGCTCCAGTGAGTCACAGTCCTCTGAGGCACAGGGTACCGGTGCCAAGGCACAGATGACCTCCTAGAGTGTGGAAAGGAAACAGAGAGGATGCAGCGTAAACTCGATGGCTTTGCAAACTGTCCCCTTGTCCTTGTAGCCTTACACATGCACCCTGAGGAAGTCAGGGGTTTTGGGGGCCCAGAATGCTCATCACAAGTCTCCCTTCCACTTCATCATGAAGGGTTTGAAAAGGAAAGAGTTCAGTGGTGGGACCCATCTCACATCTTTGAAGAAGAGTCCCCACTTGCCTAGAAGAATCGCTATGTCCCTGCCACGTGTGGACTGGGGGCCTTTGTCCATCAGCCATCTCCTTTCTTGGCTACTTTTCAACCCTAGTTCACCGAAGCCTCCCTTCCAGTGGAGGTTTTGACATCTTTGGTGACAGGGATCACTGATGGAACATTCACTGGGTGCCAGGTTTCCAACTCAGCACTTTGCACGCACTTCTCATTCAATCCTCCAGTCGATTATATTGTTCAATGCCCATTTTAGAAATGAAGAGAGTAAGGCTGAGGGTTATTTAACCTGCACAACATCAACCACAACTTGCTCATGTTGCATAAGGCCCAAACACCCTGACTCTTCCATGCCTGGAATTACCAAAAGCATTTCCCATCTCTGGCCAAAGCCAAACTTGCCCAATGGGCAGTGTCTCCATCGGGCCCAGCCCTGCTTCTCCCCAAGGAGGACTGTGCTCAGCACACCTGCGGGTCTGCCTCCCAGGGTTCAGCCTGGCCCTGCCCCCACTCATCACGCGAGGTCTTCCCACTTTTCCTCGGCTTCTCCCCGAGCCTCTCGCTGCCCTTGGTCTGGCTCCATCCCTTGCCACCCCCTCACTCCTCCACTTCGGTCTTGTGTCTTCCTCCCCAACTTCATACCCATACCTCCAGGGCCACTGGATCCCACAGGGCCTCAGGTAGATCCATAAACACCACTCTCCCCGAGCCCCCACCTCAAATATACTGTTCCTGACCTCACGACTCTGTGAACAGCCTACCACCCACCTCCCCTTTCAAGGCTAAACCCAAGTCACCTTATCTCACTACATCTCTGCGAACACATCGGTCACCAAGGTGCTCTGGCAGCTCACCCCCCAGTCCCTCTTGCAGCCCCTTCCATGTGACTCAGGGCACCCTTTGCTTCGGCACCCATTGTCCCACATACTGGCTGCACCCAGCCCTGACTCTATCCCTGTCCCATGCTCACCTGGGAGGGGCCACTGTGAAGTGTGAGCTGAGCACTGACAGGCGCTATCACCCCCATAACCTTCAGAATAAGGCCGCACTCATGAGCAGCTTTACAGGAACCTTCATTTTCTGGCTACTGCCTGTCTTAACTCAGCACTCATCATGCTGCCCTCGGGCCCCGTGCTCCAGTCTTGCCAAATGGCCCTTAATCCTGCTCCTTAGCCATTGCTCGCTTTGCCTGGAATGCCTTTCAGCTGTCCCTGGCCCCCAAGCATCATTTCTTCTGGGACGAGTCGAGCATTTTCCATATGACGCATGCCTTCCGTCATATCCACCAAGGGTCCTTCCCTCACCCTCCATGAGGAGCTACTGAACTCTGCTGGGGTCTGGGCAGCAGGGTGAGAGTGGGCCTGGCACAGCTGCCCTCCTCCAGCTTGGTCTCTAGGGGGAAGGAACGGATAGGCAGATGGCAAGGGACTCACATGGCTTCGCCCACCTGCCAGGGCCTCCAGGCTCAGGGTGGGGGCCTGCCGGGGCTGCCGCAGCCCAGAGCCGGCGGGGGCTGGGCAGGAGGGAGAGGGAACGCCTGGCCCGCACTGGCTGTGTCTCTAGGGCACCCTCCCCCAAGGCCATTAGAAGGCATGAAATAACTTCTGAGAACATCCAAAATCTAATTCCTTCCTGAAACCCCAAGGCTATAACAAAGGCAGTAACTCAGATTTTCAAATTACATGGAAATTTCGTTTTCAAAATCTGTAACTTGTTTACAAAGTTTCAGTTCATTGTCCCTGACACACTTGTGTGTGTCTTTTCGCAGGAGCCATGCAAACAAGGCTCGCGCTGTTAATATTTTCATTTCTGCCTGGAATTAGTGGGAAGTGCCTCCCGAGGAAACAAGCTCTTCTCCCTCCACTTCCAGAACTCTCCCCTGGTGTCAGGCTGAGCGCCCACTGTCCTCCACACTCTGGGGGTTTTACGGGGTGTATGCAGTGGATTTCAGACCCAGAGCCACACTCGACCTGGTTTTCCTTTCTCAGGGTTGACAAAGGAGGACAGCTTGTGCCAGTTGCGACCAGCCACAGAGTTAATGTCATGAGAACGCGGGATGGGCACAGCTCCTCACGTTCAATACTATGTACTGCCACAGGCCCACCCGGGTCACTGGAGGCACAGACCTATCACGCTGCACCCACTTGAAAAGGAAAATCCTGGAAGATTCCCACACAAGCTGACATGAACCTCTTATGACCCATACAAGGCCTCTAAAAGCTGTTTCTGTTTTTGGAGGTTTTTTGGTTTGATTTTTGTTTCACTTTACTTGCAGGGTTGCATCTTTAAAAAAAAAAGCCCCCTTGGGATAGTCAGGGGGTTGTGCATGCTTTGCTTTACTCTTGTTTCCCCCGACTTCCTCTTCTGATATTGGAACCTATCCCTTTGAAACCAGAAGAGCCAAAGGAAATGTGATCATTCAGCCCCCAACACGTCCCTGCCAGTTGTCCTCATTGCAAACTCTCCATCGTTAACAAGTTAGAAATTGTTCCCATGTAAACATGTCACAGGGGCCTCACTTCCCTGCCCTTCCCACACCTGGGGCCCCCCTCAGGGGCCAGGACACCACAGATGCTGTCTGTGGCCCCGAGGAATGTGGCAGTGAGCACCCCAGGCCCTACCCCCAGGGCTTGTTGGGTGGGCACACAGGGTACCGAGAGAGTCCCACCCGAACAGGGCAGAGCAGAGGTGTGGAAACCAGCGAGCTGAGTTCTCATCCTCACCAAGCCCAGCACACACCTGGAAAGTCTTCAAAGAAGGACAAGGGCTTTACAGGCAGACCTTGAGTCCCCAGACCTACCTCCCATCTTCAAAAACCCTCTGCTTTGGCTGTATGTGAAGATCCATGTCACATGTTATCTGTGGTAATAGACTCCAAAGGGATGTGACCAGTCACAGATCTTCCCTTGCTCAGAGAAGACACAGAGGACAAAGGGAGGGAGGGAGACGGGAACCTCCAATAATCCAGGACAGGGACCCCGTCGGTGCTTGGAGGATACATCTTGTTAGAATGAGTGCAGCATTCAGACCTGGAGGGCCACACGCCAGCTTCACCATCACATGGTCTTGAAAGATGATGACATGGTGCGGGTAGTGACAGTGACAGTGACTGAGCTAACAGCAGCACATGAGGCATGCCTGTTGGCCCACAGCTGTGCCTGCTGCCAGCATGCATCATCTCACCTGCTTCTCCTAAGCATGACGAGAGGACTATTGTAATGCCTGCTTTACAGATGAGGAAACTGAGGGGTTGAAAGACTAAATCACCTGCTCAGCCCAGAAAGTGGAGCCCTGGGCCAGAACTCCAGCCTTGTCTGTGCGTCTATGTCCCAGGCTCTTAGCCTGCACTTTTCTTTTATCCCACTTTTAATATGCAAAATAAGATTAAAACTTATTTTAATCTTATAGAATTGTTATAGGGGCATAATATAGGAATAATATATGTGGAAGTGTTCTATAAAATGAAAATTGTAATTTTTCAAACGTTGTTATAACCATCAATCAAGTAAGGATGCAAAAATACTCTGGTTTGGAAGAAAAAGAAAAAACACCAAGAGGGAGGAATCAAGTTCAAACAGACAGCAACCACGCGTCACTGTGGACTTGAACCCCCTCTCTGTGGGACTCCAGCAGGGCCTTCAGCCACCTGTGCCTCCTTCATGCTTTAGACACTCATGAAAATCAAGGTTCATTCATCGTACTAAGGATCACTCATCTGAACACTTAAAGACTGCTGCTCGCTGAAATCATGTGGAATTGTTTTTCTCACCTAAAGTGGCTTCTGTCTCTCAGAAACCAGAACTCAGCTTTCAGGAGACTTCCTATTGGCTCTACTGCTCTGTCTTAAAAATTTTTTTAATTATGTAACTTTATTCTCACTTCAGTTCTAGACTTTCATCATGGAGTTTAAATGAATTCACAGTAAATGTAATTTCTCTCCCGATAGGTGCATTTAAAAATGCAGCAAGCAATCTAATCAAATGAATTAATCTTTTTCATGAGGTACACAGAAGTAAGATAACCAGTCATAGCTTACATGAAAAATATGCCTAACTGTCCCAGCCTGGTGACTCTCGCCACGCCACCCCCTGCCATGCATTTCCACAAAGGAACAGGTACTTCCCAGTTCCCCGTGTGAAACACCAGCCTCTGCATCGCTACAGAGTTAAGAGGAGATGTTGGCTTTTCCCTTTTGCTCGTTCTGAGAAATGCATTTTATCCTTTGCCAAAATCATCGACTCCCCCATGTGTATTTCCTTTACTTCCCCCTTCGTTCCTCCCCATGAGGAAATGTTCCTAAGACCTTGGCAGGGAAGCACACCGGCCCCACCGTCGGGGCCCTGCGTCCCGGCACAGCCCTGCCACGTACCCACTGCGTGGTGTCGGCAGCTGGGTGCGCTCTCTGGGCCTCATTCTTATCTAGGAATGAGGTTACAGGAGAGGGTTTTTTCAGCTTTACTCCAGCCCAAAGTTTCAGTGACTACCCAGAGCCACATAAAATGCTGTCACGGCTCCTCAGAACTGATTTCTCTGGCTCATAGTGCTCTGGCCTTGCAGGATTAAGAGCAGAACCACTTGAGGCTACAGTGCAGGACATTCCACCCAGTGCCCAGTTGGACATTGAAGGATTCCAGAGCCATAAAGAAATCCAGCTGACATTTCCCAGGGAGATAAGCAAGAGGGAAAGCTTCTGAGAGCCTTCCAAGTACAGGATATACAGACACATTTTCACCACACTCTAGAATGTTCCCAATCACTCAAAAGATAAAAACATGAAAATCTTGAAAAGTCTAAATTTCTGCTTAATTTTATCAAGATGAATAACTTAAATACAAAGAGGTAGTTTAGCAACTTTGGAAAGGATGTTGCTCTTTCTTAAACCCAGTGGTTTCTGAGGTTTTCTTTCAGCTTGCTGTCTGCAGTGACAATGTAGCAATTCTGTCTTCAGAAGGCACATTTGATAGCAATTAACCCACCATTTAACAGCCCCCTGCTCACAGTCGCTGGGCTTCCAATAGAAAGAAAAGCACAACAGTAAGGCAATAGTTGTCTAATTATTGAAGTTTCAAAATGAAACCCGTTCTTCATTTCTCTACAACCCAGCAACTCCCACTACTACTGAAAGCTTATGACCAGAGAATGTTAACCATTTGTCAAGTATTTGGAGCCAGAAAAGAATCGGCTCTCTGTAGGGAGAGCTTTGAAGGAAGAAAGCCCAGATTTCGCATCCCAAAAATCTGTCGTAGGACATGTATAAACCCTTCATTAGAAAGGCTGAAACCATTTGTCATTTGTGAGATATTAACACAATATCTTAAGAAGGTGGTTCACATGACGAAAACATTTCTCTAGGCTGGATTTTGCAGAGAATCATTGTAAGAACCTTTTCAATTGTCTTCTCAACAGTCTGGCCGCTGACCCATGATATGGGGCAACTTTCAGACCTACAGGCCAATGGACCATCTGCTGGTGAGGCATAGCACTGAGAGGGCACTTGGGGACAAAAACTACAAAAGAGGTGCCCAGTTCTGGAAGACTTTCCATCTTAAGCCACAAAATGGATCTTCAGAAACTTAGACACTGCCAGGAGGAATTCTCAGAACACCATTGCCATAACCACGCCCGCAGCCAACACTGATAGAACACTTCAGGGCAAGTCCTAGGCTGAGTGTTTCACGTGTATTAGCTCAGCTAGCACCTATGAAAAGCCTGTGAGGCCAGTCCTTTGATTACTCCTTTCCTCAAAGGTAAGGAAACTGGGTCTCAGAGTTGAGCAAACTGCCCAAGAGACATGAATTGTCCTGTGGTCTGCATGCCACCCACTGCGGTGTCACCTGCATGGGGCACAGTTGTCAGGGGCTCAGAGAAATGCTTTATGCTGGAAGGAGATGTGTCAACTTTGAATGCAGGTGACAGAAACCCAACTCTAACCTGTAGAAACAAGACTGACCGGCTGGCTCCCACCGGGGTCACAGATGGCTCCAGGCCACTATGATCCTCATAGTTGAAAATGGCAAAGAAAAGAAGGCCTCTTCCCCAAAAGCTGGAGCAGACCCTGGGGGTGGACATGCATCAGTCATACTGAGGCCAGATGCCCACCCATGAGCTAAGCGCCGTGTGACGAGGTGGCTGGACTGTGAGGATGGTCTGAGGTTATGATCTCCCCAGACTGAGGGTATCTCCAGAGGGCCTGAAATGGGGGAAAGTTGCCCTGATAGAAGAACTGGAGGGTTTTGATGCAGAGGTAGGGCAGAAAGGATGGCCAGGGAAAATGCAAATATTCATCACAGTAGATTGAATGGCTATGAAGATGACTTTGTAGAAGATTCCTGAGAATGCCTGAGAATCTAGAACTTTTAACAAAATGCATGCTTTTGGTCTTTTAAAAAAATTTTTTTATTAACGTATTTTTGATATACACTCTTATGAAGGTTTCACATGAAAAAACAATGTGGTTACTACATTCACCCATGTTATTGTGTCCCCCCCACCCCATTGCAGTCACTGCCCATCAGTGTAGTAAGATGCCACAAATTCACTGTTTGCCTTCTCTGTGCTACACTGTCTTCCCCGTGACCTCCCCACACCATGTCACCATGTGTACTAAACATAATACCCCTGAATCCCCTTCGCCCTCCCTCCCCACCCACCCTCCACCACCTCTCCCCTTTAGTAACCACTAGTCCTTTCTTGGAGTCTGTGAGTCTGCTACTATTTTGTTCCTTCAGTTTTGCTTTGTTGTTATACTCCACAAATGAGGGAAATCATTTGGTACTTGTCTTTCTCTGCCTGGCTTATTTCACTGAACATAATATCCTCCAGCTCCATCCATGTTGTTGCAAATTGTAGAATTTGTTTCTTTCTTATGACTGAGTAGTATTCCATTGTGTATATGTACCACCTCTTCTTAATCCATTCATCTACTGATTGATACTTAGGTTGCTTCCATATCTTGGCTATTGTAAATAATGCTGCGTCCCACAGATTTTGGTTTCTTGAATTATTGTTGTCATTTGTCTCCATATATTGCTTGATCTCTGTTTTTATTTGGTCGTTGTTCCATTGGTTATTTAGGAGCATGTTGTTAAGACTCCATGTGTTTGTGGGTTTTTTTGTTTTCTTTGTGTAATTTATTTCTAGCTTCATACCCTTGTGGTCTGAGAAGCTGGTTGGTACAATTTCAATCTTTTTTAATTTGCTGAGCTCTTTTTGTGGCCTAGTATATGATCTATTCTTGAAAATGTTTCATGTGCACTTGAGAAGAAAGTGTATTGTGCTGCTTTTGGGTGTAAAGTTCGGTAGATGTCTATTAGGTCCATCTGTTCAATGTGTTGTTCAGTGCCTCTGTCTCCTTATTTATTTTCTGTCTGGTTGATCTGTCCTTCAGAGTGAGTGGAGTGTTGAAGTCTCCAAGAATTAATGCATTGCATTCTATTTCCCCTTTTAATTCTGTTAGTATTTGTTTCACATATGTAGGTGATCCTGTGTTGGGTGCATAGATGTTTATAATGGTTATATCTTCTTGTTGGATTGACCCCTTTATCATTATGTAATGTCTGTTTTTGTCTCTTGTGACTTTCTTTGCTTTAAAGTCTATTTTGTCTGATACAAGTACTGCAACTCTTGCTTTTTTCTCCCTATTAGTTGCATAAAATATCTTTTTCCATCCCTTCACTTTTAGTCTGTGTATGTCTTTGTGTTTGAAGTGAGTCTCTTATAGGCAGCATTTAGATGGGTCTTGTTTATTTATCCATTCAGTGACTCTATGTTTTTTGATTGGTGCATTCAGACCATTTACATTTAGGGTGATTGTCAATAGGTATGTACTTATTGCCATGGCAGGCTTTGGATTTGTGGTTACCAAAGGTTCAAGGGTAACTTCCCTACTATCTAAGAGTCTACCTTAACTCACTTAGTATGCTATTACAAACACAATCTAAAGGTTCTTTTTTTTTCCTGCTCCTTTTTTCCTCCTCCATTCTTTATATATTAGGTATCATATTCTGTACTCTTTGTCTATCCCTTTTTATTACCTCTGGTGACAGCTATTTAACCTTAGGGACAGTTCCATCTATAGCAGTCCCTTCAAAATACACTGTAGAGATGGTTTGTGAGAGCTAAATTCTCTCAGTTTTTGCTTATCTGGAAATTGTTTAATCCCTCTTTCAAATTTAAATGATAATCTTGCCAGATATAAGTATTCTTGGCCATATATGACCAATTAATTTATGATAAATGAGCCATGGACATACAATGGGGAAATTACAGCCTCTTCAACAGCTGGTGTTAGCAAAACTGGACAGCTACATGCAAGAGAATGAGACTGGATTATTGTTTAACCCCATACACAAAAGTAAACTCGAAATGGATCAAGGACCTGAATGTAAGTCATGAAAACTCTTAGAAGATAACATAGGCAAAAATCTCCTGAATATAAGCATGAGCAACTTCTTCCTGAACGCATCTCCTCAAGCAAGGGAAACAAAAGCAAAAATGAACTCATGGGACCACATCAAATTAAAAAGTTTCTGTACGGCAAAGGACACCATCAACAGAACAAAAAGGCATCCTACAGTATGGGAGAATATATTTGTAAATGACATATCCGACAAGGGGTTAACATCCAAACCATATAAAGAACTTACATGCCTCAACACCTAAAAAGCAAATAACCCGATTAAAAAATGGGCAGAGGATATGAAGAGACAGTTCTCCAAAGAAGAAATTCAGATGGCCAACAGACACATGAAAAGATGCTCCACATCACTAGTCATCAGGGAAATGCAAATTAAAACCACAATGAGATATCACCTCACACCAGTAAGGATGGCCACCACCCAAAAGACTAATAACAACAAATGCTGGTGAGGATGCGGAGAAAGGGGAACCCTCCTACACTGCTGGTGGGAATGTAAGCTAGTTCAACCATTGTGGAAAGCAATATGGAGGTTACTAAAAAAATTAAAATTAGAAATACCATTTGACCCGGGAATCCCACTCCTTGGAATTTACCCAAAGAATGCAAGTTCTCAGATTCAAAAAGACATATGCACCCCTAGGTTTATTGCAGCACTATTTACAATAGCCAAGATACAGAAGCAACCTAAGTGTCCATCAGTAGATGAATGGATAAAGAAGATGTGGTACATATACACAATGGAATATTATTCAGCCATAAGAAAGAAACAAATCCTACCATTTGCAACAACATGGATGGAGCTAGAGGGTATTATGCTCAGTGAATTAAGCCAGGTGGAGAAAGATAAGTGCCAAATGATTTCACTCATTTGTGCAGTGTAACAACACAGCAAAATTGAAAGAACAAAATAGCAGTAGCCTCACAGACTCCAAGAAGGAACTAGTGGTTACCAAAGGGGAGGGGTGTGGTAAGGCGGGTGGGGAAGGAGGGATAAGGGGATTGAGGGGTATTATGTTTAGTACACATGGTGTGGGGGATCACGGGGAAAACAGTGTAGCACAGAGAAGGCAAACAGTAAACCTGTGGCATCTTACTACACTGATGGACAGTGACTGCATTGGGGTATGGGTTGGGACTTAATAATATGGGTAAATGTAGTAACCACACTGTCTTTTCATGTGAAACCTTCATAAGAGAGTATATCAATAATACCTTAATTTTAAAAATGTTTGAAAAATTAAGTATTCTTGGTTCAAGGCCTTTCTGCTTCATTGCATTAAATATATCATGTCACTCCCTTCTGGGCTATAAGGTTTCTGCTGAGAAGTCTGATGATAGCCTGATGGGTTTTCCTTTGTGTGTGATCTCTCTCTGGCTGCTTTTAATAGTCTGTCCTTATCCTTGATCTTTGCCATTTTAATTATTATATGTCTTGATGTTGTCCTCCTTGGGCCCCTTATGTTGGGAGATCTGTGCACCTCCATGTCCTGAGAGATTATTTCCTTCCCCAGATTGGGGAAGTTTTCAGCAATTACTTCCTCAAAGACACTTTCTATCCCTTTTTCTCTCTTCTTCTTCTTCTGGTACCCCTATAATACAAATATTGTTCCGTTTGTATTGGGTCACACAGTTCTTTCAGTATTCTTTCATTCCTAAAGATCCTTTTTCCTCTCTGTGCCTCAGCTTCTTTGTATTCTCTTCCCTAGTTTCTATTTTATTTATCATCTCCTCCACTGTAACTAATCTGCTTTTAATACCCTCCATTGTGCTCTTCAATGATTGGATCTCCGTCCTAAATTGGTTCCTGAGTTCTTGAATATTTTTCTGCACCTCCATGAGCATGTTTATGATTTTTATTTTGAAATCTCTTGCAGGAAGATTTATTAATTCAGTCTCACTCGGTCGTTTCTCTGGTGTTGAGATTTTGCTTTGAACCAGGTTCCTTTGACATTTAATATTTGTATGTGGTCCCCCCTAGTGCCCAGAAACTCTACTCTCTGGAGCTGCTCAGCCCCTGGAGAGATGTCAGGGGTCACAGGGGAGTGGTGCTGGTGCCTGGGGGGAGGAAAGAGCTGTTTCCTGTTTCCCGGCTGCTATGCCTGTCTCCACTGACAGAACCAGCGGGCTGAACACACAGGTGTAAGCCTCTATGCTTTGTGTTTGTAGCTGCTGTAGGTGGGGCTTCCCTCTGGCTGGCCTCATGCCAGGGCAGGGTCTGCTGGTTTGCGAGCCAGGTGCAGGCTAGCCAGTTTGAAGATACAGCAGGCTGTGTATTACAGTGGGGGGGCCTTGGAGCTGCATAGCCAGCCAGGGGGATGAAGTACCTGAAGATTGTTTAAGTTCCCAACCTGCTGGTCAGAGTGCACCCAGACAATTTTGTCTACCTGTCCTTTCTCCTGAACAGTAAGCTCTTTGCAATCCTTGCTGCTTTAGCAGCCCTCTCGCTGTTAGGAAGTCTCTCAGACTATCCACCCAGATCAGCTGGATATGAATTCCTGTTTTCCACAAGCAGCTAGAATCTCCATCTCTCCAGGTATTACTCCTGTCTTAGCTTTCCAACCCCACTAATCACCAGAGCACCATGCAATCAATGTACAATCGTGCTCCCAGAGCAGATCTCCAGGGCTAGGTGTTCATCAGTCCCAGGCCTCCACTCCCTCCCCACTCTGTATCTCTTCCTCCTGCCAGTGAGCTGGGGTGGAGGAAGAGCCTTGTCCCACTGGGTCATGGCTTTGGTACATTACCCTGTTCCATGTGGTCTGCTCTTTTCTCCAGGTGTATGCAGTCTGGTGCAGCCTTCTTTCCTGTTGCTTTTTCAGGATTCGTTGTACTAATTATATTTTTGTGTTATATGTGGTTTTAGGAGGAGGTCTCTGTCTCACCTCTCACACTGCCATCTTTAATCCCCAGCCCTTGCTTTTGATCTTTCATATATTTGTATCTTTACCTTATAAAAAATTCCAAATTATATTGCATAGTTATTACATAATGGCAACCGAGCTTAATATGATAGTGAAATTAAGATTATTTTAAAGAATGATCAGCCCACACAATAGATTACTGCTCTAAATGGAGTATTTTAGAATCAGTAAAATGTATCAGTAAATGCTCTATATACAATATAGATTCCCAGTAAATACAAGTGTCTGACTTACATACTGAATAAGCAAGATTGACATCTTAGTCCATTCACCGGACCATAAATTCTTACTAATTTTTCATGAGTCAGTGAGTATATGTTTACAAGTTAGAGATAATAGAACTGTAAAATTGAATTACATTGGTATTTAACTTTTATGACCTTCAAAATGATGCATGCCATCCCATTCCCATATACAACTCGGAACTCTAGTCTACAGTTTAGTTCTGCAATGTTTATTCCATGCCAATTATATGTATACGGCAGGTATTAGGGAAAAACAAATGAACACAATCCCTGTGCCTGTTAGCAGGAAAGACAAACATATTACCATATCTTTTGTTATCAGTGCTATGATACACTCAAACAGGGGTTACTTAACACAATCTTGAAGAATGAGTAATTTAGGTAAAAAAGAAAAAAAGTGAAGGAGTGCGTTTCGAGCAGAGAGAACAGCAGCTACAGAAGTATGAAGCCTGAGACGGCATGACGTGTCCTGCCTGGCAAAAGGAGCTCATGTGAGGGCAGCACCACCCACCAGAAACCTAATGCGACCACAGATACAAAGCACAGACGCAATGTTAATCTTCCAGGAGCCACACTAAAAGAAGAAGAAACGGGTGAAATCAACTTTAAATTTTATTTAACACTGTATATTCAGGATATTACCACTTCAACATATAACCAGCATAAAAATGACTATCGAGGCACTTTATAATCTCCTTCTTAAGAACAAGTCTTCAAACCCATGTTGCACCTGCAGCTCAGCTCACTCTGGACTGGCCACATTTCCAACGCTCAGCAACCACCTGCGTGGACAGCGCATCTCTAGCATAGCAGGCTGGACGTGCAGAGGGTCAAGACATGGTGGGGAAGCCCAGGGAGGCTGACAAACGACCCCGAGAGCACTGCACTATGTAAGCCATGGGAGCAAGTGGAGGAAACCAAGCCACCAAGTGGAGGATGGACTTAAAGAGAACAAAACTGGGCGGTGGGTGGTTCTAGGGTCCGTCCAGCTAGATTTGCAGAAGGTTGAGATTAGGGCCAGTGGGAACAGAGGTGGGGCTGGGAAGACACAGAAATATTGAAGGCACAATGTCTGCAAGAAGTTTGGTGAATTCAGGATGAAAAAGGTATGAAAGAGGGTGAGCTGAGGCTGGCCTTCTAGTTGCTGACCTGGATCACTAGAGAATCAGAAATTGAAAGAGGGGGTACAGGAAGAAGGCTGGGGCAGGCAGGCTGCTCTCTGCAGCATCGTGTACAGCAAGCACTCTGCGGTTCTGTCTGCTCAGTGTGGGTCTCCGTGACCCGGAGGTCATCTAGAAAGCTCATTCATCCAGACATGAATGCACAACCCCAATGAAGGCATGAGGGTCAGGGGACCTTCACAAATATGGAATTCAGAATTGAGCATAAAAGGGCACTAATAAGACATCGAGGTTGGTTGGAGGTTTTGACACATGCCATCCCCAAATGAAATCGGAAGAATTAGAATCATGGTAATGCAACACTGCGTACTTACACAGCCTAGCCCCCATCAAGAGAATGGCATATGCTGTGAGGCCGGGAACCCTCAGCAATCAGGTTTCTGTGAGGGGAGGTTCCAGATCTGTGATGGGAGAAAATCCCTACCTGAGCAGGCGTGCCAGAGGAGGCCCTCCCCCATAACCTGGAACCATGGGCTTGGCAGCGCCATCACAAGGAATACACAGTAGATAGCCAGCCAGGCCCCAGCAGCCCTGCAGGGCCCATGGGGAGCTACTCTGGCTGTGCACCGGCAGGGCGACTGACTGTAGAGAGGACTCCCGAGCTGGAGGAGAAGACACCCATGTTATGATTTGAAGGGGCACAGAAGAGCAATCGGTTACCTGGGGAAATAAGTATTTGGGATAGAGAGCAACTTGAGAAGTTCTCGGTACAGGTAGGATGGCATTCTTCTGTCTTCTTTTTCCTGGAAACCTGAATCTTTGCAGGGACAATTAACACTTGATGTTGGGAACTCGGGGAACATGATGTAGGTCTAAAGTTAAAGCTGGACTGCCAAGTGACTCAGCTGTGGGTCGCACAGTTAAGTGAGGACTTGGGATGAGCCCCGAGCTGGAGAGATAGAGTGAGTCCCTCTCGCCATCTTCAGATGCTCACAACCAGATTAGAAAGGAGTGGGGGACCTACCGGAAAGAGCATGCCTGTGCCTAATCCCAGGCAAGATCCCCCCTGGGGTGGAGGACAGTGCTGGGGAGGGGCTTTCCCAAGCCCGCACTTACATTCATGCAGGAAGGGAAACTGGGGCCTTGGCTCTTCCAGGAGAATTACAAATAGCTCACCGCCCTAGATGTTATTTTAAACAGCCGTCTTAAGTCATCAAAATGGGGCAAAGAGGAATATTGAAAGAATTCCCTGGAATAATTTTTTCAACTTAAGAAACATAAACAGTGCTCTAGCATGGGAAGAATCTCAACATTATGTCACCTTTGTCAGGCAGGGCTCCACAGCAGTAAAATGTATTTATTGCTTTCAGAGTCAAGAATCATTGCCACTTGCTCCTGTCTACAAATATCCAGTGTTACTAAGGATACCATGACTTCACAGGCCTCTGCTCATGTATGGATACAAACCACAGGATATGATGAGCCTGGCAACCAAGGCTTTCCCCCTTACTTTCTATTTCTTCCCAGAGACATTTACCTATTGCTGACCTTATAAAAGATAAAAATAGCCATGTAGCTTCATTTTTCCCAAACCCTGTTTGATGAAATCCATGAGCAAAGATCCAGAACCGTTAATGTCAACTTTCAGACACTGTAGCATGTGGGGATTATTTTAAGTAGCAGTGAACAAGTCTCAGATTTTATCCCAGGGTTGTTACTTACTCATCTATCCAAACATTTTGAGCTGAAATTCACATGAAATCATATTGCCTACCAGAAATTCTAATACTTCAGTAAGGATATTGGAGGAAAAGAAGATCCTGACCTAAGTAACTTTAGAAATGAATGAAGTCTGTAGGACTAAAGGCCAAAGAAACTGTCTACTCTACTCCAGCTGGTAAACCTGCTTGCCACGGAGGGTCACGTTCATCATTCTGATAGAGCTATGGATGTTCATTGGCACTGCTCGACTAAGGACCTGGACGGGAGGCGATGAGAACCTGGTTTCTCTCTGTCGGAGGAGGAGGTTACAGATCAGCACGGGGAGGGGGGAGTCAGAACGGTCCACATGATCATGGATGAGAGTTGGAGACGTCAGTATGAACCCCCATTTCACTTACCACAGATACAGTTGGTTGAATATAGAAATTGTTGCTAAGTATATATACCTGGGTGACTATACACACACATACCTTCTTGCTCTGCGGGCTGAGAGGGCTTAGAAGCAAAAATATCCTAGTACCAATAAGCACATGCAGAACTTGCTTTGCGATAACTTCTCCAGTTAAAGGAATCAGGGTTCCATGAAGAAATGGTGATTCTAGGATGTGGCAGGAAATATACCAGGTCGTGCTAGTTGTATCGATATGATAGACAAAGTGGAGTAAAGCTTAGAACAAAGTAATGTAATATTGGATTATCACCAAGTATAAAATAAATATCCATAAACGCACACTATATAAACAAGTGATTGAATAAATGAATAGATGGGGAAGAAGAAAGAAATCTCCCATGCAAAAGTATTCCAAATAAATTACGTAGATCCCTCACCCTGCAGGAGGTGAGCAGGATGTCCCCCTCTGCTGTGCCCCGTGATGTCCTTCCAGAGAGGACAGCAGTGCAGGGGAAGCCACCTCAGAGGGGAGAAAACTGACCATCACCCTCGGCCAAGCGATCCAGGCCGACGTCAACAGGCTGCGTCATGTTCGCGGCATGTGACCTTGACACGGTGTGCTGAAAATGGTCATTTATCTCTGCCAAACCCCATAACACCAATCTAATGATGAGAAAAACACCCAACAGACCCCAATTAGGGAGCGATCCACAAAATACCTGACCACCATCCCTCAAAAACTGTCAAGGTCCTCAAGACAAACAGCTGAGAAACCATCATAGCCAAGAGGAGCCTGAGGAGACACAAATACTAAATATACTTTGGTGTCCTGGATAGGATTCTGGGACAGAATGGGCGCATTCGGTAAAAACAAGGAAATCTGAAGTCAGTATGGACTTTAGTTAATAATGTATCAATATTTGTTTATTAAATGTAACAAGGAAAACTGACTATGGAGTCTGTGGTAGCTGTATTATCTCCAACTTTTCTGTACATCTGAAACCATTTGTAAAAATGAAGTTTATTTAAAAAGTTAAAAAACTGAACTATACATATACATATACACATACACATATATACATATACATGTTTCTATATATATATACACACTGTACTCTAGTTGGTAAATTGTTTCTCACAAAGGTATTAATTAATTCTAAAAGTACTTTATACCTTTACTAGGGTTGAACAAATAAATGAATACGGCAGGCAATGGGAATCAAGTTTCTTATTGTCAGAAAAAAGGTGCAAAAACGTAAGTCTAAATAGCCCTGTCCTGATAGAGTCGAGTCAGAGAAATCCGCATAAATTCATGCTTAGTTTAATATATATATATATATATATATGAATGGATACAGAAATAATCCTGCACATATATGTGTGCACAGGCGAGTCCCACACACACTCCCAGCTCTGTGTGATGGGAGGCCCAGCAGTAGTGATAACCCAGCAGTTACAAGCGTAACTATGGCCAGAGCCTGGTTTCTAAACAGCATCTTCTAGTTGAAGGAAGGGCACCATCTGTCACACACCAGAGGACTTAGAAGACATGATGACGAAAGGCAGTGTGGCACCTCCGGTGAGATCCTCGGACAGAAAAAGGACATTAGTGGAAAAGCAAGGGAAAGCCAAGAATTTAATAGTAATTTACCAAGGTTGAGCTCTTGGCTTTGACAAATGTGCCACAGTAACGGTAGATATAACACGAGGGGAAGTGGGCAACATGCTGACTGGACTTCCTGTGTTATCTCTACAACTTTTCTGTGAAACTGAAGCTATTCCAAAATGAAAGTGTTATTAAAATAAAAAAATCTCAAAGTTCTTTGAATCCATATTCTCTTACTTGGTCACTGTGTGATATGTCAAAACAATGAAACCTCAGCATTTTATTGTTTTTATGGGACAAATATTCTTAATAACTGTAATACTATCCTAGGTACACATAAGTGTCTACTAGGGAACTTATGCCCATTGGAAAATGTTTGGGGGCAAGGTCACCACAAAGCCTTGAAACGTCCCAGGTGTGTGGGGACCCCAGGCTCGGGCCAGCACAGCCCACTCCATGCACACAGCCACCAGCAACCATGTCTGAGCTCTAAGCCGTCAGTTCGCAATGGCCAAACCATTCGGGAAGTCCTTGTGCACTGCAAGTTGCTTTTCAAAACCAGAAGGATAAGAAATAAATTTGACCTTGCCTAGGATGCCCTGGGCACCGCCTGGGAAACTGCTGGTCTGCAGACATTCTGAATGCCTGCTGGGGCAGAAGCCAGCTCGGCGGTGTGAGCCGGGCCTTCCACCCCACCTGTGGCCCCAACAACCCCGGAAACCAGCCCTGCCCCTGCAGCACCGGGGTCCCATGGCTGGCAGGCCCGTGTCCGTATGCGCCCCTGGGCCTAACAAAGCAGGTAAGAGTAGACTGGTGTGACTCAGGGGAAGCCGACCCCACTTCATTTATTCTAAATTACACTTCTCAATGCCTCTGAAATTAGTACGTGTCATATTTGATAACATCTTAACAGTCAACGAATTATTACTACAAATTACATTCCATAGATACAACTAATAAAGTTGACTTAAGTTTAGGGGAAAAGGAGGGGAAGGGCTAAAGCACAGACTGTAGTGACAGAGACCAGTAGAAAAAAATGAGGAAGGACTTGCTTTGGGGTCATGAAGCAAAGATGGGTGTGAGGAGGACATGCTGGAGGCAGATGTACAGGCAGAACTGGCAGCTGCCCCAGTGTGTGCCACCTGCTCCTACCCTCTCTGCCCCCTCATGGTACCCTCCCAGGTTCACCCACAGGTGCCCATGCCCTCTGGCTACCACAGCGCTGGATGGCTCCTCTTCAATACCCGTCCTTCCTCAAATGCCCCAGGTCCTTGCTCCTCCACGCCACTTACTTTCCTTCCCTCCCTCCCAGTTCCCTATCCATCAAATGTGTGTGCATGCACACATACATGAGCGCACATGCACACATGCATGAATGTACACTGGTGTGCACACACATGCATGTATACACAGCACACAGTCACATGAACAAGCACACACATGAGTACACAAGTACACGTCTGCACATGCCCACACAGACATACACGAATGTGTACACACATACGTGTACACACACACAATGTTGTGCCCAGTTTCAAACTCAGGGAGTCTGACCCAGGATCTGTGCTTGTCACCAGGTGCTCCACTATCTAATAAAGCTTGAAAGTACAAAACCCTGGTCGTGAAGGTCTCCTAGGGACCTGAGGGGCTTCCCTGGGGGCCTCTAAATCCATTTCTTGTTGACTCGGAGGAGAGGGAGGGGAAGTCTGGCCTCCCCACCTCAGCTCATGGGTGGGATCTTTGGAAGCTGAAGCCCCACCTTTCATCCTGCCCTGGAGGGGGGCCCTGGGAGGAAGGGAGCACAGCCACCCTGTTGCTGGCAATGGGGCCTCAACCCAGAGGAATGGGTCTGGCCCTCAGGACCTCCCTGGGCTCACACTTCAGAGACCTCGCTCCAAGCTGAGCCTGCCTGGGGAGACGCCTGTTATGGTGGCACCCCCTCCCAGCATCCTTGAGTGCATGGGGCACATGGCCCCAGTGGGCTGTCACTAGTCCTTTCAACAAATATTCATTGAGCACCTGGTATATACCAGGTGCCAGGTGCTGCCAGGAGGCTGATATACAGTGGACAGCTCCCTGCTCAATCATATGCACAGATGCTCTTGTCGGGGAGAGACAGTGACAAACCAGGGAATCACCAGGAACCTGCCCGGCACTGGTACCCGTGGAAGCCATGGGGGCCACAGTCCCGGTGCCTCACTCAGGTCGTCCGCTCAGAGGGCTCCCCCGGAGGGGGCTGCAGGGTGGCGGGAGGGACGTAGGCATAGGCAGGGAAGGGCAGGAGCAGTCCAGACAGAGGAACAGCCATCACATCAGAGGCCCGGAGCAGGGACCAGGCTCTGGGAAGGGGAAGCAGGTGTGCGGTCAGGCAGAGAGCTGGGCCGGCAGAGCTTGGGGGCCAGGATAAGGCAGACCAGCTGCACCACTTAGAAAACGCAGCCTGCTGTCCGGGGCAGTGCTGTGGCTGTGACTGGCTTTTAAACTATGGCTCTGGCCACAGTACAGAGAGGAAGCTGGAGACATGGAGGGAAAGAGGGGAGCCCAGGCTGGACAGAATAAGCCTCCCACAGACAGCTGAAAGGACGGGCGGGAAGGCACCGGGTGTGCCTGGGAGCAGGAAACGGGCTTGTCCCCAGACTGGCTGCATGGGTGTGAGCGGAAGACCTCACGGAAGTTCCTATTGTCCTCACTTAAGTGAACTGAGTGGGTGGTGGTCCTGCTTCCTGAAATGGGGATCCTGGAGGGGCTGAGGGGTGGCGGTAATCATGGCTTAGGTTGTTTCCATGCCGACTGTGAAATACCTGTTGAACAGCCTACGGGATGTGGCAAGAGGGCAGGTGCCTGTGTCAGGGACTCTGAGGAAATAGAACTTGGAAACAGCAGCTCATAAATGAAATTTAAGACCAGGCTCCAGAGGGATCAAACATGAAAGTTTCATGTGCAGTATAGAGGGCCAGGCCCGGCCGGACTTAGAGAAGGAGAGGGGCTGAAAATGCAGCCAGGAAGGAGCAGGGAGAGGGGCCGAGATCATGGAGGCAAACCGGGGAAGCACTTCCAGGCCGGGGCCCAGGGCCGTGGGGCGTTTCCAAGGGACTGGCCCGGCCCTGGCTGGGATGGCACCTGTGGGCCTGGTGCTGCTGCTGAGACCACCCTGGCTGGCGGGACCCTGAAGAACCAAGTCCGGCCCATTGGACTATGCTGTCCACAAGTTTTTGAATTGAGCAAAGAAATCTCCCTGGAAAAGGTAACACCAAGCAGCTATTTGAAACCAATTTCCCTGCTGTAGGCACTGACATTACAGCTCACCCAGTGGGAGAACCGGTCCTGACTCTCTCTTGCATTTCCGAGGGGCTGCCCCATGGGCTTCTGAGCAGCTCCCCATCCCTGCATCCTGACAGCGCTCTGGGTGTGGAGTGCCTTCTCCGCTCCACCCCATGAAGCCTGTGGAAATCCCCGGTACGGCTCTCCTCTCTGATCCCCCGTGGGGCATTGTGCCTTCTCATTAAAGTAAGTCATGAACACTGGCTCGTTCAATTTCCGGCTGTAATGGGCTTCGTATTCGGCAGGGGTTCACATTTTGGAAGAGTGAATTAAAGGGAATCGGCACCGACTGTCCTGCATTACTTCAGTGCTTCCTAATGGAGAAGCCCAAGGCCCCAAGGGGTCCCCTGACACTCTTCAGGATGTCCCTGAAACCCTGACACTGGGGATCGCATCGTGAATTGATGTTCATAGATGCATTTTCCGGAAGGAGAGTGCCAGGTTTTGTTGGAATTATGAGAGGTATGTGATGGGATCTTGTCCTTAAGCTGCATTTCCGTTATTGGATGCTGATCCTACGTCCTCCATAGCCAGCTGCAAGTAACTCCAGGGGAAGGGCTGTCACTTTCCAAGCCTCGGGTCCTCCATGCTGCCTAAGGCAGCACCCCCTGAGTGCAGCGATGCGATGCGGATTTGAGTAAGAATGTGGCTGCTGCTTTCTCCCAGAAACATGCACCCAGATCCTTGGCTCTTCTCGTGTCAGGCTATGAATTCCTGGGTCACTTTGGTCCACATGTCCTGTTTCTCCAAACTAACGCTCAAGGCAACGCAAATACTTCACTCAGAACTAACTCTGAGAAGCACGTGAACCCCCTCGGCTACATCTCGGGTCCTGAAGTTGCCTGAGAAAGCGGGAAGCTCCAAGACGGCACCCAAACCCTACCGAGACATGCTGGGTCTTTTCCACTGGTTTTCATACCACTTGGTGGTACCTGTTATGTCCAGAACTATCCGTGGGCATCTGCCATGTATCTGTACTGCTCTGGGCACCTCAGAGTCAACTGTGAACAAAACAGATAAAAATCTCTACCCAAACAGACTTTATCTTCCAGGAGGGCAGACAATAAACAAAATAAGATATATATGTATACGTACAATGTGTTAGATCCTGATAAAGGCTAAGGAGAAAATAAAACAAAAGGTAACAGTGGTGTTTAGAGTGTCATCGTAAACACTTTTAGAGCGCACACCAGGTGCCAGATACTAGGCTAAAGAGTCTGTGTAAGTTTGCTCATGAACCTCAGGGCAGCCCTGAGGCTGGTATGACTCGACCCTGGGTAAGTCTGACACAGCCGAGCACCGTGGGAGCACCGTGCCTGCAGGCAGCCGGGCTGTGGACGGAGCGGGGGGCATACGGCAGGCTCTGGGGAGCCGCTGGCTGAACTTGGGCATTGCTCAAAACCTAAAAGGTAGCTAGAATTCTCACACTGGAGGACCTGTTCGCTCCTGGGAGCCAAGGTTACCTCACTGGATACCCTCTTTTTACCTGCTCTCCCAAGGTTGCTTTCCAGGAAAGAAAGGAGAGATTTTTTTTTTTTAATGGGAATGGGTGGGTAACAAGAGCAAATGACAACAGAATGGTATTCTTAAAAACATCTTGTTAAGTTTAGGGCCTGGTTGTTTTCTCAACTCTAAAAAACAAAGAAAACAACGCAAAGACCCTCATAATAAAAGGGAGATTATGCAGAAGGTGAATGCCATACAAAACCTAATACTTTTGGAGCAATTTAATTTAAGGAAAATAAGCACTGGGTACAGTAAAGAGGTACCAAAAGGCTAGCATATGTTTATCTAGAAGATGTGAAGAATTGCTTCCAGAACACATTGTTTGGAATGAGAATTTCCACAGCTGGAACATACTCCAAGATTTACAAACTGAAAAATATTTAGAATGCTACTTTCCTTAGATTTAAAGGATAAGAAGCTAAAAAATATTTTTTAGGCATCAAAAAGGAATTGGAAGGACAATGGGCATGTGTAAGGCATAGTCTTGCACAAGTTAAAGACAACAACGGGCAGAAAGAGGCACTCACTACACCCCTCTCTGAGACCAGGGAGTCTTTTTAAAATGATGTCTGACTGGGAGACAATTATGTGGGAAATGCCAGTTCCACATTCCATATCTGTACACTTTACCACACAGCCAGAGCCCCGTGAAGATGGGACATGAAAAGAGCAGCGTGGCAGGGGAGGGATGGGAAGGAGTGTGGTCTTGGAGCAGAGCCAGATAATGTGGAGGTCAGTGAGATTTTCCAGCATAACGTCCATAATCTCCTTTGGAAGGACAATAGCTCAAGAGTGCACCATAGATTTGCATTTATTAGCATTCTGAGGTTCCGATGCTTTCAGAGATGGTGTCCAGTCTATTGCCTTTGTAGCAGCTCCTGGAGACTTAAGTCTTGAGAAGCAGTGGGCGGAGCCAGGGCCTCTAACCGCGCCAGCCCCGTGCACCGGGCAGGGTCACTTCTTACAACCGCACTGCTCCTCATCTGTGATGGTGGTGAGAATGGCTCTTTTTCTAGCTGGGAAGGTAGACATCAAACAGCGCACAAGTCAGGGAGGCATTTAAAAACTTTAAGATCTCCCTATGAGTGACAAAACTGTGCTGTGTCAGAGCTGACCCGCTCCAGCCTGTCGCGCTCTCCCTAGAATACTGAGCACCGCGTCCCATGGCAGCAGGCACATGTGACCGTGTAGCCGCGGCTGGAGCCCACGGTGAATGGAAACAGCCCAGAGCAGGCTCTGTATCCCGCTGATGGCCCCAACGAGCAGCAGTCCTCAGAGATGCCAAGTTCGGCCCACAAGCTTCCTCCATTTGTCAGCCTCCACATCCGCACAGAGGGACGACTGCCCACAGAGCCCCAGGCAGCTCCTCGCGGACCACGGCTAACTTCTCCTGTCAGGCAAAACAAAGGTGCAGAAGGCTGCTTGCACTATTTGGTGATTTCCACAGGGAGCATAAAAAGAAACCTCAGAGAATGGGGATGATACCATGAAGTATACTGTTGGGAGAAATAACTGGTTAACATTTCTTAGTACAGCTGTACCTGCTGTAGGGGGGAAACGCTCAGTATTCATGTTACTATTAGGGTCGCCACTATTGCTAATGGGCATGAGCTGCCCCTGGCAGTAGGGTAGCAGGGCCAGTAAAGGCTGAGCAGGGACCCAGTCCTCACTAACAAGGGCTTAGCCACGGGGGGCAGTGGGCTTGGAGGGAGGCAGCAAGTAAACCCAGAGGCCTGGAGAGTGGAGGCCACGTGGCAGGAAGCCAAAAGCAGGCCAGAGGTCTCTGCCTCTATCCCCGCTGCTCCATCGGAGGCCCTGAGCTTCCTCTTTAAGTGGTTTATCAAGGCTAACTCTTACCCAACATTTCCACTGTAAGTCAGACTCTCAATAAGACAAACTCCCCTGCATAAGTCAGAAGTCTTGGACTCCACGGCACTGATGTGATAGAGGCCGTGCCGGCACGTCATCCCGGAAACCTCTGCTGAGACCGCCTCACATCCCTTGTCACAGGGCCCCCCACAATGGAGGGCTTGCTGGGCAGCAGCTGGGCCCATGCATCCACACAGAGATGACCGCTTCCCTACTGACTCTCTCGGGATCCCAGGAAACAATCACAACAGAGTGAAAAAGACATTCCACCACAAAAGACAAAGTGCAATTGGAGGCACTCAGCTGTGAGCAGCTCTGGACAGCTGGGCCACACTCCTTATGTGATGGTAAGGAGAGCCTGCAGCAGATCCACAACGCTGATAGGCTTTGTCCAGTCTGACCGTGGATTTTCAAATCTGAAATCACCTGCTGCAGCAACTTTCAGGGCAGTGTCAATTTTCCAATCTAAATTACTTCTGGCTCCCGGGTAGCATCTCCCCATGAAATAAGCTTCTACCAAAAGCTGAAGCTCTCCAACAGCAATTATCTGGAATGGCCTCCAAACTGCACTGAACTCTTTTCCATCTTGCCTGTTAGCATGCCTGAGGGAAGGACAGGCTGGCAGTCACAGCATTGATTCCCCAACTGGAGTCATTGTCCTTGAATCCTTTCTGACTGTTAGACGTAACACCCAGTGAGAAGGACCCAACTGCATTTAGCATCACAGGAGAAAATGCAGCCTGACCCTCAGGGATGCCGGGCTTCATGCTCATCCCTGCTCACCTTAACTCTCCTATGCTACTCTTAGAAGGGGAATTGGTGGCTTTTTTCAGGTAGCCCTTAATTGGAAGTAAAAATGACTTTTGACTCAGGGAGTGTTTTGCAAAGTGGAAATCAAGTCATTTGTTAATCACAGACAAATATTCAGGAAAATACTAATCATACAAATTAGGACAGTAATCAGGCTCCCCGAGCAAACATACCCCAACAGATCCACAACCAAGTAGTTCATCCCTGGAAACTCTACCCCTGCAAGCATTTCCCAAATAATAAGCCTGGGTTCTGAGAGACAGGCTTGCTGCTGATTTACCTGTGAACAACCACCACTGCATTGTAATACGGTACCAATCACGACTATAAAATGAGTCTTACCTGTAGAGAATATAAATGATCTGTTAGCAGAAAAGATTTGCAGTTCACAGCTTAACATCAAACGTGTAACCACAAAATCCTGCAGTGCTCCCAAGCTCACAGTGACATGTTCCATCCCAAGAGTCCTTCGTGTTGGTTACCCTGCAAGTGACACAAGCCACTTCAAGACTGAGGCAGTGTGCAGTCCTTGATTAAAGCCAGCCACCTGGCACCAGCACAGACTCCTGACCCCTAGCTTAATCAAACTAAATTATATGAACAGGAAAACGCAGAAAACGGATCTGCCAAGCCCTTGAACAATGTTTCAGTTTTCTCATACCTCAAAATTATTTTCTCATGCCAGGGCTGTTATTTTTCGCCAATGATTCTTATGCAAGGACAAAATCAATGTGACTTTCCCCAGATGCCTTCATCAGATGGTTGCAAAGAACTTTCTATTGGGGCAGCTATCAGACACCCTGAGCCAGACTTGACCCGGAGGTTGGGAGTTTTGCTCATCTATTCTATTTAACTGTTCCTACAGAGTCATGTTAATTCCCATTTGCCTGAGAAGCAAAGGCTTGTCCACGCTGGTTCTAAACCCTGCTCTTATCCTACTGCAGTTGAGTAATAAGCAGGACATTTCTGCAGAGAGCTCAGATGGCTAGCAGATACCCAAGGCAGCAGCTGAGGATGTAGGAAATCCCAGCTCAATATCTGCTAGATGGGCCGGGACCTCAGACACCTTTGGTGGCTAGACATGGAGACGCTGTGACGTGTGAGTCCTCCCTCTCCAGAAATGGCAGAAGAGTGAGCCAGCAGCTTCTGGGTCCTCGCGGAGGGGTTAAGAATGAAGTGACACCAACAGGTACCATTCCTCGGGGCCAGGGAAGCAGCCGCTTTGGTTCTCAGCAGCCCGCGGCAATGGTAACACCATATTTTTTAATATCAAGTTCAAAAACTGAAACTACAGACCCACCAAAATCTTATTTTGCTTCTAATTGCACTTTGAAAATCTCACCTTTTGTTTTCTTTTAAAGAGCAGCATTCAAAAGCTTAAATGCATTATCTCCTGAAAAGTTAATGACCTGAAATTTCGACGGTGGCCAAACTTTTCTCCCTCGGGGGCTGCCCACCATGGTTAATCTTAAATACAGGAAGATCCCCCTGATGCCCTTCCAAATCCTCTTTTCTTTCCAACTCATCCAAGCACATGGTTTGCCTCCACCCCTGTTCTCAGCAAAGTATACAGTCATCTCTACCAGGTTTCCTACAGTTGCCTTCCCAGGGCTCACCTCACCAGCCTCATATCATAAGCAGAATGTCAGGGAAAGCAGGGATTCTAATTTTATACATGCACATTAAGTGCTGGAGCGAACAGACCTGGCAGCAGAGGTCACCTGTGCCTTCGACACCCAGGGCCATCCAGACAATTAAAAGGATCTCAGTAAGTTTCCAAACAAGGCAAAGGGTTCAAGGAATGTGTTTTTCTTCTTTTTTTCCCCCTGTGAAATGGAGCTGCCCTATTTGTACAGAAAACCTCTGCAAAACTTATGATTGAAACCACTTGTGTGGAAAGAATGCCACTCTGGAGAGCTGGGACTCACTCAGGAAGAAGGCCACGGTAGGAAGTCGTGCAGGGGGTCTTGTGGGAGACGGTGCAAAAGTGAGATGAGGTTGCACAGGAAACACTTCCTATAAGTAAGAAGAAAAAGTGTGCATTCAGCAACCAGGGCCTGGTAAACGAGAGGGAGAGAGGAAATAACTCACAAATCTGAATTGTGTCTTAAAATACAATATATTCCACGCTGATCCACCAAATAGCTGGCAGGAAAAGTATTTTGACTCTTTTATCCTTTTCTCCAGACAAAGAACCCTGTGTATCTGTATATATTTAATTAAGTGTGTTTTCAGGACAGCTGCTGAGAAATGACCTTGTTCTTAAAGCAGGAAGAGGGCTGATGCTGATACTAGATAAACACAGAGCCACCTGTAGAGGCCACAGCAGGGTCCACCTAAAAGACAGACTCTCAAGTCGCATCGTATCAGATTATATGGATGACCCAAAGAGTGGAAGACTTCTCTCGCATCTCCCAAAACGCTGCCTGTGTTCAAGTCACCTCTACCACTTACTACCTCGGTTACTTCCAGCAAGTAACGTATGCCTCCGTGTCCATATCTGTAAAATAATAAGAAGAATACTTACCTCATGGTGTTTTGTAAAGTTAAGGAGTCAGTAGTGTAAAGCCCTCACCCGCTGCCTGGAATAAAATGAACTCTGAATGCATGTTGGCTGGCCTGCTGTTATGTGAGGTTAGACCTGCATTGTTTGCCACACAGCAGGATTTCCTCCAAAAAGTGATTGTCTCTGCCATTGTGGTTCTGTTGCGAGAAAACTCTCATTGCACCAGCAGTGAAGACCTATTGTCACACAGCACAGGTGTCCGCACTGAGGATTCCTGCCTGCTCAGAATACGGTTCATAACACGCCCTTCAGCTACCCCTCCGAATCTCCCTGCTGTTATCTGGTCTTTAATATGCCATTCCAACCCCCAGGGTCCGCTGCCATTTTTTATATTCACCTTTATTAACACTATTCCCATTTACCCGCAAACTCCTTTTTACCTTTCTTGATTGACCCAAAGCGCGGGTAGTAAGTAGGGGGGAATGAAAAAGACAGTTATAAAATCATCTTCCTCTCCCTGCCACAGAGAAGTAAGGGGACCATGGTGGGATCTTTATGTGAAGAAAGGGAGGGGAAGTCCCTGTGGTTGTCAGCAACAAAGTGGGATTTAGAGTGAAAATGACCAACGACACATTTGTGAATCTAATAATCGGCTTCCTTTATTAAGTACAATCTTTTCAAATTCAGTACAATCTCTCAACTTCTCAGGAGAAATTGACCAAATCACTTCATCCACATTTCTGCCTTTTCGGAGTCCATGGTCATTTCCTTAGTGTGTTTATAAGGATTTATATATTATTTTTAATAATCTTTTTAATTTGAAATACTTGTAGAATCACATGCACTTGTACAAAGTAATTCAAAGAGATCCCTGTGCCCCTTATCTAGATACCCTCAATGCAATGCCTTTCAAAACTATAATACAATATCACAGCCAGGGTATTGATACTGATACAATCAAGACACCGAATATTTTTTCATTACCACAAGGATACCTCCCACTGACATTTATGGCCACATACTCACTTACGTACCACACCTACCACCTCCTTAATCCCTATTAACCACTAATCTGTTTGCTATTGCTATAATTTTGTCCCTTCACAATGTCAAGTAATATGCAACCTCTTCAAATGGGCTTTTTCCACTCAGCATAATTCCCTGGAGGTTCGTCCAGCTTGGGGCATGTATCCACAGTGACTTCCTTGTCATTCCTGAGTAGTAAGTACTCTGTGGTAACGATGTACCACAGTTTCTTTAACCATAACTCATCGGAAGACAGCCAAAGGGGAGGCCTTTTAAAAGTATGTCACATTTACCTAGGAGTATTATCTTTGTAGACGTTTTAATTATAAAACGTTCTACATGGAAAAGACCTATAAGCAAGTTTTCCTTAAAAAGAGAAGCTGAGGAAAATTTGGCATTTCACATACAGAAAAGTGCCGATTTTCTAATATACACAGTGTTGTTATAAATCAACAAGGAGTGGGGTATTATGTTTAGTACACATGGTGTGGGGGATCACGGGGAAAACAGTGTAGCACAGAGAAGGCAAACAGTGAATCTGTGGCATCTTACTACACTGACGGACAGTGACTGCATTGGGGTATGGGTGGGGACTTGATAATATGGGTAAATGTAGTGACCACATTGTTTTTTCATGTGAAACCTTCATAAGAGTGTACATCAATAATACCTTAATTAAAAAAAGAATTTAAAAAAATCAACAAGGAACAGACCAAACACAGAGTAGGAGAACGTGGAAGAGAAAGAGAGAATAGACAAACGGCTTTCAAACATCCTGAAAGAAGGCTTGCCCTCTCATTATAAGATAAATGTCAAATAAAGTCCTATTAGTCTTCACCTCTCTGATTGGTAGACATGAAAAATTAGATGACATGGCATAGCCATGAGAGATGAGGAAATCCATCAGTGCATACTTCTGGCCAGAGTGGAAGCTGATAAAACCCCTGTGAAGCACTTTGGTAATAAACATGTACACTACTGACATGTATCTTTTGATGTGGTGATTTTATTTCTAGGAATTGATTATGGAGAAATACTCTTGTACATTTAAGATGACATATACACACTTTTCACCATAATATTGCTTGTAAAATAAAAGAGTTGGAAGAAACCAAAAATATCCATCCAGGAACTGTTGATAATAATGCAGCCCACCACACAGTAGAAAGATTGAAAAAGGTTTTATGAACCATTGGAGAATATACTCCAAAAAAATCATGACATGAAAGAAACAAAGGGTAGTACTTTAAATATTTTTGTAAAAAAAAAGAATATGAGTATGCATGGATTTGCTCTATAGATACATAACCTATGTCTGAAAAGATATTTAAAAACCTATCACACTGACGGCATCAGGAAAAGGGACGGGTGTCCAGAAAAGAGCAAAAGAATGACGTTGCAACTGGTGTACATTCTGAATTTGAAACTCTATGAACTCCTTACTATTTTTAAATCTTGAGTAAATATATATCTTATATAATACCCTTAGGAATAATGCCAGTATTTAACCAATGCTATTAAAGATTCCATAATGATAGACTCAATTGCTGACATAACAGAAACCCAGACATTATTGAAATATAATGGCATTAGGTGGACCTCCTTCAAAACAATCACTGGATGTAAAACATTGCTGAAGAATTTAACATACTTACAATATCATTAAATACTGGGCTTTTGCTTTCTGCTTATCCACAGCACAGACAGTGAGGTTTCCATGTGAGCTAGAGAGGGATCCCAGCTGGGCCCTGCAGCAGGAGCCCCGGGGGCAGGTCTGTAAATGACGGCGGCCAGGACAGCCAAGGGCATGTGAGCGGGGGCTGGGGTAGGGGTGGGGCGCTCACCCAGCACAGTGCCACAGCCACCTGCCAGGTGTAAGCTGGTGGGAGCACCTTCTCCAGCGTGCACCGCAAGACCCCTCCTCTCTAACCACTCTGTGGTCCAGAAGGACCATCAAAGGCAGTGAGCAGGCCTGGACCACAACCTGAGCTTCTAGGCACTACCAAAAACCCATTCCCTGCAGCCGTTTGCTGAGCATTTATATGGCTTGCATCATTTAATATGCCCAGTCACACCTATTTTAGGTTTCTATCAATTTCCCTAGTTTACACACACAGATACTGAAAATCCAGATCAAAGGACCTCCCCAGGGTTTTCAAAGAAAGAAGTGCAGCTGGGAATGTGGCTCAGAAACAGAGGGAAGAAGAAATCCCATGGGAGTTAAAAATCAGCCAACAGCTCTCCTGGATTCGTTGCCCAGAGAGCTGAGCTCCTTCGTTTCAGGGCCTAAAGGACAGCAAATTATGGAAGACCTAGTATTTGAATATTGTATCAGCCCATATTCTGCTTCATTTGGCAAATGTGTTCTTCGTTACCCACATTAAAATAAGCTGACTGATTTGCAGGAGACCATGGCAAAGGTGCAGCGGAGCAGAGTGGCTGCCAGGGAGCTCAGGGCGACCCACAAACCTGCAAAGTCCCAATGGCATCGTTTCCCTCCCTTCCTCGAGCTGATGTTCCCTCTAATTTAATTTTTAATGGTCCTGTGTATTTTCACTGAAAGCCACCTAAAATATTTTTCTGAAGTAGTTAGAATACTAACCAAAAGCAGAAAAGAAGTCAAACCCAACGCCAGTTAAAAGAACTGAAACAGGGTGTACACAGAATGCATGCTATGTGCCAAACGGGGCTGGTGGGAGAGGGGTTCACCTTCAGTGTCTAGGGGGAGAAAGCAACACACTGTGCTATGCCAAGTCTACACCGGGCATGCATGCCGAGGGGGCACTCCAATTCAGGCACCAGAGGAGATGACCCCTGCCTGCCCAAACCCCACCAGCCCTCCCATGTTATCTGTAGCACAGCATCATTGTCTGCAAATTCCAGTCCTGTATCTGTCTTGAAGGCACTTGAAGGTAATTTGAACTATGTCTTTTATGTCCTCAACACATAACAAAATATGTGAATATTGTAAATAGTCAGTAAATGTTAAGTGATTTAGCAAATAAGCAAGTAAATGAATAAATGACTCTCTAGAAGCATGACACTAGACCTTCCAGAAGTCAAATGTGGCCAAGCAGTAAAGGACGATATCCTGGCAGAAAGATCAGTAATGTCTGGGAAAGACACTCAGAATGGAGACCACAGGCTTTCAGGGAAGTCCAGGGGGACTGAAATCGTGAACAGGACCTAATGGGAACATGTCAGGAGGAGGCTGAACAGATAAACAGGGGACCCAGTCAACAAGTGCCTCTCGCATCCTGCTTTCACCAGAAATGAATGCCCTACTTCGTTTGGGTAACTGATAATCACATTATTACTCAAATACAGAACGTGACCCCAGGGAACCCTGTCCAATTCTTTTAAATCAAGAACAATTCCATTAATAACAGACAAGAGCCCAATATGTTATATTTGATTATTTAGAGATGATTGTTTAAACAATGATATCACCACTAAGGATTTAACACTCCATTAAGATACCTTCTCTCATTCATTTCAAAATTTGACCGACCTCAACTTTCAAGTTGCCTGAATGCATGGAGGTACATTTGAGCCAGAGCAATCCAATCAGATTTCAAGAACAACTTCCTTCTTTATTGCGCACCACTTGAGAAGCAAGTACACGGTCTCTTCTGAGGAAACCGCCCACTTTGTGCTCCCATCGGTCACACGATCCCATGGTGACAGGTCTGAGAGGCAACGAAGAGATTTCTTTGTTTAATTGTTGACAACTTAGGTGCACACAGAAAATTATACATAAATGTTTTTACAAGCTTTATTTGTAATAGCCAAAAGCAGGAGCCATCTCAGAAGCCCTTTAGCAGATGAAAGGTGGTCCATGCACACTATGGAACAATACTCAGCAGTGAAAAGGAATGAGCTTTGGTGCACGTGACAGTTGGTGTGGCTCTCCAGGAAATTACGCTGAGTGAAACAATGATCTCATTACATGTTGCTTAGTGCATTTATATAACTGTCTCAACATGATAAAATGATAGGGATGGAAAAGAACTCGGGGGCTGCCAGGGCTTAGGGACGGTAGGACTGGGATGGTTCTAAAGGGAAGCACGGAACCCTTGTGATGGAACTGTTCCGTCTTGACAGCTACTGTGTCACACAGATCAACACATGTGCTACAGTTACATCAAAGTAAATTCACACACACACTCACACACCAATAAATGGAGAACTGGTAACACCTGAATAGTCAGTGGAGTGTATCCATTCAACATTTAGGTTGTGATAAAGTAATATTGTACCATAGTTTTACAAGATGCTGCCACCCGGGAAAACATGGGATCCTTCTGCCTTATCCCCTTTAACTCCATGTCAATCCATACTTATCTCAAAACAAAAACTCAAAAACAAAATCTTTGAGGAAAATTTTTGACCCAGAATTCATGCCCATGTCGTGGCTTCCCTTCTACGGAGTGGGCTGGCCTCTCCTTTTTAGTGATAGTTGCCTGTTAGTTTTTAATCAGTGAGGAGCATCCAGGGGCAGCTCAGAAGCCCCAGGCCGTCCCTGCCCCGCAATGCTTGGGAGGGTCCTGAGGCCGGCGTTTCTCTGATCTGAGCCCTTTGCATCTCTCTCCTGCTTAATTGACTGGGACACTAAGCAAGGTAGGCCTGCTCGCACGTGTGTACGTACATCTATATTTACATGATTTAAAAATGTTCCCACCTTATTGAAATCATTAAGATACTCTTTGTTTTCAAATAAATGTACTTGCATATACAAATATATATATCTTCACCTCCCCAATAGTTTAGGGGCTACTGTGGGATAGTGTATATAATAGACACTCAGCAATTGGTCAACTGAAGTTAGTTAAATTGATGATTCATTGGTGACATCTAAGTAAAGGCAGGATAAGTGCTCACCAGAGTTGGACTGCACACCTTTGTGGTTCTTTGCAAACCCAATCAGTCCATCCATGGTGAAATGTGCAGCTCCAGCCCAAGCCTCACCCACCAAACTCCAGATCCAGTACCCAGCTGCCTGCTCAGCATTCACGTGGGTGTCCCCACCAGACACCTGGCGCTCCAGACGGTGGAGATCCCCAGACTGGCTCCACTGCCAGCCTCCTCACTGGAGTCAATGCAACCGTCCTGGTTGCTCAAGCCCAATAACTCAGCCCCCCTTGAGTTCTCATATTCTGTGTCTCTTTCTCATATTCCACATCTAGTCCATTAGCCAAATCTATCAACTACATCTTCAGAAGATATTCATAATTCAGCTACTTTCACCATCTCTAACGACAGCCACTGATGCATGACACCAACACATGCCCCAGATCATCACAGGGACCTCCCCTGTGGCTGGTGAGTGACAACCCAGCACGTCCAGGCCTCCGTGCACTTTGTATGCCTTCCCATGTGGACTCTGTGAAAAGCAAGCTGAAACTTGGAAAGTATTGCTCCTCGTGGTTCACCCTCTTGGGGCATAGGGACCTCTGAGCTGCCTCATGAAGATTTCACAAGGCCACTCTGCTGAGTGTCTAGAGTCCCACATCAGTTCCCATCCTCCCGACCGACAGCCAGCCACTCCCAGCAGATGGCCTGGGATGTGTGGCTGGAGCCAAAGATGCACAGGGCATCCCAGCCTTGCTCAGCTGGCTCCCATCACCAACCCCAGAGTCCTGCCAAGGCTTCTTAACAACCTTGCCCTCCACACTTGCTCTCCACATTCCACTCTCAACATAGCTGACAGGGTGATGACCACAGGGGAGCACCAGGATCAGAGAGAAGCCAGGCGCCAGAGGGGAGGGACCAACATACACCTCAGCTTTCACTCTCAGTGACATCAGGGAAGTGACTCAGCACTAGGGTTTGAAACAGTGACTCTGTCTGCTGTGCTGAACACACAGGTGGCCTGGCCTGCCCAGGCATCCTGCTCACCACAGGGCCTTTGCATGGACTGTTTCCTCTTTTTAGGACACTCTGCCCTCAGAGATATATGCCCCCTGAACCCCTTTCTACTCACTTCTCTGATGTCACTTCCACAGAGAGGCCATCCCTGGCCACCCATTGTAAATGGTACCCCCCTGAGGCTTTCCCAGCCCTTCCCCACCTTATGCTTTGCCAAGCTGTGGTCGTTTTTAACACAGTAGGAAAATTTCTTTTTGACTGTGCTTATTGCATATCTCCCCCATGTGAAGCTGAGCTCCACACAGGCAGAGATCAGCCTGCTCCGTATATAAACTCAAGCTTTATGTCGGAGGAGAGCAGAGCCGCAAGGCTGAGGGCACTGGTGGGCTTGGTGTGGGAGCCACGCTAGCATCACCCCGGCTCCCAAGGCTGAGGGCACTGGTGGGCTTGGTGTGGGAGCCACGCTAGCATCACCCCGGCTCCCAAGGCTGCAGTGGTGCCACTTGTGCGATCGTGGTGACTACCACTCAACCAGGCAGGCCAAGGGAGCGGGGGCCTTATCCCCCTGGGCTCCCTGGTGAGTCATGGCTCTTTCTCAGGCCCACTTCGCCTGACTCTGCCACCTGTATGCTCACCATGGCGACACAATGCTGGGGGACAATGCAGATGGGACAGCCTTTGGGACCCAAGCCAGACACAGGACACTGAGGAGCAGTAGGCCACAGGCTGCTGACTAACCGCCCAGAACCTGCAGGGAGCTGGAAAGGGCCAGGCATGCTTCCTTTCCAATCTACAGAACAACAGCTCGGGGCTCTTCCACACGCTGCAGACAGATCAGCAACTCTTGGCCTTTGCCTCATATTCTGTTGCTGAAAAATAGAAGGAAAATTCTGCAGGACCTAAGCTGACTCTAAACAGGATGCGTGGGGGTGAGTGTTGCACAGTGGTGTGTGGAAGGATGGAGTCAAGACAGGGTCACGCTCTCACCATAACGAGATGGATGTCGTTTGGGGTAGCCTCTTCCTGCTTACATCCTACTTCAGCTGTCCTCTGCTGCCTCCGACCAACACATTCGAGTTAACACAAAAATACGGAGCAAAGCTATTTGGCATGTGAGCCAACCTACTAAATGCAAACACCAATGTTAGGTGGGGACAAGATTATTTCCGTTTATTCCACATGGGATCATCTTACCACCTTCCCTGCGTATTCAAACTTACATGCCCTCACTTCAAAATATAAGAAATAGTTCTTCTACAGTTCGCTGAAACCGTCAGGGAGTGGGGACAGGGCCAGGGAAGGAAGACGAGAGAGGATCCCTTCTGTGGACAGGACCCTGGAGTCCTATGGGCAGGAGCCCAGGCCACAGACCCTCCTTGGGGACCAACACCTGGGTCAGTGGGCAGAGCCCATCTGGGACAAGAACCCAAGAGAAGGGGGAGGACACTGCTTTGGGGACAGTCCTGGAATCCTTTGTACCTCAGTTTCCTTGCCCCGGCACTGAGAGTGACCACACCCCTCCCTGGGGGTCCCAGGGGAGAATTAAATGATCCCATTCTGGAAGAGTTGGAAATGTATGAAGCCCTCAGTCAATCCTACCTGCTCTCACGGTCATTAGCTACGGCAAGATAATGACAGACCCCCAACCCTGCCCTTGCACCCGTGCATACCTCGTGGGGCCAGAAATAGGGGCAGGCAGAGCTCCTGCAGGGCAGGCTCACATAACAGCTGCCGGCACCCAAGGCCAGCACTCAGGGCCACCTGCCCACAGGCGTCCTCCTCCACGAGCAACCTCACATCATGTGACATCAGCTCCCCCAGGTTTATTATTCTGAGTTGACAGAGGCACTCTGTGCCGAGTTTCCCCACCCAGGAGTGCAGGGAGTCAGCACGGGCCCACAGGGAAAGACACCTAGGCTGGTTCTCAGGGGCTGTAGCACATTCAAGTGACTGTGTGACCCTGCACAGGTCACCTCCCAGCACCTGGGCCATCCTGGTGATTAAAGAGGAGCATCACAATGAAAAACAGATGCAAACCCAGGCCCACACCATCCCGAGAAGAATCAGACACCCGCAGAAAGCCCTCTCCTCCCTCCTCATCACTAGCAATGTTTTGGGAACCTCTCCTTTGGCCACAGGTTTCTATAACCTCTCATCTGCCAATTCTAATTAAGACATTAAAAATGTCTGAGGTTTTTCAGAGCAGTCATGTTCACATAAAAGCAACATCAAATTCTGCAGAGTAATATGTGAAATAAATCCAGTTTTCATCACTAATGCTAACAGAAGGAGACACGATGTGAAGGAAGGCTGCCCTGCACCTATAACGTGAACAGCCCAGTAATGGTCTGAGGGGCCAAGGGCAGAGAGTCTCCGAGGAAGAGCAAGCGGCACCATTCCTCTGGTTGACTTCTCAGTAATTAAGTTACTCAACCTCGAGTCTTATTTCTAGATTTCACGCAGCGCTCTCCTTTCTGCAACCTCCTTTCTGCAATCCTTCGAAGCTCATTCGTTTAGGTGCCCACCAAACGGTTATTAGCACGACGAACTAGCAGGCAGCCCTGATGCATTTGGGAGGTGACAGTGAGGGCTACAGGCTCAGCAGCTCAGAGCTGAGGGCCCACTGGGAGGAGCTGAGCGCTGTCACCCAGCAGACCCCAGCTGGGGCACACACAGGATCCTCTCAGAGCCATCAGAGGCCCTGCACCCACTCAGGCTCTGGAACCGGTCATAGGTCGGAGCTGAAGCGGCACCAAGTGAACAGGGCAGAAAGTGGGAAGAGTATTTCAAGCAGACTGAACAACAAATGGGACCCTCAGAGTGAACGCAAGCAGGATGGTGTTTATGTAAATGCTGCAAATGCTGAGGTGGTGAGCAAGAAGGGTGGAGAGTCACCCAGCAGCTTTCAGGAAGGCATGCTGAGAATTCTGAACTCCATCTTCTCAAAAGTAATGGGGAGCCATCAAGGGCCAGGCTTGGCACTGACACACCCTACCACATTCTATTGGCCAAATTTAAATGACCGGACAGCCCAGACTCACAGAGTGGGGAATAGATTAGCCTCTTCATGGGAAGCACAATCGCATCGCACATGGTGTGGACACCTGGGCAGGGAGGGCTGGAGAGCTGGAACCCATTTTCACGGTGCAGCTCCCAGAGGGCCCGTGGCAAGGGCTCTGGGCGTGAGGTGAGGGGAGGACATGCAGTAGGGGCCCTGGACTAAGGAGAGGGATTGATCATTATAAGGGGTGGCTTTGGAGGGAGTCGGGAGGAGAGGAAAAGAGAACAGGACTTGGACGAGAAAGGGAGAGACAAGTGAGAGCAATAGGAGATGACACACTGAAATCTTTGCACAGTTCAGAAGCAAAAAGTTGAAAATTAAAAACAAAATGGAAGCATCAAAGTGCCTCCCCCCACAACATCTAACTGCAGAAGTTCAAACACAGATAATGTCAACTATTATTAGCCTGGTACACAAGGGATGAGAAGAAGAGCATAGCGATGTGTGTGCACGCGCATACCCCTCAGAAGCATGCTTCAGCCGGCGGTGCGGCCCAGTATTCCCGTGCGCTCCCAAATAGGTGATCAGATTAAGTGAACTTCTGGACTACACAGAGCTTTCTCATTTCAGCAGACGTAGTGAGCACACCTACATGAGCAGCAGAAGTGGCCTCTGTTGAGCAGCTCTGCATGCAGGCCCCGGGCTAGGTGCTGGAGCACACGCTGCCCTCTGAGACTGAGCTCTTCACCATTGCTCCGCAATGAGGCAGTGCTGAGACAAAGCAGTGACTAAGGACAGGGAGAAACCGGATGATCCGGGCTTCCTCCCAAACCCTCCCCAGTTGATTTAAATCTCCATCAGGGCTGTTAAATGTACCATGTGGATGCCTCGGGCTCACGGGTGCAGGCTGTCTTCCTGAGGTGGCCCATTCCTCCTCTCTTCCTCAAGTTGCCACCAAGGCACAGCCCACGGGGACAGCAGCACCCCACGTCCCCGTGGAAGTGGAAGGGGCTGAGCACAGCTTCCCCTATGAGCTGCAGCCTCTCTCACAGAGAGGAGGGTGCCAACAGACCCCTCTTTGTTCAGGTCCCCCTGCCAATCTGTCTCTAAAGCAGCCAACCTGAGCTTGAAGGCCCCCACCACATTCTTCCTCCCATAATTCTTGGTGCTTCCAAGGGCCTTTCTGACCTCTTAATGGAACCCCTCTTTTTCTGGAGCATTATCTTCCTTATACTGTGGGCAATACCCTAGGCTCTACCATACTTGGTATCTAAGGCATCTAGAAACTATGTGATCCTCCTCCCCTCCCTCCCTTCCCTGCCGGCTCACTCCCTCTTATGCTCTCCGGAAAGCTTTGCTTTCAAGCCTATCAAGTTGCCAAATAAAAACTGGGTTTGACCGTCAATAATGAGAAATGTCTTTGCTGTTCGGTAGGTGTCCATGTCTACTCGTTTTTTCCCGTAGACTCAAAAACCAGTGTCTGCTAAAGCCTGTAGGACACAAAGATGAGAACAATGTGACATCTGGAAACTCTGTCCCCATCACAGACCTCCTACCCCTATTTCCACAGCTAGTAGTAGTGCTAATACTGCTTCTAATAAAAGTAACCATAATAAATATGTTTAAGTGGTCTCCTTAGAGAACAGAGGTAGGAGATAGAATATTATTTGAATGTGCCATTCTTCCAGGACATTCTTGGACTTCCTCTGCTGTTGCTGTGAAATATTCCCCAATTTCTCAATGGAAAAAGTGTCCCTTGCCATTCATTCACTGAGCCTATATTTAATGAATGCCTACTATTCATCCAGCAACACAGTAGGAACAGGACACATAGTGGCCAATGAGGCAGACATGAATGTATTGCCACAAAGAGAAACACAAATAATTCCGTCAGCATTTTCCACAAAGCTTTAGCACAGCACTCCATGTTTATGGAGCATTTCCTGTAATAACTAACAGCACTATGTCATGCTCTGGTGGTGTGCCCTAACCATGCTCACGCAAACACCTCTGGATGGTTCCATTACATCACATGCCAGTGTTAAGTGCACCAGATGACCAGCAGAGCCAGATGACCCAGGAAACTCACAGTCCATCCAGTCAGAGACCTGGTCCCCGCACTGTGCCGCTGAGGGCACAACACACGACGGATGGCACATTGCCTTAAAAATTCATCCTCCACTGAATGACCTCACAGTTAAACCACCAATAGAGTCCACAGAGGAAACACACCATGAGATTGGAAATGTCATTTACCCTTCCCCTCCAGAAAAGCAAGACTACTCTGCAGTTTTTAGATGGAAGCTTGGCCACCAGCCTTAGAATTTTAGTCCATACTACTCAGCTGAGCATTCTTAGAAAGAGAGACGACCTCAGAGCTACTTCTGTCTGCAGGTACGTCCTTAGAAGTGGAAGAGGAAAACGAAGTCATTACACTTCCATTCACCAAATAGGTGAATCCTAGCTCACTTCCGGCTGAGAAAGCTGCAAAGACTCATTCATAATGTCTTCCTTGGACCAGACAGTTCAGTAAAGTTGACATATATAGTATTTTGTAATAGTATCATAATATAAGGTAAGACTATATTATGAAATTTTAAGAAACCCATCAAACAGAAAAAAATAACGTTTTCTAGCATACATCCAAGTTGAACTTCGCTTGGGTTTTTTTTTTTCTTTCTTTCTTTCGGTAGGAACAAAGATGGCTGTCTTACAGATCAAATCTGGGCAAAGCCAAATGGTGATCAGAAGATATGGAAGAGAGGAGGGAGGGGTCGGCAGATGAGCCTATCCAGAGGGGGGACTGTAAGAGCTCTCTGAAGACAGCAGATAAGGAGAAGAACATCACGCTTTGAAGAGGAAAATAAGCGTTTTAATTAAGAGGGTCTTGGTATTCTTAATTATAAGCAGGAAGATGGTTTGGAAGCACCATTTGCCTAGATGTTGTTTACAGAAGATTCAAGAGGAGGAGAAAGCCACAGCACAGAGGGTTCTGGCCACTAGCTGGATGCTAAACTCTCATCTCTAACATAGGAGCCCAAGACATAGAGAATTCCTGGATGTTAATAAAGTGCACTTATTTTTCTCAAAAAGAGCAGAACACCTTGCAGAAGTGTCACGAATTTTCAAAAACCTCTCTGGGAGAGGCAAGGAAACAGAAGGAATTGTTACTGATCCCTGTATACCAAGACTGGTCTGGGTGGGGATACCACTGAGACAGTTCACCTGCTTTAGTTCCTTTGACTATGTATCAATCCCTAGGACAAGCTGAATGTTCTGAAGACTTTACAAAATCACAGAGTCTTGCATGAAGTAAGTTAGATCTGATTTGTTTCTTGGGGAAAACGGGGGGTGCTTTTTGTTTGTTTTAATGAGTCAACAAATATAGACATTTAAAGTGTAAATCTATTATTCAATTTACAACTGTACTATCTTCAGGTCAGAAACTGAAAGGATAAAAAATAATTTCTTTGGGACAAAACTGGCAAAATGAATTTTCGATTTATGATTTTAATGTGAAGATTACGATTATGGTACATGATGGGAAAGGAAGGGCTGTGCTTTTTAAATCTAGGTGAAGTGTGTAAAACTGATGTAGATTAAATGTGTCTAAATTTATGAATAGATAGAAAAATATGAAGTTTTATGAACTGTAGAAGGAATGTGGGTCGTCCACTGCCCAGCCAGTTCACAAAGACAAAGGCGATCTCAGCTTACCGGGGTTAAATAAACACAATATTTTATATTATAGTTCAAATGAATCCATTTGCAACGAGACTCAGCCTAAAATTGGCTTACCAGATTGAGTATCTCCAGGGACATGCAACAAGCACTACTTTGAGGCTGCATGCGCTGTGCAGCGAGAGCCGTGCACAATGACCAGCCCAGCTCTGCTCTCTGGATGGTGCTGAGGGCCTGGGAGATCTTGTCTGATTATTCACAACACGGCGTGTTGCATATTCTACTGTCCTAAACATTCTCACGCTGGGTTTTAATAATGAGTGTATCAGAAATAGGAAGAGTGAAAAAAATATGTTTCGGCAAAAAAGAACAAACACGGGAAGTCAATGGTGAGAACAAGGCAAGGGGGAGACAAGGCATTTGCACATGGAAGGGGTGCTGGGAATCCGTTGGCTGATGACACTGCTTTTGATGGATTAAGTCCTAGGGATCTAAGCAAAAGCACTAGGGGCCAGTGCTCCAGGCTGAGAGCAAGGGATTCTGTGCTTCTGCAAGCAGGACAAAAAACCTGGGGAGCAGCCCCTTTGCTGGAGTGGGGCTGCCCTGCCTGAGCCCCCAGGAGCCACGAAGACCAGCAGGGGCTAAATTCCCTCTTTAAGGACCGTTTGGCCAACCAAGAGCTTGTTAATTGGTGCCAATTATTGGTTTGCCAGCAACTCCCACAGATTAATATTTCAGGAGTTAGAAACCCAGCTGAGCATGAAAAGAGCATAAGCTCAGAGTTAGGAATCACATTTCAAAACTACAGGGGAAAAAGAGAGAAAAAGTGTCTCTTGAGTGAAGAGGAAGAGACTCATTCATCTCGATTAATACTCAAGACCCTGGAAGCCTGAATCAGCTCCCAAAACACAAATGCGTGACATTGGTCTGCACAGTTTGGAAGGTGTACATCTACACATGCTGTCTGTACCTTTCATAGGAATGTCCCCCTATAGTTCAAATATCTTCGCTTTTCTGTAGCAAAATGGAACATTACTTTAACTTCCTTTGGTTAAAAGGAGCTTTTCAAGAACGTGTTTCCAAAACTAAAAAAAAAACGAGTGAGCCGGTACAATGTTTCTCTCATAGGAACCAAAAAGGGCTCGATTCACTATGCCCACCACATACGTTCTCAACATACATACTAGCTCTCAGCTCACAGAAGGCAGACAGCAAATTTTCTTTGCTTCATCAGCCTGCCTTGCTCCTTGAGAGGTCCCAGGAACTGGAAGGAGGTGGCCCTGGAAGGCTGAGGGTGCAGCAAGCAGGAGGACCTGTGAGCCGACCCCTCTCCTGGCCCTCACACCCCAGACCGGCTGGCAACCCCAGTTCCCATAGGACCCCAGTGCCTCCCTAGCTGATCCAAAGGCTGATTCCCCACCTCATGGTCCCCTCACCCCCGGCTCCCACCCAGAACCCTGGCCTCCCTGGGCACTCTCAACCCTTCCTTCTCTCCATACCCCACCCCCTTATCTCTGGCTCCCTCCCCGACCCTGGTTTCCCCCACTCCTTGCCCCGCAGCCCTCCCCCAGCCCCGGAGCTGGCCGCTCACCCACCCCAGGACCCCCCTTCCCCTCCCTTCTGCCCCCTCCCCTGCAGGCTTCTCTCCTCCCCCTTCCCTTCCTCCCTCCCTGGAGCCTTCCCTGCCTGCCTATCATCTTGCTCTAATTGTTTCCAGATTCGTGTGGGAGGTCAGGCCCGGGAGTGCTGCTTCATGCCAAGTTTATAAACAGAGCAGTGTTTCCAGATGGCCGCTGGCTCCAGCCTGGCGAGCAGGTTGATTGGGACCAGAATAACAACAGGTGGAGCGCAGACAATGAATTCCTTGACACTTATTTACTCCCTTCACTTTTTCTTCCCTTACAGCCCTCAGCTCCATCTGCCATAGTCGCCTCCGACAGATTTCCAAAATGTTCAAGCGAATGAGGGGGCGGCAGTGGAATGCGAAGGAAAACAAGTTGTTTCCCTAATGGGGGTGGCGAGCCGGAGGTGCAGAGCGGCCGCGGGGGCCGTGGAAATAGAGCGACACCCAGGCAAGCAGAGAGAGGGGCCGAGAGCCCTGGGCCCGGCCGCCGGAAGGCACAGCCGGCTCTGACCGTGCGGGGAGCGCGGGCCCTGCGCCCAAAGCCGGAGGGGCAGAGCGGCTGCCGCGGCCCGTGCGCCCCGCTCCGGAGTGCGGACTCCCACGCCGCCCGCAGCCCCGGCCCGCGCCCTGCGCTCGGAGGCCCCCGCGGCCCTCCCGACCAGCCCCTATCAGGCGGTGGCCAGAAGGAGGCGGTGCGGTGTTTCTGAGCCGGTGCTCCGGGAGAGGCCTGGCGACTCCGAAAAGAGGCTGAGCGGTGCACGCAACCCCACTAAGGCCGCCAAGGGGCTCGAATGGAAGGCAACTGGCCAGGGTGGGCCGCATGTCCGAATCCGCCAACATGAGCCAGGGGGTCTCCCGCGGCGGGCTCAGCCGCAGGGTCTCTGCGGGGAACGCCGGGAGGCCGCCCCGCTGGGCCGGCGGGTTTATGAAGTGAAACGAAGGGTTTTCGTAAACAGCAGCAAAGGCACCAGATGCCTCTAGTTAAACGTGGAATGGTACCAGCAAGCCCGGCAGTGATTGAGAAACCTTGCAGCAGACTTAACACACCAGGGAATGAATTACAAGTGACAGCGTCCGGCGAGCTGTCCCAGAGCCCCGCGCCAGGCTCGCACGGAGGAGCGCCCCCCCCCCCGGGACGGGCGGGTGGCCCTCCGGCACCCCGACAGGGCCGGGGCCTCCGGGTTTAAACTCCGACCTGCAAAAGGAATGGCTGAGGAAAGCGCCTAGGAAAATATGCGCAGGAATATCAAAAGTGCGTGTTTAAGTGTCTCTCAGTTAAGACTAGGTTATCTTCTGTGAGTCCTTTGAATCTGACTTTCTACTTATAAAATGTAACCCAACACTCCAGCTTTGAAGCTTCGGGATCTGGGACCAGGACTGTGCAATTTATCTGAACTGACAGAGCCGCTGGTGCCCGGCCCCTGCTCCTTCCATCCCTTCCCAATCTCCCACTCGCCAGAAAGCCACCGCAGGGCTGCTGTTAAAATACAGTGTCACGCTGGTATTTCCGCTCCACAGCAAGATGCAGGGCATCTAAAGGGTCCATCTAAAAAGTGGGGTCTGATAACTGAGTCCTTCTAGAGAAAGAATATAAATTTGTATCTCTTGAAGTACCTTCATTAGTTTCTCTACACAGCAATCACTGAGGTTTTTATATGAAAAGCTCCAATTATTAATTAAGGAATTCTTAAGAAAACCGAAACATGCTTTAAACTAAAGAGCAACAAAATTAAGACTCCTGGAAATGAATGGGGGGCTGAGAGGAAGGGACAGCAAAGGGGGAGGGGAGGGGAAGCTGGATGCTGAGGAGACCAGGCTCCAGAATCAGTTCACATTCCAGCTCCATAAAGTCACCCAGTGAAGTCAGCTCTCCTGAGAGGATGTTTACCTCTAGAGGATCATCTGTGGAAGATGCTGGACGTTTCCTGGCGAGATAGCATAGCCGGTGACAGGTGCTCTATGCATAAACATTGCAGCTCCCAACATACTTAGAAATATCAGAAAGAGCTGCATTTGTCATAACTAATGAATCCTGGCACATAATCCTCCATGCATTAGGGAACAAGTTCTACCCAACAAAAAGGAAGCACCAACAGCTGAAGAGAATTCTACCCCTTGTCACCCCAGTTCATGTGATTACCTCGTAAGATTACCCTGCAGCCTCCGGCAGCCATCGCAGAATTCCCTACCATGACCACCCTTGTTCTACGGCAGAACTTTTTTCCCACGTGTACTCCAAGACTGGGCATGGAATTTTGTTCCCAGCCACAAAGCATTGAGATGCACCATTGTGGCATCCACTGAATTGACCAGAACAGGGATACCCAATTTGTTCCTACAAATTGCAAATACCAGGTTAAACTGAAAGCTACTTTTGTAGTTTAAATACTCAACACTGCTCTCTAGTTAATTAGTGGAGAGTAGGATTTGTTGGGGCTCTCCTTGTCTACAAAGAGCTAATGGCAATGGTTTAGAAAGACAAAATATTATCAATGGCACAACATTTCTAATTTCATTGATAAATGAAAACTGTATATTTTTAGCATTGGAAGTGTTAAATAATGTGGGAGTCCTGGCTTTACTATGTGCCAAAATTTGATTTTGAATTTCATTTGAAAGTCAAAACACAAAACCTAAAACAGGAAAAGAAACATTTTCTTCTGAGAATTTTATTTTTCAAATTAGAATTTATTGCACTTTTTCAAACATAGTCCAAAATATTTCAACGAACACAATGTGTTTGTTATTTTTATATACTGGTGGTGTTCTTAGGCAGAATAATGAGGCCGTAAAGTAGGTATGCCAAGGTCTAAGTGTACAGAGGGGCTTTAAATCACTAGTGTTTACCAGCAGCGCTAGCCTGCAGAGCATGCTTAAATGCTTCCTGAAACGAAACTTATTTAGAAGTTAGCCACACTGGTCTTGCAGTAAACCAGCCAAGCTACTCTTTATGTAACGTTTGAAACACTTCTAACCAGAATTAAGGGTTTTTTTCCCCATATGCTTGGCAAGCAACTGAAAAGACTAGTGTGGAGGAGGTGAGAAATGCCATTTCCAAATCCTCAAAGCCAAGTACGCTGTCCGTGGTGACTTAACCCAAATTCCCTCACAATGGAGTATTTGTTAGTGCCAAATTTAAAGTTTCAGGATGCAAAGTCAGAGATTTCAAAGTGTGGATGATAAGCACATCCTTTCCACTACTTTTTTTTCCCTGAGAGTCATCCCCTCCAAGCTGTTCCCTGCCTCTGCTTTGCCAAAAGCCTGTCCCCGTTTATGCAATGTTCTCAGACAGAAGTCATCGCGGCCACACCCAACACTGGCCACATCTCACTGTGGGGCCTGCACCAAGTCGTTGCTAAACCCTGCCCAAAATGCCTGCAACTCCAGCCAGCAAGTGAAAACAGTAGGCATTAGTAGAACCAGGTCTGTAATCTGGTGTGTTTTCTTCCCTTACCTCAGGAGGACAATCAGCAGAAGATGACTGTGTCTTCTTCTCTGAGCAGCTTCTCTCCAAACCAGTCCTAATCACATTAGGAGCTCCAATTAACACTGTCCTGTTCTCTGGCTAAGAACCCAAAGCAATTATCGGCCTCACGCTGGGCCTAAGACACCGGCGTGGCAAATCGGACTGATCCTCCCAGGGCAGCCCTGGTGGAAGGTACCCCAAACTGCCCTGCCCCGTGGGCTCTGCAGGCCAGAAGACGGCCGCCTGGGAATTGCCTCTTGGGAAATTATTCACTTGAATTGGACTTGCAGGTGTTCTGTTCAGGTGTGGAGCTGCTTTTTCATTTTAACCTGTAAATATGCTTCCACAGCAGCTTGGCTCAATGTATACCATGTTTCAAAGCCTTCGGCCAGTGAAATGGAATTGCCATCTGAAGCCAGATTTGTGGCCACACATCATTTTCAGCTTGTGCCCAGAAAGGCTGGCGAGTGAAGACAAGACCTTTAGTAAAATGCTTTCTGACAGTGACCAGAAATAACCACAGAGTGATCCAAATGTATCGGCGCAATAAGGACTAAAGTTAGCAAACAATCTTTTCATATTTCTAACTGAGAAATTGTAAGCTACACCTTTTAATGGTATTCAGTTATTCTGCCCTTGAAGCAACAGTTGTATGTTAAAGCTGTCAAGAAAATGGTTCTGACATCAATATTTGCTAGTAAGCCAAAGTCGTACGATGTTCACGTAAGTCAATTGAAAGCTGCTAGAATGACTATACGTTAAAAGGTTAATGCAAGGTCTCCAGGGTTAACGATTTTTAGCCAAGGTTTGGCCAGACACAAATCTAATCTACTGGTGGGGGCAGGGATGATAGAGTTGGTTAACATCGCTCCTGGGCAGGCAAAGCAAATAGGCTCAGCTTTCCAAGGCCACAGACTCTATAGGAATGAGCAACACCTGCACACCACTGCGCAGATGATTCGCTTTCTCTAACCCAGATTCTCTGACCATGACTATTAGAGCTTTAGCCATTTAACTGAAATTAGGAAGAATGTATTCAGCATTATGCAGGATTTATTATGAGTCCTGGTTAAAGAACCTATCAAATACCGTTTTGTTTTACTAAGAAGTTGCTTTGCAACAAAACCAGAACTCCTGCAATCTGAAACGAAGACCCAGTTCTTATACGGCATTGCAAAAGAATGACCTGACTCCGCAAGGAGTTATAATAACCTGAACTGGCAGAAAGGGATCGGGGGTAAACCATGAATTTAAAAAATAAATTAATTCCATCACAAAGGAGAATAACCCAACTCAAAATGTTTAGATGATATCATGTAAAATAGTGTTTGGAAGAAAAAGCTTTCCCTTTGCATTTTTAAAATAATTCTTATTTTCGTTCAACATCGTGGGGCTTCCATAACTTATGGTATTTTCAAAAAAAGAGATTTCATTTAGTTGGGTGGCTACATTGTTTTTAATGTCACAGTCATGGTTGGAGCCCAGTGACAACCTCCCCCGGGGTACCCCGTTCCAGATTCCCACCCCAGCTCGCTGCCAGCAGCCCATCGCAAGTACAGGGCACCCGTCACCACAAGGCCCAGAACAGGAGAAGCCTGCCCTTGTGCTGAGATGCCGAAAATCTTTCCACATCTGATTCAGTTAAACTTCTTTTCCTCTAAAAGAAAATAAGTGAGTTGTAAATAATAAAATTAAAATGTGCTGTAACACTGAAATAAATTCTTGCCACAATGGAACAAGGTTATTTTATTTGGAAAGGACTGAAAGTTACCAGTGTCCCACTTGCTTCCGATAGATTCTTAAATATCCAAAAGGATTAGGAATGTAGTACTTTGCAATAATAACTTACTCCCAATAAAAGTGATCTTTGGTCAAGAACCAACTAAAAGTTATGGAACCCAAATTAAATTTATGACAATTGAAAAGGGCCTGCCTTCCTGAAACTCAAATGTCCTCAAGCAGATTTCTCAGTCCTGACAGTACATTATTCAGACAAATCCAGAGAAACGAGGCGACAGGGAGACAGAGAGAGACAGACAGAAAGAGACAGAGACAGGGACAAAGAGGACAGAGGAAGAAAGAGGAGGAAGGAAAGACAAATTCAGTGCTTTCTTCATTTTAAAAAAGACAACCCTGAATAAGAGTTGAATGCATTTCAAGGAATCAAGTCATTTAAAGCATGTGTGCTGAATATTCCTCATCAACCTGATATATATTTTTGTCTCTGGGAACATGTCATGAGCTGGCAGGGGTTCTCTGGCATGAAGATTTAGTGTCTCCTTGAGAGAAACAATAAGGAGAATGCTTGGGCTTTCTGTTGGGTCACCTCTAAGGGACAGAAAGTTCCTTCTCACATTAAAGAAAGCTAAAGACCCAAGGCTGGGCAGGAAGGGAGATGCGGCATCGGCCTTTTTGAGGCATGAGCTCCAGCACAGAGCACTGTAAGAACCCTCTGGGAAGCCCGATCAGAAGTGGCACACTCCTGAGTGGCATTAGGGTGATAGCAGTAGAAGACAGAAGCCAACAGGCACCACACACTGGCATTCATGGCCACCAAAAAGACAGGGTGACCACCCAACAGGGGAGTCTGGAAGATTCTCCGGGGAAGGGGAGAGCTCGGAAACCAGAGATTCTATTTCGGTTCAGACTTGGAATCAGAGACTCAGGTTGGGTGGCAGGATTCCAGAGGGCACAGGTCCTACCTCAGCAGCTCAGTGCTCCCAAAATAGCTTGCAAGAATATCATCACCTTTCCATGGAACATCATGGCTGTTCATGCAGGCCTGCAAGCCCCTGGAGGTCCAGGCTAAGCTTTCCAGCTGGGTACTCAGTAGGCACCTGCAGGACCAGGCAGTACATGCTGTGGATGGGATGTACTGAACTCTCTCCAGGATGAAGAGGACTCTCTCCTTTGCAGTCAGACAGACATGGGTCTGACTTCTTATTCAGCTGGGCCCTCTGACCCAAGAGTAGATTTTCTCACCTGTGAAGTAAGGATGGCATTCCCATGGCAGGGAAGCTGTATTAAAAATGGGGTAGTGAATGTGAAACTATGTGCACAAGGCCTGACACTGAGCAGTGCTTGATTCCAGTAGCTCTTAGTTACCAGCTCCTGCTGGCAGCCACCTCCCTAGATCTACTCTCTTGAGATTTATCAGTAAATTGACAGAAATAATATTTTAGAAAATCAGGTACGCTCACATTGAAGTTTGAAAAAAAATACTGCATTTATTTTAGTTGGAGTTCAAGAAGCTGAAATATTTTTAAATACATAAATCTTAATTCAGAATTGCAGCAATAATTTAAGATGCAAAATATAAAAAGCACACATTTTTCAAATTCTACATTTTATAACTTGTCTGAAATATCTAGCATGTGAAAAGTATGTCAAAACCTGGCTTCCAAACATCACCAACACAGCCTGTTGATAAGACAGACTGAGTTTATTGCTTGCTATGATAGGGACCACCATCTCACAAAACTTTGTCAGTGCTGAGAGAGGGGATGGTAAGATCACCCTTCCTGAGAATTTGGAGTTTGGCTTTAAGCAGAGTTTATTTAGGGTCAGGTAAGGATCATGACACAGCAGCTGTGGATGAGAGGAAGCAGAGAGGTGAGAACTTGGAGTGGAGGGATCCCTTTGAATCTGAGAGCATAAATTGTTGGTGTTTTTCCACAGGAGAGTTGATGAATCTTTCAGAAAGTTCCTACAATGGACGATGAAACCATTTGTCTGGGCAAGAGACTCGTGGAGAAATAAAGTCATGCTATGAAAACAGAGGATGAGCAAAGTATGTTAGTGTGCACAGTAGGTGTGGTTATGGTTCTTGGTGTCCAGGCTGGCTGCGAGGGTGGACAGCCTCTGGGTTCAGCCTCCTTTCTTCATTCTTCAGCCAGACTAGAAGAATAAATCATTGATTAATACTTAAATGGGTGTTCAATCCAGGTCTTTACAGCTGTTTCAAGTGTCATAATCACATGACAAGTGTCTATGGATACTTATTCCAACTGCCATGTTTCCAGTGATGCTTTTTTCAACCTCCAGAAGTATCAAGTTTTCCAGTTCTTTCCAGAGGACACTTTTTGAATGATTCAACCAAATAGTGGGAGTGCACTAGCATTTAAGACTCTAGGGAATAGTTCGATAAAAATGAAAGTAGAAACACAATGGTTCAAAATCCTTGAGACACAGCAAAAACAGTTCTAAGAGGGAAGTTTATAGCAATACAGGCCTACCTCAAAAAACAAATATCTCAAATAAACAATCTAACCCTACAACTAAAGGAACTAGGAAAAGAATAAACAAAGCCCAACATTAGTAGACGGAAGGACATAATAAAGATCAGAGTGGAAATAAATGAAGTAGAAACTAAAAAACAGTACACTAAATCAATGAAACTAAAATCTGGTTCTTTGAACAGATAAAATTGATAAACCTTTAGCTAGACTCATCAAGAAAAAGAGAGAGAGCAAAAAACTAAAAATAGAAATACCATTTGACCCGAGAATTCCACTCCTAGGAATTTACCCAAAGAGTACAATTTCTCAGATTCAAAAAGACATATGCACCCCTATGTTTATTGCGGCACTTTTTACAATAGCCAAGATATGGAAGCAACCTAAGTGTCCATCAATAGATGAATGGATAAAGAAGAGGTGGTACATATACACAATGGAATACTATTCAGCCGTAAGAAAGAAACAAATCCTACCATTTGCAACAACATGGATGGAGCTGGAGGATATTATGCTCAGTGAAATAAGCCAGGTGGGGAAAGACAAGTGCCAAATGATTTCCCTCATTTGTGGAGTATAACAACAAAGCAAAACTGAAGGAACAAAACAGCAGCAGACTCACAGACTCCAAGAAGGGATTAGTGCTTACCAAAGGGGAGGGGTGTGGGAGGGTGGGTGGGGAGGGAGGAAGAAGGGGATTGAGGGGTATTATGATTGGCACACATGGTGTGGGGGGCATCATTGGGAAGAGAGTGTAGCACAGAGAAGGCAAATAGAGAATCTGTGGCATCTTACTACACTGATAGACAGTGACTGCAATGGGGTATGAGAGGGAACTCGATAATATGGGTGAATGTAGTACCACATTGTTTTTCATGTGAAACCTTCATAAGAGTCTATATCAATAATACCTTAATAAAAAATAAAGTAAATATAAAGAAAGAATGAAAGAAAGAAAGAAAGAAAGAAAGAAAGAAAGAAAGAAAGAAAGAAAGAAAGAAGAAAGACTCAAATAAGTTGGATTTAAAAATCCTATGTATCAATTCCTATATATTTGAAAAAAAGAAACCTCAACAAAGTGGGTCCAGAGGGAACATACCGCAACACAATAAAGACCATATATGAAAAACCCACAGTTAACATCATACTCAATGGTGAAGAGCTAAAAGCTTATTCTCTAAGGTGAGGAATAGGCAAAGGATGCCACTCTCACCATTTTTATTCAATACAGCACTGGAAGTCCTAGCCATAGCAATCAAGTAAGAAAAAAAAATAAAAAACATCCAAATTTGTGAAGAAGTAAAATTGTATTTAACTATTTACAGATGACATGATGCTATATACAGAAAACCCTGAAGACCTCACCAAAAACTATTAGAATTAATAAATGAAATCCATAAAGTCACAGGATACAAAATCAATATACAGAAATCTATTGTTTCTATATACAAACAATGAACTAATGGAAAGAGAAATGAACAATCCCATTTATAATTGCATCAAAAAGAAAAAAATACTTAGGAATAAATCCAACCAAGGAGATGAAAGACCTGTACTCTGAAACCATAAGATACTGATGAAATAAACTGAAGATTATGGAAAGATATACCATGCTCATGGATTGGAAGAATTAATATTGATAAAATGGCCATACTATCAAAACCAATCTACACATTCATTGCAATCCCTTGTCAAAATACCAATGGCATTTTTCAATGAACTAGAGAAAATTATCCTGAACTTTGTATGGAACCACAAAAGATTCCAAATAGCCAAAGCAATCTTGGGAAAGAAGAACAAAGCTGGGAGAATCACACTCCCTGATTTCAAACTATACTGCAAAGGTACAGTAACCAAAACAGTATGGTACTGGCACAAAAATAGACACATATATCAATGGAACAGAACAGAAAGCCCAGAAATAAAGTCACACTTATATGGTCAACTAACCTATGCCAAAGAAGGTAATAATATACAGGGGGAAAAGACAGTGTGTTCAAAAAATAGTATTGGGAAAACTCAACAGCTACTTGCTAAAGAATGAAACTGTATCATTGTCATACACCATACAGAAAAATAAACTCAAAATGGATTAAAAACCTAAAATTAAGACGTGAAACCATAAATCCCATAGAAGAAAACATAGGCAGTAAACTCTTGAACATTGGCATTAGTAATTTTATTTTCTGGATATGTCTCCCCAAGCAAAAAAAAAAAAGACTCTTGAGATCTTACATCCAGACCCTGCTATAAGACACATACTTGGAAAAGGATTCTGAGCAAATATTTGTAGCCCACTTCTCAGCCGGTGGTAAGAAGGCCCAGGCTGAAACAAGAGAACAGATACCTTCCCAACTTTGAAGAGTCCATAGATCCAGATATGGGACCATTAGCTGAATTACCTAGATTTCCGATTTCTTACTTTTGCTCCCTGGATCTTTATAATATGAAAGAGCCTCGAAAGGTCTGTGGGGTTGTAAGTGCAGCATGGTTCCCCTAAGCAGCACACATTCCCCCTTGAGAGGCTGCACTGTATAGAGGCAGCTCTGCTCTGAACATCGCCACCCTCTTCCATGAACTTCTCAGGCATGGAGTATGGTGGCCTCATCTAACTAACTCTCTGCTGTTCTCTCAACCATAAGATGCAGGATTCACATGATTTTTCAGGCCTCTTGTAAAGCCAGCAAGAAAGAACCAGAGAAAGAAATAAGTGAGAATTCCCCTAGAGTAATTAGGGTTTCAGTTCTTCTCTAAGGACCCACGTTTTCTCCTTCTTGAATTAAATTTTCCATTGATCTCTTTTTTCTCAAGGACAAACTGATGGGCCAAGTGGATTTTGGTGATGTCAGAGATAATCCTGAAAGCAGAGATTGGCTTACCAAAGTGGTAAGTCCCTGCCCAGCTTGCAGTAGGGCCAGTAGGCCGTGGTGCCACAGATCTACCAGTCAGGGTGACCCCGCTAATCAGGGGCCAGCTTCTGGGCCAGCTATCCATATAGGATTCTCCAATAATGCTGTAATGTTTGGATGCCAGGAAAAGAATTTTGCCCATCACAATGATTAGGTAGGTCTAAAGGAAAACAAACAGTAATGTGTTGTACTTGTAAGCTCTGTGACAGTGAGACGGGCTCCACGTAGATACCGCTTTTTCCCAAACCCCCTTCCAGGTTCCATTTTGGTTAGAAGATTGGCTCCCACAGGAGACCTGGAGCACTGTAGACACAGTGTGATGCCAGCTTTAGAATTTTTGGCTGCCTGGCCCTTTTGATGTTTGCAATATCAAACATCACCAAATGGTTGAGCATAGTTACTCAAAAAACTGACTCATTACAAGGAAACGGACCCAAAGGAAGCTGGTGCTCCCAAAGAGAAGTACGTGCAAACCCAAGAGTTGTCCTCTTCAGCCAGTTCACGGTAAAGCACAGCTAGCTATTGGCCTCATACCAAGGAGGAATTAAAGATGCAAAAAGCAATATTAGAAATAAGAGTATTATACGTAAATAAAGTCACCTTAAGCAAGTAAGAGGAAAGAAAACTGATGAGAGAAGGAATTCAGATTAGAGTCATAGTCAAGGTCTGGTTCTGAGTCTGGGGTGGAAGCCCTGCGTCTGAGGACCAGCAGCTCCAGCGTGCTCCCAAGTCCCCTCGACCTGAGGTCTCCAATGGGGGCAGTATTTCTGTGACTGAAGATATTCATGTCTCTTTAGTTGAGGGACATAAATCCAATAGTGAGCCCCCAAGAGTTTCAAAGCTGTACTAGTTGTTAATGGCACGTGATAAAGCTCTTCCCAAGGGGTCGTGAGATAGCCCTTCATTGAAGACGAAATCCCTGGCATGTAGCAGAGGCTTCAGGGAAGCATTCAAGTCAAAGAAATGGTATTTGTACGTGACAGAGACTTAACACAGCCATGGTTCACTTTTTACTGGTCATTTCCACAGTGAGGGTCTGATGAGAGTTCATTATTATGTGAATAACAAAGAAATCTGGTTGCTTCCATGGCATGCAAATAACCATAAAAGAGGCAGTCTAAAGTTTCAGACAGAATAAAGTTTAGTTTATTTCACTAAAGGATAATGAGTGAGCATGTCTTCAAATTCAATGTACATTAATCTGTATACTGAGATAACACAAATCCAGAGATATGACCTGTATAACATACCAAGAATATGCCAAGAATTTAATAAAAATATACCAATATATCAAGAATATTCAGTAAACAGATTCTGTGAATCTGGAATAGGTCTTTAACATCTGTAGATTAACAGAACTCCCTAAGTAAGTCTGATGTACAAAAGCATCATGTGCTAGATTCAAATTAAATTAAGATTAGGACCAAGGAAATATTTTAAACAACAACCAAAATTATGGCTGATAATATGTTATTGTTGCCTAACATCAAGATGCTGAGGGGAAAAAATGTGTGTATATGTTTTAAAATATTTATATAATACCTCTCTACATACTGAGCATAAAGAAAAGCCAATATCTCTTCTGATTTGACAACTCTTTCCATGATATTCATCAATAATAACAAACAGTCCTAGTTATTTTTTGGCACCTCTTTTTTTAAAGGGGAAGAACAAATCTTTGTAATTTTCTAGGGATCTTGGAAATCTCAAAGATAGTTTTAGGTAAAAAAGATATCCTGAAAACCATTTTACTTAATTTTACATTTGGAAATCAATATTAGGAAGAAACAAATGTTGTCCTAAGAGCTGAATAGTCCAGATAGGATTATAGGAGCTTAAGAAAATAGTACTTGGTTACTCGTTTGAAAGTGGCAATAAAACGACTAAAAATAAGCATAGAATGTACCACGATTATCAAGAGCCTTCGCTCTTTCATAAGTAAGTAAGCTTTATATTCTTAACTAGTCAAAGACAATGAAACCAACATAAAATACAAAAATATATTCTGTTAAAATAGTATCTTGGCAGATTACACTGAAAATACGCTCTCTTCATATTTTAGGTGAAGCCGATAAACAGTAAAGCAAAGAAACAAACTCATCAAAATTGAGCAAACTTTGCTTAGATTTTAACATGTTTCTTAGCTTTTGGGATGCACAATTTGCCAACTTTCCTTTAATCTTTAGATCAACTTCTCCTTTCAAATTCCCTCTTATCAATCAACCACATCATTTTTTATGTAGGCTCTCTGCTTTCTTAGCCACGGTAGGGCAATTCTTATTTCAACGCCTCTCTTACAACGTCTATGTCCTCATTATCAAAAGACTCCCTACTTTGAGGTTGAATAACAGAGGTAAAAACAACTAGTTGTCTTATCTGTAAAACCATAAATTTTTCAGGGTTCTGTTTCCCTTCATTCTAAGGTGCTTTCAAAAAGCTTAGCAAGTTGTTGGGGCAATAGGGTGATTTCCCATTCTCCATCATGATTATGTATTAACCCTCAGTTTCTAGCTTAACACCATTTACAAAAAGTGAGGAGAGAGCCAGGCCTGGTCCCATCTGCTTCAAGAGCCGGCCCTGCATGCTGCCTTCTGGTCTCAGGGAGCTCTCCCCTGAGTTCCCCAGCTCCTGTCCTCTCTCTGCCTGCAGGACTGGATTAGAGACTCATCTCTTGTCACAGGAAAGACTTTGGAGACAGGCTCCAAAGACATCTCATGGCACTGGTAGCTTTTCTGAGCCCTTCTGGTTTCCTATGAAATTTAAGATTTTTTTAAATCACCCTCAAAGCTTCTCATTCCACTTCTTAGGTTCCCACTAATACTGAATCAATTAGTATATATCAGGGAGTTCTGGATTACACATTCCTAAAATTGTCCTAACCTCTCCCTACTCTGGTGGATCTTTGGGAAGTCTAACAATGACTGTTGGCTTGGAGAAAATCCAGAGCTTGAAACCAATAGACAAGGGCTCCCCATTCTGAAGGATGTTTAGCTTTTAGAGGCAACTGCACCTTAGGGGATCCTGGCTGGTTAGGGGCAGAGTGGACAGGGGAGAGGGACAGCAGGATAGGCACCTTTGGGTACGAGCTGGGATTTAGGGGATCTAGAAGACACAATTGTAAGTATCCCACATTTTGCCTTTGCCTTAGCCAAGGAATCTCTTAAGGAAAAGATTTTCGAATCTAGTTTTGATGTTTCTTCATGCTAATTAAAATATCAGTATTAGAAGTTTGAGATTTTCTCCATTTTTCTTCTAAGATGCCTTTCCAATGAGCAATCTTGGTCATAACAAACTCTATAAATATCCTTGATTAGCAAACCCACTATTTAGTAAGATAAGCATATGAATTTGCATTATAATGTAAGCACATTATTTATGAAGCAAGAGTCCAGCCTGGAAGACTTAATTTTAGACAGAGTCAAATCCATGGAAGTCTGGGAATACTCCATCCAAAAATGTTGCTTATGCACCTCAGGCCTCAGCCTCCCCAGCTAGCAGATGTGCCATCCAGATGCAAACCCCAGACCAGGTCTGTGACTCGAGAAGAACAGAATATTTGCAGAGGAGGGATCTCCCAGAACCAGACAGAAGGAGACAGGATGGAGGAAAGTCCTCGCGTGGTTTTCCTGAGTGACCCATGGCAAACTGTCCAGAGGAGGCCAGTCTTAGAAGAGACCTTCAGAACTCCTTGGTCCCCAAGGCTGGCTACAGGATAAGCTCATTTCAAGGTCCCTCTTAATGAGGGAAATAAAGTGACTGGGACAGAAAAACAGTAGTTTTAGTAATGAGGTGGATTCCCACCAATGATCATCATTTCTCAAATCTGATCAGCCAGCCAAACAATATCTAAAGAGCGTTCCTTATTCCTAGGAAACAAAATAACCTTAGCATCTGGGGGATCACTGAAAGGCGTGCTTGTTCTAACCATACAAGACCCACTTAAGGCCCAAACAAGCAGGAGCCCCACAGGCCTCAAAGGAATGGGCTGTTTCCCGGTCAGATATTGCAGCCAGAAGGTCTCAGTCTCCCCTGGATCTCGGTAGAACCCCCAGAAAATCCAAGACAACACCAACACAGTTGATTGACAGCTGAGTTTATTGCTTGCTGAGGTAAGCGGTTTTTACCACCCACCAAAGCTACCACTGTGCCTCGGAGGAGGGAAGGGAAGGTCGGACCCCTGCCAGAGAATTGGCTTCAGGCAGGACTTGTTTAGGGTCAGGTAAGGACAACACAACAGTCCCCCTGGGAGGACCTGGAGATGAGGGATCCCTTTGAATCTTGGGGCATACTGTCGGTATTTCTCATAGAAGAGTGGATGCATCATTCAAGAAGTTCCTGTAATGAACAACCCAACCATTTGCCTGGTCAAGAGATTCCCGGAAATTGATGCTAATGAGAACACGGGCGCAGTGCCCCATCACGCCTGTGCAGACAGCAGGATGCGGTTCTAGCTCCCAGTGCTCAGCGGAGTGGAGGAAAGACTCCCAAGTAAGAAACCATCACAAGTAATATAAATACAAAACGTATTCATGTTAAAGATAACAAACACACCACTTTTAAAAGGAATTCAAGAATAAACTTCTAGAAAAAATTCATGTCAACACTGTGGGATCGGCAAAGTAACAAAAAGTAATGAACTTCAATCGAGGACTTGCCCAGGGGCAGGCAATTTCACAAATTCCCTTATTTGTTTGCCACTACAACCCAGTGCCCTAAGTGTGGTCCTCATTCTGGCAGCTGAGACAATCGAGCTCCAAAGAGTTACAATAACTTGTCTGAGATCAAACAGTTAGAGAGTGGCAGAATCTCGATTCAAACCCAGGACCTGTCACTCCAAGCCCAGCACCGCTTCACTATGTCACACCTGCCTACAAACATGAGGAAACAAGCCAAAGGTCAGCCACGCATATGGAGCAATACTTCATCCAAGCTAGGAAGCCTCCCAGAACCACCATTTAGCACCACAGTCAAGTCTAGGGCTCTGCCTTGCTCCTCCATGTCTTCCTTCCCTTGGACAGAATGCAGTTTTGCTAAAGTGCCGAATGTTAGGACTCAGCACACCAGGTACCAGACCTGCTCCTGGCCTGTTCACTCTGAGCCAGCCCTCCCAACACAGTCATGAGATGGGAGGTCACCTCCACCCCTCAGAGCCACACCTGTGCCTCGCCTTTCCAGGCAGTGTATTAGAGTGCAGCAGGAGTGGGAAAGCACTTCTTCCTTCCATTAGACGATTAAGAAAAAAAGAGGGAGGTTGCCAGTTCTGGGTGGTTCTAGGACACCCCAAGGAGAAGATGGGGAAGGCCTTTCACAAGACCTGCACACGTATCTTCTCCTGAGTTTTCAAAGTGTGTCTGAGCCAGGCCCCTGTGATGAGAGGCTGATCACGTTCCCTGCCACAAAGAACCTTCTCCAGGCTTATTAGACCCGCTAGGAAGACACATCTGTGTCAACTCCATCCTGAGATGTGTGGGGAACACACATGGAAGTGGGGATTACACAGCTCACGTGGTCATAAACTCTTTTGTTCATGTGCTCAGGGTCAGAAGAGTATAAAATCTACACACTCTGTGTTATCCTCATTTTGATGATAAGTGAGTCTCGAATATAAGGCCCTGATGTCTCAGATGTCATGAGAAGTTTTCACTGGCATCGATCACAAATAGGTCTGTAGCTTCTTCCTTCAGTCAGGGGTCACAAACAGACCTCTGGAGCGCTACCCTCCTTCCTCATCCCCTGCTCAGAGCCCCCAGGTGCCAGCAGCACACATGCCTGCCATGAGGGGGCTGTTTGCGCTGGATGTCCGGAGACGGCGAGGCACGCGCCACAAAGGCTGAGAGCAGAGCCCACTGGGAAGGAGCTGAGTCACCAAGAACAGTAATGATACGGCCTCAGGTACAAAGCCCCACCAACCAAGAGCTTTAAATCGGACCTCATTCAGCTCTTACTAAATACTTACTAAATGAATACTAAGTTCTTACTAGTGGGGCGGGGTCATCCCCACTTAGAGACAGCACATCAACAGCTCCTTTGGGAGGTTACCAACTGCCCACCCGCGGAGCTTATTAGTTGCAAAGCCAGGGTTTGGCGCCATGCCTCTTCAACCCATGCCATCCTCTCCCCGTGCCAGGCCGCCCACCCTTCCTCCTCAGTCAAGCGGGCCTGACCTGGTGTGGGCTTGGCATGAAGCCCGGCAGGGCGGCTGGCGGTGACTTTGATTTAGGGCAGCCTCAACCCAGCGCCGACCCACTAGAACCAATATATTTTTGCTTTTTGGCATTTTACTTTATTTTCACAACACTCTGAGCTACTCCCATCATCCCCACTTAACAGGTAAGTAAACCGAGATTCAGAGGCTTGGTGATAGGACAACGCTCCTGGCGGCTTTTCCCCGCTAACACAGCTGCTCTTGGAGAAAGTAGAACCACCGGCAGGAGGCCTCAGCCTGACTAGCTCATTTCACCCATTAGAATGTGTCCTTGAACACTATTCAAAAACATCCTTATGTTTTGTTGTTTGACTTAAAGTATACCATGTTTTTCTTACCAAAAAGGAAAACTTAGTCAATGCTTTCTTCCCAGACCTAAAAAGACCTAATGTTAAATTCTTGAGGGAATTTTGAATTGTTTTACCTCTAAGTTTGCCCTCAAAAACCTCCACTGTAGGCCGGAGCTGCTGGTGAGAAGCTGCCGCAAGGGAAATAAACTTTCAAACTCTTGAATTCCACGCTCCCATTCGTGACAAAGGTCAGCGCAGGGTGAGCACCCAGCACGCAGTTCACAGGGCCTGAGGACGTGGGGCCGGGGGCTCTGTGGGGCCCCGGAGGCTGCAGACTCCCCAGCAGGAGTGCATGTGAACACATACTACAGTCACAACTTTCCTTATGCAGGTGGAAAATTGTTACTATTTTATCTCATCATCCACAACTTCTATTAAACTTGATTACTTACTGATTCGTTGTTTCTGATCTTCTTGCTGTAGGAAGTGTGAGTTCCGCAATTACTGGATGTAAGAGGAATGTAATACCCTCAGTGTATTCTTGGAAGAGTGATAAAATGATACTACTTACAATGAAAAGCCCATTCCCATTATAACTCAAATTTGCCTTTCATCAAGTGAATGGAAACCACGTATATTCATTTGTGTGTTTGTTCCCAGTGAGCTGAAGGATTATACAAACCTAGTTTTTGTCTGGTGGTCTCTTCCCTGACTTACTTCTCTTTTTTTTTTTTGGTTGGAAGGGGTGGAGTGAACCCACAGACAGGATAGAAAAAAGATGCTCTCCTTCAATGAAAATGATGCATAAAGCACACCCTCCCAGAGAGTCTAGTCCTTACCTTGTTCATTGTCAAGCTATTTTGCACCTCCTTTGTAAGCTGCTGGAAAGGATGGATGTCCAGACCAGTCCTGTTCTGTAGAATGTCAGTAGACATCACTGTTCCTGTGGAAAAGTCAGTTTTCCTCCATTTCAATTCAATTCATTTACTCCATATAAATTTATGTTTTGACTTTCCTTTGGACTGGTCTAACCATCTGTCTGGTTACGTCCTTGATTATTGAGTAAAATAAAATCTTCAACATGTGCTCATTTTCTTATCTGTATGAGAATCAGGCTCTCATCTTTCTCTGAAAATGATTTTTTGACAGAGATACCTCCAGAAAGTGGCCAGTCTGATCGCTTCATCCTTGGCCGTAATGTTGCAAAGCTAACATGACATTATTCATGTCTAATCTGGACTTGACAAATTCTTCTTAGTTCTTCTGTCTAATCTAACTAAGCCTCTCATGATACCCACCCCCATCACTTTATGTCATTTGTAAGTGATTTTTCTTGATTATACTGTGTACTTCTGAAATTAAATGCAATGTGTTGACATCATTATGATGGAATGTGTCCCAAAACACCAGCCAGCAGAGTATCCCATCTGAATGATAAAACTATACACAGAATCAATGGGTTTTGTTTTTCTATTGGAAAAAAATAAGGCAGGTAAGGAAATACTAAATATTTTAAAAGTTATTTGGAAAGTTGTCTTAATTAGTAACATAGTTCTAACATTAGGTTTTCAAGAAATATCTTACTCTGAATATTCTTTCAATAGTAAACATTAAAATAGCTCTATATGTGAAAAAGTATCTAGTGCTTTTTAAAAGAAAACACATTTAAAGAGATACTGTCTGGAATCCTTAATGAATTCCTTTAGGACATCATATTAAAGAGGCAGATTAATCTCATTGGGTCTAAAGCAACATTCGGTGAAAGCGATTTTAAGTCTGATAATTCAGAGAAGAACTAAATTTTTCAGCAGCCTTGTATAGTTTAGATGGAAAAAGTTAGTGAAGTAACTGAAGATTAAGAAAGAAATTAGTTAACAGGTCACTGACTCTTGCATTGTTAACCAAGAATATCATTTACTTCATTTAAGACTTTTGTATAACTGAAAATTAATGCTAAAACAAAAATTGGGGGAGAAAAATTAATTATACCCGAAAAACGTTACAGCAAATACCAAAATGGGTTATTCCTAATATAATGTACTAGTTTTGCTTCAGTTCATTCCCTGAATGGCAAAAAGGGCTTCCATCATCAACTTTTTAAAAGCACTGTGCTGTAAACATGAGTCTTTTTCAAAACAAAAGATTGAAACTAACGGCAAATTTCCAGCAAGTCTTCTCCAAATATCCATATTGCTCAGAAATATAGGTAATCCAAGCAACTTTTCATAACCAGGGCTGCCTCCTCCGTAGCACTTCATGAAAATAAAACAAAAACAAAATGGAGAAGCAAACCACCAAGAAACATGTTTCTGCCACTATTAAAAATGCCTGAATGTTAAACAAGCAAGCAGTGGAACAAAGTTCAAACACACTTTGCTGAAAGGGAAACATTCATGAATCAATTAGTAGCATGAAATCTTTTTTTTTTTTTTTTTTTTTGTCCAAGCTGCCTACTCCTAAGAACTCCTAAGAGCTGTAACTTGCTTCTATATTGTATCACAAAATACTAAATAAGCTTGGAAAATATCACACATAAAAGAAGATACAGCCTGCTGGTTTCTCTCTCTTCTATTTCATCTTCCCAGCTCAAATTCTTCCCTCTCCACAATTGATGGATCAGGTTTGCCCAGATTTCTCCAACATCCGAGTACCTAAGCTGAGTTCCAGCCTGAGGGTAAAGCCCCACTGCTCTCTCCTTACCCAGCAGCCTCTGAGGGAAAGAGTGGCTCTGAGAATAATGAACGTGGTTTGAAGGTAATGGAGGGAAATATCAAAATATCAAAATAGACCCCCTGTGTCATCATGTCACATTATTCTCAGTCAGCCAGCCGCCTGGGTCTGTGTAGCTATTACCACTGGCCGTGCTCACCAGTTACTATTAGATGCCCAGTGCTCTCACCTGGGCAGGGGGAGGGGGCGCTGGCTTTCAGAGGGATTTTTTTCATGCAGTGAACTGAGCACCAGGGACACATTAGACAGTCCCTTGGGGTGTGGAAGGACAGGTTAGCACTTTTACTTATATTTCTGTTTACTAAAATAAAATAAGGAAATGGCACTTTCTTAATATTAAATTAGTGGTTGATATATAGCACATATACAACATATGCACATTACAGTTTTGAAGAAAAATTCGTGTAATAACAACAGTGGGTTCCATTATTGAGCCCTTACAATGTGCCAAGCACTCTACCTGGGTTACCTCCTTGATCCCTCAGAATAGCTCCAGGGGCAGGTCAACTGTCCACACCATCACCCCTTGGGGAATGAGAGAGCATTGTTAATAACTGCATCATGGCAACAGCTATAAATCTGGATCAGCCCAGGCAACAGGCATATAGGACACACTGCCTCTGGGAGCAATACCCAAGCCCAAGAACTGACGAGTCAGGGTTGTATGCGCAGGCCAGTGGAGCCCTGGACCTAGGCTGGCTCTCAACCACACTGCTGCACTGCAGGTGGACACCCAAATCACTGCATGATTTTACTAGTAAGGAGCTGAGATCTTTTTAAAAACATGGAAGGATGAGATGGACTATAGCTATCCTCCCTGCCCCTCTCCTAAGCACAAGTACCAGCCCTGGGATGAGGCAACCCCAGGGGACTCTAGAAGAAGCTAAGAGGCAGATGGCAGGTTTGGTCCCCAGCTGGAAGAGCAGCAAAGTGCTGGCTTCAGACCCCACCCAGTGGAGGAAGGCCACCATGCATGGCACTTCCCGACCGCCCCCCAGCAGCAGCAGGCACCCAGGTGGGTCACCCTCTAGATGGAACAGGGTTCTGACAACACAAGGTGAACCACCAGCAGGTGCCCATTGGAGCCCCACCAGATCAGTGGTCAGGGGTTTCCCTTCCCAGCAGGCCTGAGATGTCCCTTTCCTGCAGGGACACACCTGGGCAGGAGTGGACCCAGAAAAGGGACCCCGCACAGCGAGGGGAGTCACAAACCCTCTATTACATAGGGCCCGGGCTCTCCTGTTCTGCCCAGACACACCTGGGCAGCCTGGGGTACAGGTTTGGGGTCCCACCACACACCACTTCCACCGGCGGACACCTAGCACCTGACATGGGGCAGGCCCTTCTGCTCCTCAGGCCACACCAGCAGGGACAGTGGGAGCTCCAGGGAACCAGGAAAGCCAAGCAGACCAAGACAATGCTGCAAAGACTCTGAAAATTAAGCTGCCATTGGAACCACAGTCCATGAAAACAGCATAAGATTCTATGCTAAACATAAAAGGTGACTGTCTGCTAAACTGTAAGAATTAGATAGGGTCCAGAGACTCCTGGCATAATAGATAAATGTTCAGGATACAACTGAAATTCACCTGTCATACCAAGAACTAGAAAAATCACTTTGAATGAAAAAGACAATAAACTGATTCTAACAATGATTTTAATCAGATGCTGAAATTATCTGACAAGAATTTTAAGGCAGCCATCAAAAAATGCCCCACCAATCAATTACAAATTCTCTTGAAATAAATGAAAAAACAAACATAAAAAAATAGATTAAAGTGATAAAAAAAAGAACCAAATAGAAATTATGGAACTGAAAACAGAATAATAGAGATGAAAGTGAGCTTGATGGGATCAATAGTAAAGCAGAGATAAAGAGAACCGAGTCAGTGAACTTCAGGGCAAAACAAGAGAGTTTACCTGATATGAACAACAGAGAGAAAACAGATTTAAAAAGAAAAAATGAACAGAGCTTTAGGGACCTGTGAGACAAAAGATCTGACATTCACATCATCAGTTACCCAAAAGGAAAAGAAGTGGGGGCACCAGGGTGGCTGAAAGAATATTTATAAAAATAATAGCTAAAAACTATCACAAATCTGTCAAAACTAAAAATGCAGATCCAAAAAGCTGAACAAACCTCAAATAATATTTTTAAATTGCCAAAAGAAAAGAATTGTCAGTCATTAATTTTATATCCAGTAAAACTATTGTTCAGGAATGGAAGGGAAATAAAAGCAGTTTCAAATAAAACTAAGTCATTCACTGTTAACAGGACTACCCTTAAATATTGGCTGAAGAAAGTACTTCAAACAGAATGGAAATGCTAGAATAAAGAATAGAAGAAGAGATTGTCAGGATGGAAAAGAGCAACAGAAGAGTAGCATGGGCACAGGTAAGATGTGTGATAATTGAAACAAAAATCATAACACCTTCTGATTCATAAGGAAATTATATTGAAAGCAAAGAAGGAAAAAGACTACATGTAAATATTTCCACATTTAACTGAAAATGGTAAAATATTGATACCTGTGTTATAAGTCACAATGTATACACTAATAACCAGAGCAATGATATAAAAATCATACAGAGACACACTAAAAAAACTAAAGATAAGTCAAGTTGGAATCCTAAAATAATGTTCAAGTAACCTAGAAAAAGGAAGAAAGAAACACAGAGGATCAATAACCTGAGAAAAGAAATAATAAAATGGCACCCTAAGCACTAACATACCAATCATCACCCTAAAGATAATTAATATATTGTCCAAATATATTAATCAAAAGATAGAGATTAGCACAGTAGAAAAATAAACATAATCCAACTATATGCCTATTACAAAAAAACTCTTTTCTTATTTAATAACATAGGTTAAAAGCAAAATGATGAAAACAGGTATATTAAATAAACATTATTTTTTTCAAAAGGCAGTTGTAGCTCTATTAATATCTGATAAAGTGACTTCAGAGAAAAGAAAATTATTAGAGACAAACTCTATATATTGATAAAAAAAGATCAATCCACCAGAAGAAATAATGATCCTAATTATATCTGCAGCAAACAGAAGACTAAAAATACATGAAACAATTGATAGAGATGAAAGGAAAAACACACTCACTCACAAATCCCTCTCTCAGCAATGGATAGTCCCACTAGGTAGAAATGCCATGAGGATAGGGAGGATCTGAACAAGGGCGTCAACCAAGAGGACCGAATTGACTTATTATATAGAACACGCCCCACAACCACAGTGGGATACAAATTTTCTCAAGTGTACATGGAATATTCACAAGATAGTACATATGTTGGGCAATAAAGCAAACAGCAAATTTAGAAAAACTAAAGGCAGAGTGTGTTTTCTTACCATAATAGAAATAAATTAGAAATCAGTAACAAAAAGACAACAGGAAAATCTCCAAACTTTTAATAATCCTTGGGTCAAAAAGAAAGTCTCAGAGGAAATTACTTTTAAAAACAGAGAACAGAATGAAAACAAAAACACAGTATTTCAAAATACTAGGATGCAGCTAAACCAGTGGTGAGACGGAAATTTTTTTTAATTTTGCTATTATTAATGTACAATTACATGAGCAACATTGTGGTTACTAAACTCCCCTTATTATCAAGTCCCCACCACATACCGCATTAGAGTCACTGTCCATCAGCATAGTAAGATGCTATAGAATCACTACTTGTCTTCTCTGTGTTATACTGCTTTCCCCGTATCCCCACCCCCCCCCCACCGCCGCTACATAATACCCCTTTTTCCCCCTTATCACTCCCTTCCCACCCATCTTCCCCAGTCCCTTTCCCTTTGGTAACTATTAGTCCGTTCTTGGGTTCTGTGAGTCTGCTGCTGTTTTGTTCCTTCAGTTTTTTCTTTGTTCTTATATTCCACAGATGAGTGAAATCATTTGATACTTGTGTTTCTCTGCCTGGCTTATTTCACTGAGCATAATACCCTCTAGCTCCATCCATGTTGTTGCAAATGGTAGGATTTGTTTTCTTCTTATGGCTGAATAATATTCCATTGTGTATATGTACCACCTCTTCTTCACCCATTCATCTACTGATGGACACTTAGGTTGCTTCCATTTCTTGGCTATTGTAAATAGTGCTGTGATAAACATAGGGGTGCATATGTCTTTATCAAACTGGGCTGCTACATTCTTAGGGTGGAATTCCTGGGTCAAATGGTATTTCTATTTTTAGTTTTTTGAGGAACCTCCATACCACTTTCCACAATGGTTGAACTAATTTACATTCCCACCAGCAGTGTGGGAGGGTTCCCCTTTCTCCACATCCTCACCAACATTTGTTGTTGCTTGTCTTTTGGATGGTGGCCATCCTTACTGGTGTGAGGTGATATCTCATTGTGGTTTTATATTGCTTTTCTCTGATGATTAGCGATGTGGAGATCTTTTCATGTGCCTGTTAGGCATCTGAATTTCTTCTTTGGAGAAGCATGTGTTCAGCTCCACTGCCCATTTTTTAATTGGCTTATTAGCTTTTTGTTTGTTGAGGTGTGTGAGCTCTTTATATAATTTGGATGTCAACCCCTTATCGGATATGTCATTTATGAATATATTCTCCCATACTGTAGGATGTCTTTTTGTTTTATTGATGGTGTCCTTGACTGTACAGAAGCTTTTTAGTTTGATATAGTCCCACTTGTTCATTTTTGCTTTTGTTTCCCTTGCCCGTGAGATATGTTCATGAAGAAGTTGCTCATGTTTATGTCCAAGAGATTTTTGCTTATGTTTTTTTCTAAGAGTTTTATGGTTTCATGACTTATATTCAGGTCTTTGATCCATTTTGAGTTTACTTTTATGTATGGGCTTAAGCAATAATCTAGTTCATTCTCTTACATGTAGTTTTCCAGTTTTGCCAACACCAGCTGTTGAAGAGGATGTCATTTCCCCATTGTATGTCCATGGCTCCTTTATCATATATTAATTGACCATATATGCTTGGGTTTATATCTGGGCCCTCTAGTCTGTTCCATTGGTCTATGGGTCTGTTCTTCTGCCAGTACCAAGCTGTCTTGATTACTGTGGCTTTGTAGTAGAGCTTGAAGTCAGGGAGTGTAATTCCCCCTGCTATATTCTTCCTTCTCAGGATTGCTTTGGCTATTCAGGGTCTTTTGTGGTTTCATATGAATTTCAAAACTATTTGCTCTAGTTCATTGAAGAATGCTGTTGGTATTTTGATAGGGATTGCACTGAATCTGTAGATTGCTTTAGGCAGGATGGCCATTTTGACAATATTAATTCTTCCTACCCATGAGCACGGGATGTGTTTCCATTTATTGGTATTTTCTTTAATTTCTCTCATGAGTGTCTTGTAGTTTTCAGAGTATAGGTCTTTCACTTCCTTTGTTAGGTTTATTCCTAGGTATTTCATTCTTTTTGATGCAGTTGTGATGGAATTGTTTTCCTGATTTCTCCTTCTGCTAGTTCATTGTTAGCATATAGGAATGCAACAGGTTTCTGTGTATTAATTTTGTATCCTGTAACTTTATTGAATTCAGATATTAGATCTAGTAGTTTTGGAGTGGATTCTTTAGAGTTTTTTATGTACAGTATCATATCATCTGCAAACAAGGACAGTTTGACTTCTTCCTTACCAATCTGGATGCCTTTTATTTCTTTGTGTTGTCTGATTGCCATGGGTAGAACTTCTAGAACTATGTTCAATTAAAGTGGGGACAGTGGGCATCCTTGTCTTGTTCCTGATCTCAAAGGGAAAGCTTTCAGCTTCTTGCTGTTAAGTATAATGTTGGCTGTGGGTTTGTCATATATGGCCTTTATTATGTTGAGGTACTTGCCCTCCATACCCATTTTGTTGAGAGTTTTAATCTTGAATGGGTGTTGAATTTTGTCAAATGCTTTTCAGCATCTATGGACATGATCATGTGGTTTTTGTCCTTCTTTTTGTTGATGTGGTGTATGATGCTGATGGATTTTCAAATGTTGTACCAATCTGCATCCCTGGGATGAATCCCACTTGAACATGATAGATGATCTTTTTGATGTATTTTTTAATTCGGTTTGCTAATATTTTGTTGAGTATTTTTGCATCTATGTTCATCAGGGATATTGGTGGGTAATTTTCTTTTTTTTGTGGTGTTTTGCCTGGTTTTGGTATTAGAGTGATTTTGTCCTCATAGAATGAGTTTGGGAGTATTCCCTCCTCTTCTACTTTTTTGAAAACTTTAAGGAGGGTGGGTATTTGGTCTTCACTAAATGTTTGATAAAATTCAGCTGTGAAACCATCTGGTCCAGGAGTTTTGTTCTTAGTTTTTTGAATACCAATTCAATTTCTTTGCTGGTAATTGGTCTATTCATATTTTCTGTTTCTTCCTGGGTCAGTCTTGGAAGGTTGTATTTTTCTAGAAAGTTGTCCATTTCTTCTAAGTTGTCTAGTTTGTTACCATATAATTTTTCATAGTATTCTCTCATAATTCTTTGTATTTCTTTGTTGTCGTAGTAATTTTTCATTTCTCATTTCTGATTCTGTTTATGTGTGTAGACTTTTTTTCTTGATAAGTCTGGCTAGGGGGTTATCTATTTTGTTTATTTTCTTGAAGAACCAGCTCCTGCTTTCATTGATTCTTTCTAGTATTATTCTTCTCAATTTTATTTATTTATGCTTTAATCTTTATATGTCCCTCCTTCTACTGACTTTGGGCCTCATTTGTTCTTCCTTTCCTAGTTTCATTAATTGTGAGTTTAGACGGTTCATTTGGGATTGTTCTTCTTTCCTGTGGTAGGCCTGTATTGCAATATATTTCCCTCTTAGCACGGCCTTCGCTGCATCCCACAGATTTTGCAGTGTTGAATTATTGTTGTCATTTGTCTCCATATATTGCTTGATCTCTGTTTTTATTTGGTCATTGATCCATTGATTATTTAGGAGTGTGTTATTAAGCCTCCATGTGTTTGTGGGCTTTTTCATTTTCTTTGAGTAATTTATTTCTAGTTTCAATACCTTTGTGATGTGAGAAGCTGGTTGGTACAATTTCAATCTTTTCAAATTTACTGAGGTTCTTTGTGTGGCCTAGTATATGATCTATTCTTGAAGGTGTTCCATGTGCACTTGAGAAGAATGTGTATCCTCTTGCTTTTGGATGGAGTGTTCTGTAGATGTCCGTTAGGTCCATCTGTTCTAATACTTTGTTCAGTGCCTCTGTCTCTTTATTTATTTTCTGTCTGGTTGATCTGTCCTTTGGAGTGAGTGGTGTGTTGAAGTCTCCAAAATGAATGCATTGCATTCTATTTCCCCCTTTAATTCTGTTAGTATTTGTTTCACATATGTAGGTGATCCTGTGTTGGGTGCATAGATATTTATAATAGTTATATCCTCCTGATGGACTGACCCCTTTATCATTATGTAATGTCCTTGTTTGTCTCTTGTGACTTTCTTTGTTTTGAAGTCTATTTTGTCTGATACAAGTTCTGCAACTCCTGCTTTTTTCTCCCTATTAGTTGCATGAAATATCTTTTTCCATCCCTTTACTTTCAGTCTGTGTATGTATATCTTTGGGTTTGAAGTGAGTCTCTTGTAGGCAGCATATAGACAGGTCTTGTTTTTTTATCCATTTGGTGACTCTATGTCTTTTGATTGGTGCATTCATACCATTTACATTTAGGGTGATTATCGATAGGTATGTACTTATTACCATTGCAAGCTTTAGATTCGTGGCTACCAAAGGTTCAAGGGTAATTCTCTTACTATCTAACAATCTAATTTAACTCACTTTATATGCTATTACAAACACAACCTAAACATTCTCTTTTTATTCCTCCTTTTTCTTCCTCCTCCATTCTTTGTATGTTATGAATCATATTCTGTACTCTGCCTATCCCTTGGGTGACATCTATTTAGTCTTAGGAAAATTTCCATCTATAGGAGTCCCTCCAGAATGCACTGTAGAGGTGGGTTGTGGGAAGTAAATTCTCTCAGCTTTAGCTTATCTGAAAATTGTTTAATCCCTCCTTCAAATTTAAATGATAACTTTGCCAGGTACAGTATTCTTGGTTCAAGTCCCTTCTGCTTCATTGCATTATATATATCATGCCACTCCCTTCTGGCCTGTAAGGTTTCTGTTGAGAAATCTGATGATAGCCTGATGGGTTTTCCTTTGGGTGTAATCTTTTTTCTCTCTCTAGGTGCTTTTAAAAGTCTGTCTTTATCCTTGATCTTTTCCATTTAAATTATTATATGTCTTGATGTTGTCTTCCTTGGGTCCCTTGTGTTGGGAGATCTATGCACCTCCATGACCTGAGCGACTAGGTCTTTCCCCAGATTGGGGAAGTTTTCAGCAATTACCTCCTCATGACACTTTCTATCCCTTTTTCTCTCTCTTCTTCTTCTGGTACCCCTATTATGTGAATATTATTCTGTTTGGATTGGTCACACAGTTCTCTCAATATTCTTTCATTCTTAGAGATTCTTTTTTCTCTCTGTGCCTCAGCTTCTTTGTATTCCTCTTCTCTAATTTCTATTCCATTTACCATCTCTTCTACTACATCTAATCTGCTTTTAAATCCCTCCATTGTATGTTTCATTTCAGATATGGAATTTCATAATGATTTAATCCCTTACATTTGTTCCTGAGTTCTTGAATATTTTTCTGTACCTCCATAAAAATGTTTATGATTTTTATTTTGAACTCTCTTTCAGGAAGATTTGTGAGTTCAGTTTCATTTTTCCCTTTTTCCGGTGTTTGTGAGATTTTCATCTGAACCATGTTCTTTTGACATTTCATATTTCTGTATGGTGCCCTCTAGTGCCCAGAAGCTCCAGCCTCTGGAGCTGCTCAGTCCCTAGAGTAAGGTGGGGGGTCTTAGGGGAGCGGCACTGGTGCCTTGGGGCAGGAAGGATCTGTTTTCTGATTCCTGTCTCCCGTGACTGTCTCCTATATCAGAGCCAGTGGACCGAGCACACAGGTGTAAGCCTCTGTGCTCTGGATCTCTAGCTGTTATAGGCGGGGCCTCCCTCTGACTGGTCTGACACCAGTGCAGTGACTGCCAGTTTGTGAACCAGTGCCATCAGGCCAGGAGGAAGGCTCGGCAGGCTGCATATCACATGAGGGGCCTCAGGGCTGAGTAACCAGCCAGGGGAGTGGAGCGCCTGAAACTCCTCAAAGTTTCCAATCTGCTGGGCAGAGCACACCCAGACAACCTTGCCCCCCTATGCTTTCTCCCATGCAGCAAGCTCCATGCAAACCCCACCCCTTCAGCAGCCTTCTCACTGCTAGAAAGCCTCTCAGACCGCCTGCCTTTCCCTTGTCCCAGAGCGGCTGGGTGTGGATCCAGAAACAGTGGGAATCTCAGTCTCTCAGACAGTCCACCACCTGTCCCAGCTCCCCATCCTCCAGAGCACCACACAATGTAGGTTTCTGCTTACAAAGCAGATCTCCAGGGCTAGGTGTTCAGCAGTTCCAGGCTTTCACCCACTCTCAGCTCCATTTCTCTTCTTCCTGCCAGTGAGCTGGGGTGGGGGAAGGGCCCGGGTCCCACCGGATCAAGGCTTTGGTACATTACCCTGTTTCGTGAGGTCTGCTCTGTTCGTGAGGTCTGTATGCAGTCTGGTGCAGCCTTCTTTCCTGTTGCTGTTTTAGGATTAGTTGTATTAACTGTATTTTCACACTATCTGGCTTTGGGAGGAGTTCTCTGTCTCACCTCTCATGCTGCCATCTTGAATCTCCAAGAGGGAAATTTATAGCACTAAATACTTACATTAGAAACAAGGAAAGACCTCAATTTCTACTTCAAGAAACTAGGGAAAGAAGAGCAAAATAAATCTAAAAAAAAGAACAGAAGGAAAAATATAATATAAAGCAGAAATCAAGGAAATTAAAAATAGGAAAACAATAGAGAAAAATCAATGAAACAAAAATCTAGAAAAAAAAACTAATAAAATTGATTAACCTAAAGGAAGACTGACAAAAAATATAGACACAAATCACAAACTACAGATCCTGTGGTTATTAAAGGGATAAGACTATAAGCAAATCTACATCACCTAATCCCTTGAAAACCACAAATCACCAAAAATCATCCAAGACAAAAGAGACAATCTGAATAGTCCTATGACTAGTAAAGACATTGAATTCATAATTTTTTTAAAGCTGCAAAAAGAAGTAATCTCCAAGACAAATGGTTTCACTAAGTAGAAGAATTCTACCAAACACTTAAAGAAAAATTAAAGCTAACCTTACACAGTTTCTTCCAGATAATGAAAATGGAGGGAACACTTCCCAACTTATTTTCTGATGCCCATATTATCTTGAAACTAAAACCAAAGAGAGTGCTAAAAAATAAATAGATAAAATGAAATGGCCATAGATCAACATATCTAATAAATGTAAAACTCCTCAGTAAAATATCAGCAAATTAAATCCAATAATACATAAAAATAATAATCCAAAGTGACCAAGTGGGATTATTCCAAGTATGCCAGGCTAATTCAGTATTTGAAAATTAATTAATATATTCCTCTATATCAATAATCAAAAAAAGAAAAAAATATTAATTCATTCAAGAAAGCATTTGACAAATTACCATATTCATTCAAGATAAAAATATAGGGAAATTAGAAATAGAGGAGTTACTCAACTTGTTAAAGAATAGTATCTACCAAAAACACCTACAGCTAACGTCATTCTTAGTGGTGAAAGACTGAAGGCTTTCTGCCTAAGATCAAGAACAAGGCAAAGCCCTACCACTTTTACTCAACATAGTACTGCAATAACAAGAAAAATAAATAAAAGATACACATAATAGAAAGGAAGAGAAAAAACTGTATTTTTTTTCACTGTAGATGACATGAATATATATATAGAAATCCAAAGAATTACCAAAAACTTCCTAAAAGTAAAAGGTAAATTCACAAAGGCCTCATAGTACAAGATCAGCTCACAAATTCAATCACATTTCTACATACGAATAATGAACATTTAGAAACTAAAATTAAAATAAATTACTATTTACAATCACCCCCAAAGAAATCAAAATATTTAGACAAATAATAAAACACATACAAGAACTGTGTGCTGAAAATTACAAAAAGGTAATCAAAGAAATAAAAGAAGACATAAGTAGACATACCATGTTCATGAATTGGAAAATTCAATAGAGATGTCAAGTCTCTCCATGTAAATTTATAGGTTTGATGCAATTTCTATCTAAATCTAGCAAGGCTTTTTGTAGATAGACATGTTTATTCTAAAATTTTTTTAGAAAGGCACAAGGAAAAGTAAAATAACCTTGAAAAAAATAAAGAGAGAGGAAGCACTCTATCTGGTACTAAGTATTATAATATAGCTTCAGTAATCAAGACAATGTGGCGTTGGCAGTGGGACAAGCACATTGATTGATGGAAGAGAATAGAGAACCTAGAAATATAACTAGAAAAATACTCTCAACTGATTTTTGAAAAGATGTAATAGTAATTCAATGAAGAAAAGCTAGCATTCTCAAGAAATGGTGCTAGTGAAACTGGACATCCAGAGGGGAAAAATAAACCTCTACCTAAACCTCTTACACAAAAGTCATTTCAAACTGGATCAGAGATTTAAGTGTAAATTCCACAACTATAAGACTTTTATAAAAGACACAGGAGAAAATCTTCAGACTTTTCTAAGCTTAGACAACTAACTCTTAGACTTTACACCAAAAGCATATCTATAAAAGGGAAATGTGATAAATTGGCTCTCATCAAAATTAAAAACTTTTGTTCTGTGAAAATCCACGTGAAGAGGATGAAAAGGCAAGCTACAGACTGGGAGAAAATATTGCCAAACTGCATATTGGACAAAAAATTAATATTTATAAAATAGAAATAACTCTTAAAACACAAGAGTAAGAAATAAAATAGTAATAACTCCATTAGAAAACAAGCAAAAAACATAAAGAGACATTTCACTAAAGAAGACATAAACATGGCATAAGCACATGGAAAGACTGTCAACATCATTAGTCATTAAGATGTAAATTTAAATCATAATGAGTTCATTACACAGAATGGCAAAAATGAAAAAAGTGACACTACCAAATGTGGATGAGCATGTGGAGAAACTGGGTCACTCGTACATTGATGGGAGGAATTTAAAATAGTACAGTCACTCTTGAAAAAATCTGGCAGTTTCTTATGAAATTAAACATTCAATTAACCCAGTAATGGTTCTTCTGGACATTTGTCTCAGAGAAATGAAAGGTTGTTCACACAAAAACCTGTACACAGGTGTTTATAGCAGCTTTATTTGTAATGGCCAAAAACCAGAATCAACCCAGTGTTCTTCAACATGTGAATTGGTTAAAAAAACCTGTGGTACAGCCACACCATGGAATATTATCCAGTAACAAAAAGGAACATGCTGTTGATCTATGCAATACTTGGGATGAATCTCCAATGAAAAAAGTCAATCCCAAAAGGTCTGTACTGTGTGCTTCTATTCATGTAACGTTTTGATATGGCAAATTTTTAGAAACAGGGTTGTTTCTGAATGGTTGCCAGGGATTGGGACAGGAAGGAGAGGGGAGGCAAAGGCAGTAGGAGGGGTCCCTGTGTGATGGGCTGTTACAGTGTTCTGGCTGTGGTGGCGGGCATGTGTGCCCACAGGTGGTAAGACTATACACAACAAATAAACATGCACACCCATGAGTGCAGGACACCTGAATAAGGTATGCAAATTGTCCATATCCATATCCTCGTGGAGATGTGCTACTATAGTTCTGCAAACTTACCATCAGTGAAAACTGGGTCAAAGTATCTGGGATCACTTATATTTTTTTCTTACCATGTAGATATATGTGAATCATACAGACTTCTCAGAAAAAAATTTCAATTAGAGAAAAAAATGTGGCTATGACTGGGTCAGTGCTGGGCAGTAGGTGCCTGTTTGGCCCAGAAGCCCTCCTCACAAACACACACAGACACAGACACATACACACACACGTACACATGGTCTTGCTGGCCCAGGTGCAAAACAGCAGCATGTGCTTAGCAGGGCACCAGGGCCTCAGTGAGAACCTACTGCCACACCTACTGCTGTTGACTCACATAGGCAAGGTTATGTTTAGAGTTAACTTATCATCCAGATTTTAAAAATCAGTCTGACACAAGGTTTGATGATGAAACAAAATGAAGTTAAGAAGCTCCTAAAAACATGCAAGGTATATGTTTGGAACTGAGTAACCATGCTTGTCTCTCACATGGCAATAAGAATTCTTCATTTGGAGCCTGTTGCCTATTACCATGGTACTTAAATAAAAATCCAGTAATGTGAACAGGTAGAGGAAATTGTTCTGGAGACTCCACAGTTATCTGTGACCTCAGACATACAGTAACCACAAAAAGTCACTGCAGATTCCTATTTCTTAGCATTCCAGTATGTGGAGAGAGCACAGGAGTGGGGCTAGTCCTGAATTTGCCCTTGGAGGTAGAGGGGACTGCACTCAGTGAGCCTCATTTAACTGTGGGTGTTGGCCCCATGTCCATATCAAACCCCCAGGCACAGCTGCTAACCGCCAATCTGCCAAATTGGACTTGGTTCTCTCCCTAAGTCTTGGCCTGAACTCTGGCAAATTTATTAAATACAGTCTGTTGGGGGAAAAGGAGAGCCCTACCGACCTATTCGAAGCACAGTGATGTACCCAAGGCTCTTCTGACATGCAAGGGCTCCTCACGTCCAACCACTGTTGGGGTCAGATGACTTCCCACGTCTTGACAAATCTGCGCAGGAGGCTGCCCCACTGAGGTCCTACGCTGGCAGCCCAGGCTTCTCCCGCCTGCTTACAGCCTGCATATTGGCCAAATCCTGCCTCAGATGTGCACGATAGCTCCTCCTGATTTCCATTTAAAGACTTCGGTGAAACTAGTCCCTACTTGAGGGTTGGGGAGGCTCTGCCAATGTCTGAGGATGACGCCCGCCAGTTGAAATTTTCTAGACGCGACAGTTTAAATGGCTTGTGACTGAACTGGAAACACATCTACATTTCATTTTAATCATCGGTGATGACAAAGCAAACTCTGCCATGATTGTGTATTTTCCCTCTCTACCATCTATTTCAAAATGACTTTGTAATGTTTTAGAGTTGGCTGTTTTCTACTTAATGAATGTTCAGAACCCCAAAATCCTTAAGATCTCATTCCCTGCCAGAGCAGGAGAGAAGAGAGCCCAGGCGGTTAAATGCGGAAAGACAATAGCCCGGACCAGACACACCAGAGCAGCCAGCTGGGTGAGGTGAGCAGTCCCCAGCCCTTAAAAATGGGAGAGAGCGCGCATCCTGTTGTGTGCGCGAGGAAACCTGTCCCTTCACCCCGAAGCGCTGATCCTTTCTCGAAACCCAAGAAGGAAACACATTTCTTGTCTGGCCCTTAGTCCCAGAAAGCAATGCACTGCCCGCAGAAACAGGCACTTCCCTCTGGGAAAGTCAGTCTCCAGGCTCGCGGGCCTGCTGGGCCTGGGCGCTGGGGGGCCGCCACTCCCAGCCAACTGCACAGAAACTGGCGTATGCCTTCAGCACCATTAACGGGGGCGTATCTTGTTTCCAATTTGGCTGTAGATAATGAAATTAGCCCCCAAATTACCATAAAGTGGAACACGTAAACACAAAAGCAGGAGTAGGTTTTCAGGCTCCCCCGCTCCCCAACAGACCAGAAATGTCCATGGCTTTTAGCCCTTTAAATGCAAAGCAAGACTTCTGTTTTTGCAGGTCGCCGTTCTGACCCCGGCAGATAGAGCACACTAGAGGACACATCCAGCAGAGGGGCGCGCTGTTTACATCAGGAAACCAAGCCGCAGGGCGGGCCTCCCGGGCGCCGGCCTCCCGCGCTCCGCCGCTCGCTGGCTGCGCGCTGGCCCCTGGGCTCGGCTCTGACTCCATCCAGATGTGCCGCGGCTCCAGCGTGGCTGCCGCGCGCCGTAAATGGGCATCGGAGGCTCGTCAAGCGGGCCAGAGCCGCGGCCCCGGCCGGCCTGGCACCCGCAGCCGCGCGGGGAGGGCGGCGCCGCTCAGGGCGGGGCGGGGCGCGCGCTAACCGCCCCGGGCCCCGCGCCTGATGCATTTGTACATTTCCTTGTAAATGTTTTACACTTTAAAAGAAAGGGGAATGCTGTATATCATTTGGAAATGTTGGCTGTCTATAGGTCCCTGTGGATATTACTGGGTTAGTACGACTTGTAACCAGAGCAAGAGAAACATAAAAAAGCTGGGAAACACTGCCAATTAGTCATTACAGGGAGACTATAAAAACAAGAGAAAGAAAGAGGAGGGAGCAGAAGGAATAAAAGAAGAATAAAATGCCCCGGAAAAAAAAATGAAAGAAACTCCATGTGTTTTTGTGGTGTTCCCGGAATAGACGGGGAAGCAGGACAGCTGGCAGCGTTCTCATCAGGGGCGACCTGCAGACCAGCAAGTTCCCAGCGCGGCCCCGCGAGGACCCTGCCATTTCCCAAACTATACATACTCCTTGCTGTCCCTGTGAAACTCGAGCTGGGTCAGTGGGCAGGCAATGTGCTTTAGAGCAGGACCCAATTGCACAAAATCCAAGCTAGACATTATTTCTGGTCCCCTGCCGCCTACACGGTCATTGCTAGCTGCCTTAGAATGAAAAGTAGACAGGAACCATTTTTTCTTAACAATCACAAGTCCTTACCAGCCACCAGCTTCAAGCAGATTGTGGCCATGCTTTCTGAAAACTGTTTTTAATTTTATGGTAATTATGATTGAATTTTTCTTCGGGTTTTTTTTGGCCAGATTCAAGGATCCAGGAACACGTAACATCACAAGCTGAAGCAGATCTAGGTTTGCCTAGATCTTTCTGCAATAACTCCACTGACCCCGCTCAGGACTTAGCATAAAGTGAAGAGATATGATGTTAATATTAGTGTTCAGGCTGCAGAGAAAGCCCAGGATGGGCAACGCTTCTCCCAGGGAAGAGTTGTGATGGCTTATGAGCCTTCAGGAAGTGGGGCAGGCAGAGGGGGCCCTGGAGAGGAAACTGGACCCATCCCCCAGGGACTGAAGGGCAAATGTTGCCGGCGGGGGAGAACTGCTTATCTCAGCAGCGGGAGGAGCGGGCCTCCAGGCAGACTCCTTCAGCCCACAGGATTTCAGTCCCCACCTCCTCTGAGTCATGAGGATAGCCACATGTGCCTCAGATCCAGCCCCTGGCAAGGGTACAACTTTGCTAATCAGCTGGAGTCCTTCTTGGTATCAGACCACAGTCAGCAGATGCACAGCACAGCTTTACCAGTACGAAATATCTTGCATCAGATCTGTTTCAAAAACAATTATATGAGCAAATTATCTTGGCGTCTAGCAACAGATTTTTAAAATCTGGTAGCAAGATCTGAAAAAATGATTAAACCACAAACACTATTTTAAAATAACATTAAACCAGACAAGAGATGAAGAATTCTTATAGAATCTTCAAGAACATGTTCTACTCCCTGGGCTCAAAACATCTTCACATGTGTGACTTCATTGTATCTGGCCCTTGTTCAGAGGTAGAAACTAAAATAGTAAAAATTATTTATCTGGAAAGACTTTCACCTTCATAACGTACAACTTTAAAGGCTGTCAATGGAAAGGCTATAATCGGAGACTAATTGGAAAATCCTTGTGAACTGGGTTCCCAATCTACAGCTGGTGTGGCCCACAGAGCCTGGGCTCAAGCCCCAATGGCAGGGCCCACAACAGGATGGTATCTCTTCTGAGCTGAGGGCTAATATAATGTGTTTGCTGGCAAGACTGTTCTAGCTAATATTATTTCCCTGTTGCTTCCCTGTAGGAAGCTCACCCCTGATCTGTGCCCCAGCCCAACAACTCCTCCTGACTATGTCTGAACCCCGTGGCTGAGACCTGGGCTGTCTGCTCTTCTCTGCATATTGTCTGCCTCAGCAGTTATCTTATACCGGCAGTCATACTGATGACCTTGACATGGAAAGCTGTGACCTCATCATTCTCCTCGGGGGCTGGGTGCATTCTTCCAGCTGCAACTAGATGTTTCATTTGAACTTCACACCATCATTCGAAATTCCGTACCTGGACAAGAGAATGCATTACCTTCCTTCCCAAATTCTACCAGTTCAGCCTCTGACTCTCCAGTTTCTACCAAAGATAACATCTTTCCTGAGACGTAGCCCAGTTCCTCCTGAACTGCTTCGCCTCTCAGTGTGACTGTTCCAGCCTCTGTAACAGGCCTCTGGGTGTAAGGCCCTGTCACATGCTTGGAGACTCAGGGTGGTCAGGACAGCCAGCACCCTCCAGCCCTAGCCCGCCCAGCACATGACCCACCATCACATTGTGACATCATTTTCTGCTCAGAGCCCTGCTTTATGGAAAAAGCTCATGTTTTGGGCTTGAAAATCTCCATGGCCTGCGTCGGCCTGCTTTTCACTGTGAGCACCAGCCCCTCAGGAGCCTCCCTGGGAGGAGATCCCTCCCCC
>JAQQAC010004068.1:7949092-8021659 GCA_029783875.1 Phataginus tricuspis
TGACAGTTAACATATTCTTTGTATCCCGAACAGTTCCTCTTTTACAGAATTTATTTGCTAAGGAGGTGAAGGTGATATGTGTAAGGATGAGATATATTTACATATAACAGGTTTGTTTTTTAAACACTGAGAAACAAAGCCCAACATGCCTATGGATATATGTGGCAAAACTAAGCTAACCATTAGAAAAAAAAAAAGACCAGATATGCTACAAAGTGAGTAACTATGCAGCAAAATAGCCATTATATTTATTAATTATGCACTTTAATATTCAAATAATCCTATCAGTTAATGCCTCTCTCCCACCGCTGCCACACGTACCCAGACTGGAGTGCTGAAATGCCCCACCTCTGATCAGCCTGGACAAACCAAGAACGCCAAATTCCAACGTGTGTCTCAGCCGTGGGTGATTTTGCCCCCAGGAGACATTTAGCAACATCTGGAGTTTTTTTGGTTGTGATGACTAGAGGATGGGTGTCCTCCTGGTGTCTGCTGAACAGAGACCTGGGATGCAGCTAAACAAACTGCCGTACACAGGACCGCCCCACCCCCTCACCCAGATGATCTTCTCCAAAAGGTCAACTGTGCCAACATAGAAAGCCTGATGCAACACAGAAGTCTCCCTCCCTCCCCTGCCAAGAAAGCACCCCACCTGACTCTCCCATCATGTTCTGTGACTTCGTAGCCACCATACCAGCAACTGAATCCACCACCACCTGTCCCAGAAACCCAGAAATAGGGTCTGCTACCCAGAACTAGAAGCCAGTATGACCTACACAGACAAGAGAGATGGCCCAGACCCTTGCAAAGGTAACTTGATATAAAAATCAGTGTTATTCTCAGACCAAGATCACCTTCTGCCACATAGTTAGTGAGAATTACAGGCATATGATTTCAAGAAAAAGATTTTCTCATGATGAGTTTTATATGGGAAAACAAAAGGAAACCTTTTGTCCGTTGTGCAGCGGCATTGTTCCTTTGCAGTCGGTTGGAGTTCTCTGAGAAAGATGCAAGGGCTTCAGAGCTGCTGTCAGAGTACATGACAGCTGCTGCAAGTGGCAGCAGTCAGGCTTTGGCTCATACACCCCAAGCCTTTCCTTTGTCTTATGCTCACAGGAGCCTGGGTAGGAAGGGGGTGGCCACCCTCAAAAGAAGGCAAAATGCTGTCCTCTGCCGAAGATAGCAGGCTTTTTGCAGTTACCTCCTCAGCTACAGATTTTGCTATGAGTTTTGGATAATTATCACGTTTAACAAAGAAAGAGGTAGTCCAGCCACCTCATGGTGTGACTTTGCCTAAGTGGTTTCACTCCCTGAACTTCAGCTCCTCACCTGTCAGGAGGCCTTGCATGCTAACAATAGGTAGCAGCCACGGAGGACTCACCTAGTGCTGGGCACCATCCAGGCAGCTTCCTATGAACCAACTTAAACCTCACAACTGCCCAGCAATGGCCAGGCATGCCACAGATGAGGACACTGAGGCCAGAGCCATGGAACACCTGGTCCAGGTCACTGACACAGGGAGCTAAGATTTAACCCAGGCCATCAGCCTCTTCACCACCGAGGTCGACTGCTAAGTTGGCTCCTGGGAGGAGGAGATGGGACGACGCTTATATTCTCCCTCAAAGCAATTGTCAATGGATGGCAGCTGCACTATAATTGAATGAATAAGTTTGCTTTCCCTCTTCCCTGTCTGTGAAAGTCACTGAGAGAGCCCCCTGAGAGGGAGGCTGGACCCATATCCACGTCGCAGGGGAAAATGGTGTGTCCCACTCCTAAACCCACTGTTGGATCAGGGTGCTGGGTTCCTGAAATTGCACATTAGCCTGGGGTCAATGGAGCCAATAGGGCTGAAACCTAACGAGGAGAGGCCATTCAAGTTCAGTCTGTTGCAGAGAGGTCCCTCTGAGAATCTCCTTCTAACTGGAAAAACGAGAGTTCTTCAACATGGTGTCCCAGAGTTTGAGGAGATGTGAGCTTTGCCATTCTCAGATGGTCACTACATTTATATTCTCTGGAGGAATAGCCATGGGTGGCACCTTATTCAATTTTACACCTTACAACCTACGCTGTTTTGAGTAATAAGGGGAGGACTCAAATAGGGGCTGATACAAGTTCCAAATTCACCTCCCCACCAGGTTGACCTTGGAAGTGAGCCCCCTCACCTGCAAAGCACAGACACCTCGTGGGTTGCTGTGACAACTGGATCAGAGGTGAGGAAGTGCTTTGAGTAAAAATTCAAAGAAAAAAGTAGGAATGACTCTCCTACGGCCGGCACCCAGAGTTCCAAAGTTCTCTCTTGTCCAACATCTCGTGTGATTGCACAGTCGCCCTACGTAAGAGAGTCACAGAATGGGTTGTTTTTCCCAGCGAACAAATATGGAAATCAAGCCCCCTCCTCAAAATGAGAAAGCTGCCCGTGATGACACAGTGAGGAGACAACCCCGTCAGTTAAATTACCTGTACTGAGTCTGTGCATCATTCCAGACCAGCATGATATATGATTTACCTCTAGCATCCACTCCAATATCATCTGTGTCTTCAACTTTGCTGTTAGTCACCAAGGCCTAAAGCACAACAATGTACATTCTGGATGCTCTCCACACCTGCACATGAGTCTTACAAAATCTGCAACTACAGTATTAGGTAATATAGTGGCAGTGGACAGCCAAAACATCCTGTTCTTTCTGTAAGAGTTCTCTTTGTTTTCTCACACAAAAGCAGTTAAAAATAAGAGTAGCAGTGTGAGTACCAGCCACACCATGGCCTCATTCACAAGACTCAAGTGCGTCGGTCTCATTTGGTAGGACAGCCATATTCCTCACGTAATGGCCTATAGACAAGAATAATCTTTAAGAGCTGTCTTAGTAATTTAATTGAAGTCCAAGTATTACAAAACCCTATGCGTATTTTTTTTAAAAGAAATATATTCATGTGGGACTTGGAAGGCAGTACCATATATTTTTATCTTCAGGACAACACAAACACCATCAACAAAGTCGACAACAAGGAGGAGATAGCGCACTGTCCGCCAGAGAATGAAGCATACTCTTTTGAGTGCCACACCTAATGAAGTGACAATAGGTAAAGTACTTCTACAAGTCTTAAGGGTATGTTCAGGAGAAATAAAAATACTCCCCTTTGTTTATCGCAGGATTTCCACCCGATCCTGGAGGGCCTAAGTACAGGTCCTCTGGCTATCTTGTGTGTTTACAGAACCCTACGCTGACGTCTCGGTTTTCCAATACCCCATTCTGACAGAGAGCTGCCGTAACACAATGCATGTCTGCTCCTTCTAATCTGGTGTCCCCTGGAAACCAAGATAACCTGGCCAAGACTTTCATGCTACTGGAAAAGAGCAACCCACTGTCTGGGTTGGAAGAATGTAGTGCTACTTTTATGGGTAAGGAGTTTTTTCAGGAGTTTTTTCTTGATACTTCAGACATTGAGCACATTTTCATTTTTAGATTCAAAGACATTTTCCAAAGAATTCCTGTTGCCAAGTTTAGTCTCCTAGATTATTGGTGTGTTGTATTTCATGTCTGTGTATTTGATGGTCATTTAAGCCACTTAAATTAAGCAGATATTTAGCTCACCTGTTTTGGATAAGTTACCATTCTAGCATCAAATAAGACAGGAAGCGTCTGTTACAGTGTGGGCAGAGTTTGCATCCTAGTGGGAGGTGGGAGACAGACATGAACCCATACAGACCGCATGAAGGCAGGAACGCTGGAGGGCAGGCCAACCCATGCACTGCGCCTGAAGGGGAAGCATGCTTCCGCGGCAGGTCTGCCCCGGAGATGTCCTCACTGCAGTGCAAGGGGAACCAAGAACTGGGTCTGCATTTCAGTCCACGGTTAAAGGCAAGAGTGAAACCTCCTCTCAGAGTTCACAGACATCAGGAAAGGAAGCTGAAAGAACCCAAGGAGCTCAGCGCGCCAACCTCTGCCCTCCCTGATCCTTGGTGGTCCCTGAGTTTCCCACCAAGGTCCCCGCTGATCCTTCAGCCTTAACCGCACTTTGCCCTAAGCACAGCATGTTCCACCAAGCACATACCTCCCCAGGAAAGCCTCCAAATGGGGCCCAAGGATCACGTGTGGCCTTACCAGGGTTAACAAGCAGAACCAGGGGCCACACAGGTCCCGCCTCACTGGCTCTGCTGGACAGCCCGAGGCCTTGAGGCCCTCACCGAGCGGAGCAAATCCCCAGGCACTGGGAAGGAACCAGCATCCAAGGACACGTGTTACCTGCTAAAAGCTGCCCCATATCCATCTTGTCCACAGAGCCTAGCCTCCCCAGCCCACCCCAGTCTTTGTAGGGGCCTCTCTGAGATACAGGGGCTTTGACCTTGTGTTCCGTGCACTTCTAATCCCAGCTTCTTTTCTTACATAAGAGAAGAGAAAACTGAAATAGGTAAAATGATGAGACAGGTCCCTGCTCCCAGCACCGTGCACAATGTGTGATGTATTTGACCTTGTAGAGTTCCCCCCAAAATTATATCTCTGATGTCAGAGCCTCTAGGGCTTTCAGGACGACACTCTATGTGTGCTTCCATAAATATGGACAGGACAGCTTTCTGAGAGCACTGGCCATGCTAGCAGGGAGGTGTGGGCACACAGTGTATGGACAAGCCTGCCGTTCATTCTCCTCCTGAGCCTATAGAGGATACTTCAGTCACTGGCATGTGTCATGCAACATATGTAGAGCTGTTTCACTGCTGATAACTAGGTATGCAGAATGTCATGCAATTAAAATCAGGCTCCTTGTCCCCAACATTTTGGAAACTAATTCTGTCCACTGATCTTTAATTTTTATTGTTTGGTAACAAAAACAGAAAAATCAAGAACTTGTAGAAAAATTCTAAAGGATTGAATTTATAGAGAAAACTTATTTTGTATATCATCTATAGGAGGAATAAAACAAAGATGGGGTGATTTTAGCTTTCCCACAGCTTGCTACAATATTATGTGACTTCAGGTAAAGTCTTTCAGTCTTTCTCTAACTCACCACAACACTCATAAAATCATAATAATGCTGCTTGTTACCTGAATTTCAGGAAACTTCAGGTCATCAGTTGAGATAAATTTGAGCAGCACATAAAAACATGAAAAGCCTTTTCTAAGGGACAGTATGTTTTCTTTTGGTTCTAAGTACTTCTGAGCATTTTACAACCATGGTAAAGTCAGACACCTAAGTTCTGGAAGTTATGCATTAATTTCCATCCTTTGGGAGAGAGAAATAACATTTTAAAAAGTGCAACAGAGAACATGCATGTTTATGACCAGTGCAATGGAGAATCCAATCCTTTTATTTTGATTGAGAATATGTATGTTGAACTTGAGGCCTAGAATTATATTAAAGCATACTTCGTTTTCAAGGACCACGAAATAAAAATATTTAACATGGAAGAAATTGCTTCATGAGCTATTAACAAAAGCATCACACTATTTGCACGTCGCAGGTTGGTAGCTATCAGAGTGACGGGAGGTCCCCACGTCCCTCCAGTTTCCGGTGGAAGGCTGGCGACGTCTGACTGAAAAGAACACAGGAATGGGCTCAGATCTCTCATTAACTCTGGAGTTTTCCTTCAGTGGGACTTGAGAAAGGAGTTTCGCCACTAGAATTTCCTGCTTCGTTTTCCTTTCATCTCTATCTGTCCTACGCCCCACGTCTCTCGTTCATATTACGGTGCCATGCCGTTCTCCCATGACGGTTACACTCCACATCGTCCACGAGGACCATAGAATTGAAGAGTGCAAATTTTTTAAAACCTCCAAACAGATTATAGAGTCTGCATTTTCCTGTCACTTACTGAGCTGATAAGCATACATCTGGCATACTTAAGGAATAGCCCTGAAGTGTAGACTCCCAGAACAGGCGGAAAGTCACACTCATAGGCAGTGTGCAAAGTAAATCTTTTCCTTCAGGTATTCATAAAATTTCTTTTTCAGAATTGATTGGATCATTTAACAGGTGGGGAGGAGCTGAAGGGGAAAATGGTTATCAAATCTGTCTTCGTACTTTTTAATTAAGAAAAACAACTTCTGCTCCACTCTAGTGAGAGAACTTTTCATTCTTACTCAACCGGTGCTTGTGCTCCCCCAACAGCAATGCTGAAAGTGCCCAATTGGTCTCTTGTCAAAATGACCTAAAATGTGTTTGCGTAGGGATGGTTCCAGAAAAAAGGTAACAGTCGAGAAAAAGGCAATGTGTTGACACTGCTGATCAGCTAGGAGCAAAAGACATTTGTAGTATTGCTTTTCTCCTCCTTGGGATCTGTGCTCTCTGAGTACCGAATGATTCGGAGGGTTGTGTGCGCTGGGGCGGGTGGTGTGCTTGGCTTTTTTAACCCGACAGAGGGGTTAATGGAGCCTTATTTGTCCGCACGAATTAACACATTCCACCAGGTTCCTTAATAAAGCTGAGAATGGCTGTGTGCCCGCCCTGTTCGCAGAGCATTTGATCTTCTCTAAATCAAATGGTGTGATGTGCCTCACAGACAAATGCATTCTGCAGCCTTGGAAGCCTGGACAGCTTTCATGTCTCACCTGCGACCCCCTCTCTCAAACCAGGTCACTCTGAGGAGCCACAGGCTGTCTTGTAAACAGTGCGGCTAACCACTTGTGTCCTGATATAGAACAGAAGCACAATTCAAGGGCGCTCCAGAGGAATTTCTTCTGCTCTGGAGGAGGCTGACTGGCCATGTGACCTTCTGGAAAGAGAACAAAAGGACGCTCCCTTCTGAAGACAGCGGAAATGCCTCTCTTTGAAAGGCACTCCTCAGGTGCTGCCCGGCCCCACTTGGCCTGTGCTGCCAACACGTCCCCAAGCACAGCCTGGCTGGGCCACTGCTTTCAGGGGCCGCTGTTGCCTTCATCGTCCCCAGGGCAGAAAGTCGGGGGGCTTGACAGGAGCCTGGAGGGATGGAAGCTAGTTATAGGCACTACCCACTTTGCAACTGTGAAACTTCTTAGCGTCTAGCTTACATTTTCTAACGCAAACCCCTCTCTCCACTCTACCATGAATTTAGCAGCTCATGAAACATGCACGCAGAGAGCCAAAAAGTAAGGCTACATATTTACTTTCTTAGTCAACTACATGCTTTCTGTGAGCAAGAACTTCAGGGCACCTGCCATGAAGGTATTGGCGAAGACATGCACACAAACCTCGGGCTAAATCCGCCGACCCTGTACCCAGGCAGTTGCTCCTATTGGAGAAGGGAAACCTTAAAGGTGATACATTCATTTTGCTTTCTGAAGAAATGAGGAGAGATCGTACACATCATGCTTTTACGGCTCCTTGATGAACTCTAGGGACTAGAAGAAAAGGATGAAGGTATGGGCTGTTTTGAATCTGGAACGCTTTTCCTTTTCTCTCTTTTTCTTCCTTTCTTTTTTTAACTTGAAGATGATTCCACATCTGCATAATTCAAAGCAAACAGGACACAGTCTGATTGACAGGGAGATTCTTCTAGTGAAAATCAGACTAAGTCCACCCAGAAGGCACTGGGAACAGCTGCTCTGCTTTTGAAGTAATTCAAGACAGAGATGATAAATAAATTCTGCAGCTATTATGTGTAAAAATTAAAAGAAAAAGATTGTTTATCTCCTTTCTGTAAGAAAAGGAAATAAAAAGAATCCCGACTGGCTTGCAGGCAAGGCTGAAGACTGGGCGTGGAGGCCCGGCAAGGAGCATGGAGAGAGTGCAGCCCCGCCCGCACGGTGCTGAGCCCCAGGGTGTGCCCGCCACCCTGCTCCCCTGCCCGGGAATCAGGCATGCCGTGTCACTCATGATCCATATACATGATTATGTTCTGCACATTCTTCTCTGGTCTGGACTTATTACTGCGACTAGAACAAAAATATCTCCACTCTTATGGGCCTCACAGTGTCCGCGAGGGAGATGGACATAGGTAATGAATTGGTGAACCAGCAAACAGTGTCAGGTGGAAGGTCACAAAGTGAATCAACAGACACCGCAGCAGAATGACAGCACTGCTTTAAGGGGCAAGGTGGTAACCCAGGTGCTGAGACCAGGATGGAAGGAAGGAGCCCACCAGGCCAGGCTAAGGAAGAAGCAGTCCTAGCAGTGAGAACAGTGGGTGCAAAGGCCCTGGGGTAGGAAAAGCACAGAAAGCAAGCAGCAGGGTAGGAGCTTGTGGAGGATGTAGGAAGCCAGAGGGAGGAGGATGGAGTGGGGGGAAGTGGGAGCTGCAGGGGAGGAGCTCTGTGGGAAGCCTGTCCCTTGTCCCTGACTTTCTGTTTCTTGAGCAACTGTCATCTCTTAATCACTTAGCCAGGAACAGTGGGAGAATGGCCATGGCAACTCTAGAGGCACAGCTCCCACCTGCGACAGGACTCTTGCCATCTCCTGCAGGGATTCACCAGGCAGTGTGGCCCCCTCCCAGGAGGAAGAGGTCCTGTGGGCCCCTCCCTCCTTCTCAGCTATCCTGGGGTCCTGGTGCTCACTGTTCACAGCCCTGCTTCCTCCAGTACATAGGGAGACAGCCTGGCCGGCCTTCCAAACTAATCCTTTTTCTCCTTACTCCAGGAACCTCTGCCTCTAATGCACAGGCAGGCGGAGGAGGGCAGATGTAGCGGCAGCCTTCACATGTGGGCAGTGAGTTCCTCATAACCCTTGGGCATCCCGGGAGGTGCCCAGGGACACAGCTCTGCCCCGAGTCACTCCATCCCGGCTCTCCATCCCCAGCACGGCTTCCCCTCAGGTGAGCATGGACTCTTGTCTTCCTGGCAATGCCTCTGGAAACTACTGGAAAAAGTCTGCAATAACATTTTCTTACTAAGGCTTCTAGGAAGACCATTTCAATAGACTCTTGGTTTTCTTCCAGCTTGATTTCTTTGCAGGATCTAATGGAGCTGACCAATCATCTGCTCATAAAGCTCCCGCCTTCAGAGCAGAGCAAGGGCCGATCTCCTTCCCCTCCTACATCTCTCCCCAGCTCCTCTCTGTGCCCGCTTTCTCTCCCTGAGGCCTCACAGAGTGCCTCCACCACTCCCCCAGCTTTGAGTCCCACTCAGCACACCAGTGACTCCCAGATGGGTTCTCTAACTCCCATCCTTTTGATTTCCAGAACTGTAAAACTCCAACTGTCTATTGGATGTTCTATAAGCACTCACACCTACCCTAGTTAAAACTAAAATCATTCATTTTTTGAAAAAAGACAAACTTCTCTTGTATTCATAACTTGTTAAGTGGCTTCATGACCTATTTACCTATCAAAATTCTGCTTATCTTTCAAGATCTAGCCCAAGTGCTACTTCCTCATGAAGTCTTCATTAAAGCTGAACCACCCTTTTCTCTGTGTCCCTTGGGCCCCTAACTATCCATATACTGCATTATGCTGACCTGTTTGTGATTCCCCCTTCCAAATACACAAAGTTCTTCTTCTCTGCCCACCTGGACAGCACAGGGCCTCATACCCAGTGGGCGGTCAGAGGAGAAAGGCAGGAGTCAGGAATCACTGAATAACATACCACCCTTTTGGAGGGCCACAGGGAGTTAAATTAGTGAAACTGTGGATTATTTTTTATTTTCCCAAAATTAACTGTTCCTTGTGCTTCCCAAGTGACAGTCTGCAAGGCCAGGGAAGATGCTGCTACAGGTAGCTCAGGCGCCGGCAGTCCTGAGTTTATGGACTAAATCATAACGTCGTCAATTCCCTCTGGGTCGTCTCTTTTCGTTCCCCCTTTCTACTGTGATCTCCAGAATACCTCGCGCTGCTTTTCACTTCTTCCTCCCCGAGCCGCCCAGCTCTGCCAAGCTGTGGGCTGCACTCCAGTGAGTTCAGATCTGTGCAATGCTGCCGATCTTCACCAGGCCTTGGGGTGGCATGTCGGACCAGACGCCACGCGGGGGCAGAGACAAGTGAGAACCGAAACCCTGAGAGCAGTGGGACCAAAATGAGCAGCACACCAGCCCTCACGTCCACTGCCCAGGCTTTAGTTGTGCTCACAGGTGTGTGAGCAGCAGAAATCTGTAAGAGCACCTCGCATTGTCTGATAGCTTCACGGTTTGGGGACCAGGAGAGCCTCAGAACAAGCACAAGACTGCTCTGAGGGATCTTCTTTCCATCAAGACCACACAGGATGGCAGGAGAAAACATTTCCTCACAAGAGAATCTCATAATCAGAATTTTAATAACACACAAGGAAGTATTTATCACGAATGAGTTAGCAGACATAACACAAACCCCAGGAAGTTAAAATGAGAAAGATATTCTCAAGTAAGTAATAAAATAAATATTTTAAATTGTTAAAGAGATAAAAGAAATAATAGAATCCATACAGAAATAATCATATACCTTAAAAGAAGAATAGGTGGCTTTGAAAAAACTAGAACTTTAAGGAAAAAAAGAATAAAGTCAATACAATTAAAAACTCATACCTGGTTTAAACACTGCACTAGATGTGGGTGAAGAAAGAATTAGTGAGCTAGCATGTGTATCTGAGGAAGTCACCCATAATCTAAGAACACAGAGATATAGAGAGAACACAAAAGTAGCACTGACAGGCGTGCTAGAGGTCAGAAACCCAGCAACATTGTCTCCCAGCACAGGGTAACTAAGTGATGTAGTTTTGTCCAATGAGATAGAAGCACAAGTTTCTATATAGTTCTAAGGATGCTCTTTAAAAGCTTGCCCTTTCTCCCTCAGTCCTCCTGTGTGCACATGGGTACTTTGCTAAGGGTGGAGCGGTTGTCTTGCAAATATACCAAGAAGATGAAGTGAAAGTTACAAGGCACTTAGCTACCTACCTTTAGACAACCATTCATGTGAAAAATAATAATTCCCTCTAATTTACTCAAGTCACCATTAAATTGTGTTTTCTGTCTGATGCATCTGGATGTAATCTTTCTAGTTGATCAAGTGAGATAGGAATAATCTAGAGTGAGTGCGGTAAGACAATATTTTAAAGAAAACGTTACTGAGAAATTTTCAAATCCAAAGGAAAACTCAAAAGGAAAAATCTTTACAGGGCCCAGGCAGAAAGGTTAAAAATAAATCCATTGCTAGACACATTCAAAACACTAAGAAGAGAAAGAAAGTGTTAAAAATAAGCACAGAGAAAAGATGTTTAGACCGAGAGCATATTCTTCAAGAGAAGACTTACAAGACAATGAACTTTGAAGTGCTGAAAGAAAAAGATGGATCTGAATTCTATACTTAGCTAAACTGACATTCAACAGTGAGAGTGAAATAGAAACTTGCTCGGATGAAGAAGGGTTTATCAGTCACAGACCTTCGCTGAAATTACTGATAAAGGATATGTGTTAAGAAAGTGGAAAGTGAAGCCAAAAGAAAGATGCAAGAAGCATCAGTCAGCCTTAGACACTGATAAACATATGCAAATCTAAATGATAATTAACTCTAAAAATATATAAAAATCTATGCGGTACATGACAAGAGCTTATGACGAAAGATTGTGTCGAGGTAAGATGTGCAATTCAGTTACTTTGCAGACTTCCTTGTCTGTCTCCCGTTACTTCTCTAAGAAGCACATTGTAAAGTCAAAATCCCTGCCACAAGGACTGTGGGGCTTCCTCCTTATTTCTGGATACTATCTAGAAACCCTTGACAACCAACCTGATTTCAGTTTACAGATTTTAGTCAGGGAGGAAATAATTTTTAAGTTTGCATATGATAGAGGATACTAAGTACTTGCATCAAATCATGCCTGAAGGAATAAAACCCGGGCTATATCTGACCATTGAATATCACCACCCCTTTGAATATTATTCCTCCCACCATCAAATCCCCCATTCTACCAAAGTTCCCCCATCTATATTTACCTAGTGAAATGAAAACCACACCCAATCAAAGGGCCAACCCACAGAGACTTCTTGTGGTAAGGAAGGAACTTCCTCATGATCAAATGATCCATGGAGTCGTCAGCTGTGATGTAGGATATGGTACATGATGATTTGTTGGGTATTCTTGCTCTGTTGAGATCTGGTTTATGACAATTTTAAATAAATGAAGTAAATCATTAATCTAAAAGCATACAATATTTGAAATCCTTACCTTGTTTTCCCAGAATTGATTATTCTCTTTCTCCCTCCTTCACTTTTTTTCACTGAATTTTAAAACAGGGGATCACCATCTCACCTTTCTTACTATTCATTTCCTTCGGACTGATCACTTCCAAACGAAGCTACAGAAAATTACCAGTGAGAGTCCTTTGGATTTTGGACACTTGTCAAATGCCTCTTGACCTAAAGCCAGGCCAGCTCCATCTACTCGGAGAGAGAATTTGATAGCCTTGTCATCTCAAATTCCATCCCCCTCATCCCCAGATTAGAGACTTTGAATCCTTTGAAATATGCTGGGGGTTGACAAAATATTCTCAGGAGAAAAAAATCATTCCTTTCCTCTCTTGCTCACAAACACAACATGGAAACAGGACCTAAACCCCGACGCACTGGCCCCTCACGGTCACATTCCATTCCCAGGCCTGGCTGATGAGGTGGTCTGGGAAGCATTCTGGCTGGGAGAGAACACATTGCTGAATGCGGACGTGAAAAGGAATGCGGTTTCCTGAAAGTTTCCAGCAAGTACATGGGAATGGAGCTCTTGAAAGAGCTGGGGTGCTGGAAGCACTTCCCTTTGGAGAAACACTTCCAATTCCCCCACGGAGCCAGGCGTAATAACAGTCCTGACATTATTATTACAGAGGGGGAAGAATCATTCATGCGGGCTTGCTGTCATAATCTGGTTATTCATAAACCACACCCACTTTGCTGCCTTAAAGCTGTGTGGCTTAAAATGGAGTCCCCCCAGAAGTGGGGGTGCCTAGTCAAAGCCGTGTGGCATTGCTGCCCAGTCCCTCTGAGGTGTCAGCAACAGCTATTTTTTAAGTGATTAGAGACACTTTTTAAAAACTGGCCTCTTTCTCCCTGCAAGCAATACATGTCCTCAAAGTTTTTAAAAAGTTTCCCTTTTTTGACCACAAGATAGAGTTCCAGACATGGGCAAAGGACTCATGTAATAAGAGCTCATGGTTCAGAGGAACTTAATACAATAATCGTGTGTTCAGGAAAATTTTCTGCAATTGCAGCTCTTTTTTTCTCCTTGAGTGAATCTGCTTTATTTAGAATGAACCAGTGGCTCCCAGAAGTCACTGTGGCCTCCCACCACGCACATGTGTCATCAGTTACATTTGGGCCAGCCTCCCCAGTGGTCATGGGCAGAACACTGCTGTCAGAGATACAGAGTTACATACTGATCTTGTGGTTCCTGGGCAGTGACAAGATGATTTCTTCCTAATTGTGGTAAAATATACATGACATAAAACTTACCATCTTAACCATTTTTAAGTGTACAGTTTCGTGGCATTCAGGACATGCACATTGTTGTTTAACCATCACCACCATCATCATCCCGAACTGGAACTCTGTCCACACTACCACACTAAAAAATAGTTCCCCGTTCCCCCTTCTCTCCAGCCCCCAATAACCACCATCCCACTTTCCGTCTCTATGAGTTCTCCTATTCTAGATATTTCATATGAGTTAAATCACACAATATTTGCATTTTTGTGTCTAGCTTATTCCACTCAACATAATGTCTTAAAGTTTCATCTATGATAGAGCATATATCAGAGTTTCATTCCTTCTTAAAGCTGAATAATATTCTGTTTATCCATTCTACAAAATCACTGGGGTTTTGATAGAGATTGCATTGTATGCTTCGGATAGCATTGACATATTTTATTCAATTAATTAACAATAAGTTGTTACTTTAATAATATTGTCTTCGAATCCACAAACACAGGGTATCTTTCCACTTATTTCTTTTTTTTTTTTTTACAATTTATTTTGGTATCATTAACCTACAATTACATGTGCAGTATTATGGTGATTAAACTACCCCCTTCATCGGGTCCCCCCCACCAACCCCATTACAGTCACTGTCCATCAGTGTAGTGAGATGCTATAGAGTCACTACTTGTCTTCTCTGAGTTGTACAGCCCTCCCCGTGTCCCCGCTACCACTTATTTCTGATTTATTTCTTTCAGCAATATTTTGTAGTTTTCATCATATAAATATTTCACCTTCTTCATTAAGTTTTTCCTAAGTAATTCTATTCCTTTCAATGCTATTATAAGTGGATTTGTTTTCTTAATTTCCTTTTTTAGATTGCTTATTGCTAATGTACAGAGACACAACTCATTTTCTGGGTGTTAAGAATAATTTTTAACAAGTGTTAACAAGTTGGGTATCACCAGGAAATACACCTAAAAAGAAAGAGTTACAAAGCATTGCTATACTCACCTTTTCTTCCCAGTTTCATTGAAATATAATTGATATATAATACTATACAAGTTTAGTGTACAGCATAGTGATTTGACTTACATATATTGGGAAATGATTACCATAATGAGCTTTAGTTAGCATCCATCATCTCATATAGGTACAAAAAAAGAAAAAGAAAAAATCTTTCTCCTTTTTGATGAGAACCCCTAGGAAGAAAAAAAAAAGTTTTCTTTTTGATGAGAACCTCTAAAGCCCCAGGATTTACCTCCTTATCAACTTTCATACATACCATAGAGCTATCCCAACTATGTATTTCATATATACCACATCAACTATAATCAGCATGCTGTACATTGCCACCCTGGTACTTATTCATCTTATAACTGGAAGCTTGTACATTCTGACCTCTTCCTCCAATTTCCCATTTCTCTAGCCTCTGCCTCTGGTAACCACAAATGTGATGTCTTTTTCTATGAATTTTTTTTTTTTTTAGATTCTCTGTACAGGTGAAATCACACACACTCCTCGGATTTATTTCACTTAGCATAATTCCCTCAAGGTCCATCTTGCTGCAAATGGTAGCATGTCCTTTTTTATGACTGAATACTGTTCCAATGTTTATATGTACCATCTCTTTATCAGTTCATCTATTGATGAACACTAGGTTGTTTCCACGTCTTGGCTATTGTAAATAATGCTGCTATGAACTTGAGGGTGCAGATGTCCCTTTGACATAGTGTTGTCTTTAACTCTGGATATATTTCCAGCATTGGGATTGCTGGGTCATGTGATTGTTCTATTTTTAATTTTTTGAGGAACCTCCATGCTGGTTTCCACAGTAGCTGCACCAGTTTACATTCCCACCAACAGCACAGTTTCCTTTTCTCTACATCCTCACCAGCATTTGTTACCTCTTGTCTTTTTGAGGCCAGACATTCTGCCAGTTCTATACTCAGCTTCCTGCAAAAGTGTCTATATTTTGGCTCCCTGAGAGCTTCGATCATAGACCCATTGGAAACCAAAGAACGAAAAGAGACAAAAGAGTTGTCCCAAAAGAAGTTGATCTCTAAGAAAAACATGGTATGTTAAAAAGGACAGAAGATTTGGTCTCTGGTTGAGAGAAATTAGCATAACGAAGTAGGATTTATTCATTTAGAAGTGAATACCTATTAAGCATCCAGCACTGTTTAGAGACTGGAGGTACAGCAGTGAACTAAACAAAAAATTCTACCCTCATTGAGTTCATACTCTGTAGTAAGAACCAGATTTTTTAAAAATAACCTAGTAAAATAGGTATTATGTCAACTACATGCTGTGAAAAAAAATAAAGCAGAAAGAGGATACTCAGAGGACAGGGCAGCTTTTGATGGAGGGGCCAGAGCCAGCCCACGAGAGGGGCGGCCATGACCTGAGCAGGCGGCAGAGCTCACGCACACATCCCGGGACAAGCAGGCACTAGAGCATGGGAAGAGGCTGCCCCAGGATTCAGTCACTCGCTGTGTATATAACTCTTCTCCACCTGTGTCAGTCAGGGTTCTGCGGAGAAACAACCAGTGGCATGTGTGTGCTGAGAGAGGGAGATTCATTTAGGGAGCTGACTCGCGGGATGACGGAGACTGCCTAGTCCAAATCTGCAGGATGGGCTGGCGACCCCAGAGACCAATGGCACAGCTGAAGGCTGAAGGCCCTTTGGGAAAGGCTGGGAGAGAAGCTGACAGTGAAAGATTTTGGCGGTGTACCTGAGTCCTTCCTGGATAGGACCCCACCTACTCTTCCTCAAGGGATTCTGGGTCTGTCAACTAGCTCAAGTTTGAGAATCACCTGGAGGGGCTGGGACTCTCTGTTTTTAGGGTTCAGAGTAGACTTTTGTTCATTGACCTAGAACTTTTCTGCTCATACAGATCATGTAATAATAGAGTGGGCTTCTTATCTTTTCACCTCTAGGGACACCATGATCAACCTGCCAGCACCATAGATCTGCACAGGCCAGACTCTCGGGCTGCTGCTATGACTGCTGTCCCTCACGGTAACCGCGTACATCTTGCCTTCAGCAGCTGAGTGCCACCTCGTGACCCCTGCTGTTCTGGATCCATTTCCTCCCCTTGCTTTTACGCTTCCCACTTGCATGACACCAGTTCCACTGTGAGGTCTGGCCCACGGAGAGAGATCACAGAGCTCTTCCATCGTGTGGGGCTCCCCTCATAAATCATTTCTCATAGTCGTGAAAGCATGTCTTCTGGTCCCTCCCAGCATGGGTGAGTAGATCTTAAATGACAAATCCACTCTAACTTTTGAATCCCTTCCTCTACATTAAACTAAGCTATGCCAGGCATTTCCAACTGAGCATTTCGGGGTCCCTATTTCAGCCACCTCACACAGACATTACAGCCCTTTCTAACTCCACAAGAGGCAACATTAAATATGTAATCACTGTGGAATAAGCCCGTGCCAATAAATTCAGCCTGATTCCATTTTCTGTCCCTTCATCATTATCCCACACCCTTACCTACAACATACCTCCTTCCCCACTTCTTTCTTAGGAGAAAAAGCCCACCAACTGTGAACACATTGGGATGGATACCTATGGGATCTGATTTCTTCAATTTGGTAGATCACATGGACAGAAGACAGAACAAATTTGTCAGATGTGCCCACATTGAGCACAGGTATATACCCACCACCGTGTGCAGGTGTGTGGACACAGTCCTGTGGGGTAGGTGTCTATTTGCTCAGTGACATGACCAGAAAGTATCATCAGTGGAATTCAAGTCCAAGTCTGCCTTGCTCAAAACATTTTTAAATAACATTAGGCTAAAATCTAGAGCCTTGAGATGCTAAATACTTAATGTCCTCTGGATTTTCTTGTTTCTCCCAAAAGTTGTACATTTTGACACACTCTCCTTTGTGTCAAAACTGAGTCTGAAATGTTAGGGAAATAAGATGAGGAGGAAATATCCTCCAATTTTATTTTAGAGCTTAGAAAACGTTTGTTTTGTATGGTCAGGGCAACCCAAATCACACTGTTGAGTTAAATGATGACTTTTGTAAAATTACTGATTTGCACAGACACCACACATTTGCAGAGAAAACATGTGAATTTTAGGGGAAACAGCCTGCCTCTGACAGGCAGAGCTCCTGCTTTGCAAGTTCTGGTTTGGACATGCCTTGGGCTGTTTTGAGATGCCAGAAGCTGGGAGGCCAGAGTAGCCATTGCACACAACCATTTTCCAGAAAGTATGATGTATTATGTTTGAAAAACTAATAGAAACTTCAAGTCAGAAATTGAATGGCCAGTAAGTTTTTTAAAGACTTAGGATTAAGCTTCTCTGGGAGAAATTAATTTACGGATTTGATTTATTAAGGTCCTTTGGCTTGCTAATTCAAAATTTAATTTGCACATTCAAATGGTTGTTATACAAGTTCATTTGGGACCAAACTGAAAGAAAGTGCTGTGATGAACCCACAGTGGGCCCTATGGGTCTTTGTCTGGACCAGGGTTCCAGATCCAGCACCTTCTCTAGCACGTGGCAGTCACACAATGAGATGCAGCAGAGATTCCATCACCACACCGAAGGGCCTTTTCTCAGCACCAATCATGCATGAGATGGGTTAGGAATCCAGGATTAGAGACCAAGCCCATGAGCTGTGCATTAGTCATTTTATTAAGGAAAATTCTTCATAAACAAAGAAGACATAGAGTAAGCGGCTCATGTTAAAGACAATTATTTATGTGTTGTGAAAGCTCTGAACTCAGTCCTGTGAGAATAAACCATATTGATGCATTTCTGCAGCTTAGCTGAGAAAAATTCAACAATAATAAACATGAAATGTCTGAATGCCTTACACACCAAAAGAAGAAAGTGAGACCCCCATTCTGGCAGCCTCAGTGGCAGGCCCATGTGCGAAGGATCAACAAGTGAAAGCTCTAGAAAGGCCGAGAGCCTTCCACAGACCTCAAGGGCTGCCCTCCCCTCCACGTGAACCCAGAGCAGTGTGGGGGTGGAAGGCCAGGGCTGAGGCCGGGATCTGTTTTCTGTCGAGGGACCCCAAATCTGAGAATGGTCCAGCGGAGCATCGGGCCCGGGACATCACATGCACTGCACTGTCCCCGTGACAGGGTGTGCACGCAGCCGGGCTCTGAGGAGGGATCACAGGCAGGGTGTTGGGTCTTCTCTCACACCTTCCACAAGAATGAATACCCCAGCTGGCTGCAGTCTAGTTGGTGGAGTTCCTGGCTGCTTGGAAGAGGAGGGAGGTGGAGGAAATTCTCTAGAAAATGAAGGCAGAACTTCCAAAAACACTACTTAGAAAAAAAACAATGCAGTATTCAAAAATATTCAGGGTTTAAAGTGAGGACCCCCAGAAGGGACTGTGGCCCCTGTGTTCAGTTGCACAGAGGCCACTGCGTGTGCCAGAGCGACACCTCCCCAGGGCTCCTGCGCCCAGAAAGCTCGTCTCCCCGGGGGCCCCAGAATCCGGCAGTCTGTGGCAGTGAAAGGGAGTTCAGGAATACAACCCAGATGGGGGTGTTTTGAATACAAAGACGCGAGGCTTAGGATTCTCAGAAAATGGGAGCCTGCCAAAGGGAGCCTTGAGATGTTATGTTAGGTAATCCAAGGGAAGGAGAAGGAAACCCAAGAGCCGACACGGAAATGAAGCCCTTCAAAGACATGCCCCAGAAGGGCTTGTGTGGGGGTAGACCGAGAACATATTTCCTGAGGAAAGTATTGAGAGACACAGAAAAATTAAGCTAGTGCATAAGCTCCACTGTGGGGCTCAGAGCTGGAGGGACCCAGGACCCGCCTCGAGAGTGTCTGCTCCACCCCAAACCTCCACAGAGAAGCCAGCGCCCTCGGACAGAGCAGGGGCGAGGACCCCCAGACAAGCCCGAGGAGAAGCTCCAGGCACGTGAACATTTTAAAATGCGTGTCCTACCCAATACTCATGTCCACGCTAACAAAAACAGAACTATTCTTACGAATAGTCATTAACCAAAAGATCTAAAAGAATTGTTTCGTGAGAGTCTTTTTCTCCTCAAAGTGCTCTGCCAAACGTGAGGACCAAGTCGAATAGAACAACGCTAGAGATTCTGAACATATTTTTCTCGTGGCAGCGCGTGAAGGATATGCTTTATTAGGCCATTCATAAAGATCTCTCTCAGGCCAGCAGAGGCCCACTGACTGCCCGCCTCCCAGGGGCGTTTTCCAGGCTCTGAGGTGGGGCCAGTGCCTCTGCAGAGAGGCAAGTCCGGATAATCAGGGGAATTCCCTGAGTCCAGCCACAGAACAGGAATTCCCCTCTTGTGCCTCCCAAGTGGGTGGAGCCTGAATCCTCACCTCTGCCACCCAGAACCCCCACCTCAGCATGTAACTGCCCCCAGCAATGCACTCCAGGCCCCAGCCAATTCTAACAAAAGAGCATTCCTTTTTTGCAAAAGTGGCACCATTTCATACCTCTGAGGTCTGCACATCAGACAGCATTCACTGGGTCCATCTGGTGCCTCAGAATTCAGAAAAGCCCTGACTTTGGCACACACATGCCCGCAAGCCCATGCCATATGAGAGGTTCTCCCCCTGGCACATGCCTCTGCCCCTCCACCACAGCCATTCGGCCCCAGCTCCCCCACTGCGAACTGTCATTAATTCTCATGTGCAAATCTCTGAAAACCCGCCACCCGGGGCAGCCAGGCAGAGGGAGGGAGTCAGAAGGGCAGCAGCCCATCGATATTCGTCAACACGGAAGACTGAGCTGCCAGGCAGCAGCTAATTAGGTGGGGCTGGGTAATTAAATTCCCAGGCTTTGATCTTTTCTTCAAACATTTCCAAATGTTCCATATCATTCGGCTTTAAACATCATAGCTTTTCCGCAATCAGGAGATGCCTCTCAGGTCGGCCTTGTCTCCGCAGACAAGGCGCAGGACTGCAGATAAGCAAGCAGCCCCCAGAGGAGGTGGCTGACGCCTCTCCTCCCTGAATGTGGGCAGCAGCCCCACGTGCTCAGCCTGGCAAAACCCCCGGGCTCCCCACCCCAGGCCTCCCCAGACAGTGCAGCCCTCCCATCCCATAGAGCAGGTTTCCCCAGTGCCAGGGGCGCCGTGCGCCCAGTCACCCCGCCCTTCACGGCAACACGCTGCCTCCTGTGCAGAGCAGGGTGCTTGCCAAGTCAACACCCACCTTCTGAATGGAGATCAGGCCCCCATGGGAGGTTCCTCCAACAGCCCCCCTCCATGCCCTGGGTCCCTCCGAGAGGCCACGTAAGACGGGGAGCCCCAAAGCCCAACATGGCATTTGTGGAAAACCTCTTCCAAACTGCTCTGCTGTTGTATTAAAATGAGTAACAGAGGGGGATACTGAGTAAATGTGGGAAACGGTGGCAGGGCTGCATCATATGGCCAGTCAGGAGAGGGAACTGATAAGGAAGCTAATGGGCAACAGTGTTTTGGAACCATCAGAGGGCACAAACCGTCACACTTCCTACCAAGAGGAAGTGCACAGTGGCCCACTCACCCAGGCCCCGTCACTCAGAAGGAACAGTTTCCTAAGTCCTGTTACCCCCAGAAGAGGCCGCTCCATGCAGGTGTCTCAAGGATGCAAGCCAGACATAACAGGGTCTCTTCCCAGTGGAGAAAATGGTCCAGGCTGCTACTGACACAAGGAGCCGTGTAGTTGCTCACTTCGGTGGCAGGGAAAGGCCAAGTCCTATGCCTTACATACACCCAAGGGCCCCAGCCCGCAGCACCCACCGCACCTCGGCAGAGGCCCCTTTTGTGCTTCCGTACTGCCTGGAGGGGCTGAGTCTCCAGGAAATTAACAGAGAATCGCTGATCTGCATGGTCAAACTCAGGGCTCCAGCACAAATCTGGGTCTGCTGTGTAGTCCTGCTATTTTTTTCCCTTACTCAGAATAAAAATAACCACTTAGAAGGAAACGACTGTATATGGGCAAACTGACTGAAATAGGAGCCTGCCCCCAGTTCGGCTTCTGCAGGCTTCCCAAACCAAACAGGAGCTTAAAGGTCTGCACTTTTCTATTACTTCATCTTGGTGCAAAATACTCACAAGCATCAAACAAGCACAGTCTCTTAACACAAAACAATAGAAAGTGAGAAGAAGGCCGTTTCATTACTTTTCCATCTTTGGCTCAGATGTGGAAAGGCTATTCTGGGCTGACTCTTACAGGAAGTACCAAAAAGCTCAGGAGATACAGAGTTCCTGCAAGGTTTCCAGCCCAACTTAACAGGCTGTTGGAGACATTTCAGGCAGGTTTTTACTGTAGATCCAAATGTGTGGGTGTTCATCTGCACTGAACCCAAACCTTTGGAATTTTATACCTCACTCCTGAAAACCTTGCTGCATGCTGCAACCTGCAGCTCCCCCGGCGCCGTCTCCTGGGAGTGAGAGTCACCTTTACATACACCTGTTCTGCCCAGGGTGGTTGGGAAGCCAGCTGCAGCCCCGCAGTGCCGCCTCTCAGTTTGTCTGTAAATCTCTGGTTCCCTCTCTATGGCCTGTGCAAACCACCAAGCTTTAAAAGCAAGTCCACTGGAACGCTTCGTACTTGAATGATCATAGGAGGGCTTTATAACGAATCCACATGGAGCGACTCAGAACAGGTATTAGCTAGAAGCACGATTAGAGTGCATGTCATGCCAGGAAATTCTGCCCGTTTTTACCTGTTGAAGCAATTGGGAAATAGACCTGTACTTGCCGAAAATTTTACTTGTACCTGCATGCACGATGTGGGAGGGTGAGCAGGTGTTTGTGAACCACAGTTATATCCTTAACAAGGCTCCCTGTCTCATCTAAAAAGAATTCTTGGTGCTCAAACCCTCACAACAGGGGGATAAGTGTCCCATGGAGCTTGGAAGCCTGATCAGATGATCGGTATTTCCCAGTGGAAGAAAACATTCATTGCTGAATGTGAATTTTCACAGCCAACGTGTTTTGGGGTTCTCTCTTTATCTGAAAGCAACCAGCTTTGGGTTTTTCTCCTAACTCTTCTTGGCTGCCAAGCAGTAGGACAGGACACAGAGCTGGTAAGCCAGGCCAGAGAAATCATCAGTCACTTCCTGGCCCTTGGGGCTGGGATTTGCCCAGAAGCAGCATTGTCCCCCTGCTAGTATGAAAGGACCCCACTTTCGTAAGGGAACAAAGAGACAATAAAGTAATTCATTGTGCAATCCTGCTGAGAAATGAATCCCCATTTCAAGGCAGATCTAATTGCACAGAGACACTAAATTAGTGCTTCAGCGATAATAGATAAGGAATGCTTTCATTATGCTGTAAGCATGAGTGAGACTCTCCCCAAGAGGCTGCTGACCCACTGACAGTGCACATGTAATAGGGAATTGCATCATGCGTTCTATGCACTCATTTGTGATTACAATGGAACACAGATAAGACATATACTCCTGACAAAGAAAAAATAATTTGAGATTTCTTTATATTTCCTCTGGCTGCCTTCTTTCCGGGGTTGGAAGCTGTGCAGCGCAGGCGAGATAGGGGGCCCTCTTGTCTTCTTTGCGGCCATGTGTGAACAGCTGCTTCCAGGAGAAATCTGAAACCCAGGTGTTAGCAGCCTCCCCATCCTCAGCGTCCTGCACAAGCTAAGGCCCAGGTGAGTCCTGCCTTCTGTTCACAGCTGCCTCCTCCATGGCTCCTGCAAGCCAAGCCACTGTCTTCAGGAAGTGGTCGCTGGACTATTCTTGGTCTGTGGTCTGCGGTCCAGCCCATTGTGGTCAATCTTGTGGTTTCCTCCGGGATGTTTATACCATGAAGGTACCATCTTTAATGGTGCCAATTTACTGCCACCTTCTTCCCCTCCCCCAAAAGACTTTTCTGTAGCACATTCCTAACCATTAGACTACTTATAAACAAGTCAGTGAACTTTTTTCCCTCTGGGCATTCGGAAACCCAAAGCCCACTTCTTGTACTCACTGTGCCGAGGAAATAGTGGAAAATGTTGAAACTAAGCCAGCTTCAGAGGGATTTCATTTAACCTAGCCAATGGTGCTCAGAGTTTTAGCAGCAAGTAGCAGGAAGGTGGGGGACCCAGGCTTTCAGACAGAACAAACCCACGGAGCATCTCTGAAAACAGATGGATGTACACCCCGTGTGCAGGAGCACAGGTGGGCAGCCCGCCGGGTTCATGGAACAGCAAATACACAGCCTACTCAACCAACTTCCCACCCACTCTACTTTGCAAGTTTATGCGCTGTTGGTTGCTGGTAAAGCTGCATAACTGAGGCACCCCTCCATCTGTCTAACTCTCTCAGCAGCTTTGATTTCAATGAAAAATGGAATGTGTATTCCAAAGAAAGCCTGGGGAGAGCCCTAGGCTGAGAAATGCAAACATGAACACGGGGCCCTGGGTTTATTGGCCAACAGCCACATTTTACCCTGTAGCTTCAGAGTCAAGCAATTCACTAATAAAACCTTAATTAGGGTCTTAAATGGTTACAGCACTGTTAAAAGTGGGCCAGAGCGCACAATGATTCAAGTATCCGTTCTCTCGCTGTACACCTATCTTAACCTAACCCTCATTGGGAAAAGCGGTACCCAACGCCCAGGAGCCAGGTCCCTGAGTGAGCAGCTACCAGGCCAGAGCTGAGAACATGAGCGTTGTCTGTTTAACATCCTCCTTCTCTACGTGTCCACGTTAGTGCCAATGTGAAGACACCCCCTTCCCAAGTGTGCTCAAGTGTTTAGGGTCATTCAAAACCACTAGAATGGCTGGCAGGCTTTCACATGAGCACTATAAACAAACTCCTGCTCTGAATGGAAAATGCTTTCAAAGTCGGCTTTTCTAACTCTCAGAGCCAATCTCCAGACCTGATTATTTCACAAGGGCTTTCTCATGTTTTCCATTGTTTTGTTTCCAGAATGCATCCTGAATCCTGAGCCTTTCACATGTGTGTCCTACTAGACCACTTGCCAGTGGCCTTGGTATTTCAGCTGGTCTCCAGCGATTTTAAAGTTTTCCACCTTTGGCATGGGCAGATGGGTCATTGCAAGACAAACTACCTGCAACCTGCCAGCAGACAAGTCCTTCTTGAGAGCAGGCCTCTCCCTAGCACATTGCTAGCATTTACTGCAGGCCTTGCCGTGTCCTGGGAAGTTTGCAGGCATGTCCCCCTTTACCCTCTATAGCACCTTACAAGGGAGGTGACATTTTTACCCTGGACAACAAGGAACCTGAGAGAGCACTGAAGTTGCCTGAACAGGTCACACACCAAGGAAAAATCAAATCCAATGCTTCAGCCATGTCATCCAACTCAGAGTCCAAGTGCTAACCCACAGCTGGACCAAAGGACGTGGGCAAACAAACATCACCAGCTCCTGCCCCCAGGGATCTTACAAGGGACAGCACAGAGACCAAACAAATGCACACAATGTATTAAATACTTGCAGGAGGAATAGAAGTACAGGTTGCTGGGGGGACATGTCACTTGCAAGTGGCACTTTGCAAACACACGCGTTTTCTCTCCCCTGCATCTTGAGCCCTGACAAAACAGGTTACATTTTTACTAAGGAACTGAAGAAATGTATAATATTGCTAAAGCCCTTAATTATTAATTTTGTCTCTTCCAAAACCTGAGCAAACCACTCACACACAGGATTCCAACCTTTTTTGAAAAATTCTGCATTTACATTTTTTTTCCAAGACGGTGTACATTCCTCTGGGTTAAAAATAAACATTTGCCCAGGATTTAGAAACTAAAGTGGAAATGAATAAATGCTGCTGTCTGTGTCCTGTGCAGTTTTTTTTTTTTTTACTAGAATTTGATTTCCAGAGAAAACTCAGCTTTCAGCAAATGTTTTCTCTCCTATGAAATGAGGATGGTGCAAAGGGGTCTCAGTGGGCAGGCAAACATGGCCAGCTCTGCCCCCAGGGATCTTACAGGGACAGCACAGAGATCAAACAAGGCAGAAGAGTAAACCAAGGAAAGGAAACCTGGCTGCTTTGCTCTTTTATAGTGATTTTTTAAATGTTTTATGGGGAAGCACATTGAAGCTATTGATAAGACTAAAATATTTTAATTTTTCCATGATTTCATTTATCTACACTATTCTCTTGATAATATCAGCTAGATTGTGGTAAGCATGTATTACTATATGCCAAGTTCTAGATTTGGTCTTTGACATATCTATGACTTTCCAGGCAGGTATTACTGTAACCATTGCATGGAATGCAGAAAAGAATCATTATAAGCTAGCTTCCGGTGAGCTTGCTCCTGGCAAGGTGTTTTTCTATATGCTTTGAGCCTTAGTGGACATCTTCCATGGATTAGCAGCTCAACATCTGAAGCTGCAGCACATTTGAGGGAATGAGGCCCACTTGCCCTTCAGATGGGCCACTGATTGAATGGAGAGAAATGATTCCTTCCCAGCAGCGGTTTGTGAGTCGCCACAGGAGCGGCAGAGCCAGGCCCTGCCACAGTAACGGCCTCCCAGCCAGGGCTCAGGACCATCGAGGCCCAGCCCTCCCTGATCTGTCTGTTTGCTAACCTCTCCCGCTGCCCGTGGCGGTCTTCCCCTAAGTCTGTTCCCTGCTTCAGGAAGCCATCTGTGTTGTTTGCAAGTCCAAATTCTAACCAAAATATATTCATTATTTCATTCAGTCCTCCTGGCAGAGCATAGGCAAAGAAACTAAGGCACAGAACGGGTAGGTGCCTTGCTCAAGATTGCACAGCTGCCGCTAGTGTTGAAACCTGAGCAGTCTGACTCCAAACCCTGCTCAGGGAGATTTAGTAACTTGCCCAAGCAACTCTGGGTAGAGTCATTATCTGGTTTCATGACACCAAGCTGCCTTTCTTTGTGTAAGCCCAACTGAGACACAGGGGAGACACAGAGACCCAGAAAAAAGGATTCCAGTGATTGCCGCAATCCCTGACATAACACGTCGAGGCTTGTCGCTCAGAGTCCCAGGAGTTTTCCAACCCTCTGAATCCCAACTCTGCTTCAGAACAGCAAGCCTGCCCTTTCCAAGTGGAGCCCTGACCTCCTCACTGTGTCTTGATCCCAGTACACAGAGGGTCAGATGAGGCCCTGCAGGACAGAACGCTGCTTAACCTGACTCCCAGGAGGAGGTCCCCCAGCCACGCCGGGGAGGAGAGGCCCCCATGCTCATGCACCTGTGCCACGTGAGGGGCGGTTTTGTCTTAGTTTTTTTAAAATCCCTTGTTGTTTCCATAAATCTCAGACCTCTTAACCTCCCAAACTCTGCATAAAGGTACAGTGTTCCCCCTTCACAAACAGCACACTGTGGCCTCACTGCTCTCCGAGGCACGGGTTACCGACTGCCTGCTGAAAACAGCCTTTCCTCTGAGACGCTGGTGTTGCTCACTTTCCCTGTAGCTCTGAACCTTCTTCTCTTGTCCATTCAACCTTCCAGTGAAGGTGCTGTATTGATAACAACTTCGGCCCCTCCAGTGTGCCCAGCAAAGGAAGGCCATGAGAAAGATGAACTCCTTGGCCCTGGGGAGCTCTGAAGATGCTGGGAATGGGGCGGGCCCCTGGGGCCCTGGCGCAGAGCAGTCACTGAGGCTCTTAGCAGGCAGGCAGGCAGGCAGCTCCCGACAGTGCTGGTCCCACTCTCAACAGTGTGCTTCTTTAGATGAAAATGAACGGGGGGCCAAAGCTGTTTTTCTTCCCTAGCCCTGGCCCTGAAATGGCTCCCTCTGCTTCCCTGCCAGTTGCTCCCTGCCAGAGGAAAGTTGCTGATTGTTTCAAATGATACTTAATGCAAAGGAGAAGGAGGAGGAAGAGGGGAACCTGGGGAAAGTTTCACTTTCGGTTTCCATTTCAGGGGGGCCACTGAGCGTGCTTGATTTGGAAACAGAGCAGCCCAGGAATTTCACGAGGGGCTGGCGGCAGGTGCTGGTATCTTTCTGTGCTGGTGGGTATCAAGCCTTTCAGATGAATCAAAGTAGATAAAAAAGAAAGTAATTTTTTTTTAATCCCTAAAGGAAAATAAGTCATTCCATGTTTTATTCTTATCAAGAGGTTCTATTTTGTGCATGTTTTGCACAAGGCCTAATATGCTATAAAAACTTATTGAAATACTGAAACAATTTATATATAAACACACGAACGCAAGTTAGAATTTTTCATTCCCTTTTGTCACATAGAAAATTTGTATTAAGTGATTTGCATTAACTGGTCTCACCAACTGAAACTTTGAAGAGTGTATTCAAGTGAAAATAACAAAAATCCTAGTGTTTTTAGCAGATTTTTGACATTGACCCCAATAATATTTGGAATTCTCTTGAAGTACAGTGTCGAAGGCACCATCTCGGCACAGGCAGCTCCAGAAAAAAGCCCAGTCCCCCCGCCCCAGCCCGGCCTCGACGCAGGCAAGTTCCCGCAAACAGTCATTCCCCCCTCCCACAGTGCAGCCCTCAGCAAATCTCCTGCTGAGGAACCCTGAATTTAGTCACCAGCTACCTGACAGAAATCTACGGGAAGTGAGTTTTATGGGATAGTGGAGAGCAAGACGGCTCCTCTCTGGGGGCAGCTAGAATGGGAAGTCTGCATGCCATGACCCTGAGGGAATGTTCCCATCCCTCAGCCACCCGAGACTCAACCTTCACCATAGTGCTTCATTCCTTTAGCTTTAAGTTTACATTTTTTTAATTTATTAATAAAAATGTCCTGAACCAGTAAGCGTCTATGACTGGGAGGGGCCGCGCTCTGCCCTATCTTTGGAGAGGCAGGCGAGCTGTGGGGTCGGGGTGGGGCAGCCTCCCAACCACAAGCCCCATGCGGCCTCTTCCTGCCTTCCTCCTCAAGACCTCACATACCCAGTTTAAGAGGGAAAGTTTAAGAATGCTGTGCAAATTATTTTTTGCTACCCTCTCCTAGAACCTATCCTGAGATGGCAGGGTGAGCAGCAGTTCTGTCCAGAAGCCTGTAGTTAAATAAGGTTCATGCCATTCCTACAGATCCAGACAGGGAGGCTCGGAGACGTCATTGGCTGCCTCATGATGCCACAGTTTACCAGCGTGCAAATTTTTTAAAAAAGGAAAAATTTTACCCCCACCTGAGAAGCTGCTCAGCTCACCAGCCTCACGTGTCATTGGTAAGGCTTGCTGAAGGGTGAAAAAGGATGGACCTTTTAACTGGATACTTAGTTAACATGTTCGGCATCCTTTTACTTTCCTCTGGGGCCGGCCCAGGCGGCAATGAGCCCTGGGCCTCCCCGGGTGTCCTGGGTGTGCCTGCCCGCCCTAGGACGCAGATGAAATCCATCTTCCCTCTTCCTGGGAGTGGTGGGAGAACGCAGGGGTGAGGAGAACCGAGTTTAAACGCTGGAAAATGGAACAGATGCGTGGAGGGCGCTGGGAACCGGCGTCCGGAAGCATCTGCACCCCACTCCTCCTGGACCCGCTTCAGGCGGCAGCGCCTCGGAGGGGCCCGGGGAACCGCCAGGCCCTTCCGAGAACCTGTCTGCAGCTAACTGTGAGGCGGGGCGGCCGGGGACGGGCGGGACCGGGCCTGGAAGCCAGGGGACAGCGCGCAGGCCAGCCTGGGGACCCGCGCCGCCGCGCAAGGTGGGAGGCTCCGCGCACACCTGCCCAGGACCCCGCTCCACCCCCTCCCGCCCCTCCGGGCAGGAGCCGCGGCCCTGCGGCAGGTGCGCTCTCCTGGCTGCCCGGAGACCCTCGCGTGACCAGCTGCTGGGCGCCGCGGAGCGCACTGCTTTCCTGGGACCCTGAGGAACGCGGCCAGGAGGCCTGTTACTGGGAGCGCGTGGGCTCGGTCAGGGCGAACTGTGCTGAGGACCGTGGCCAGGACGCGGGAGAATCTGGGGGCGCACTGCGCGGCAGGACCTCCACAGTGTCCGCCAGTGAGCATGGCATTCATCTCCCAACCAGTTCCAGGACCTACTTGTGGGGCACACAGGTCAAATGCAGAGAAGGCGGCTCCGCCTGAGTCCCACTGGTCTGATGTGCTGAAGTACAACAGAAGACAGCAGGCCCAGGGGGGTTAGATCCGCGAGCGCCAGGGTCCTGGCAAATAGGCAGAGATGCTGGAGGACAGGATGCACACAGCCGCCCCACAGTGAGGCTCCCCTCAAAGGGCCTTAGGGCATGAGGAGGAGGGAGACCTGAGCATCAAGCAGGCACCACCTGTCCCTGTCCTGACAGGCAGGTCTACACACAGAGCAGAACAACGGCTTGCTTGTATTGATTTTTTAATCAGTACATTTGGGCCTATAAAAATTCTTAAAACCTCTTGCAAAGAGTATGTCAGTATTTTAGAACTCTCCTTAACTGTACCTACTGCACTTTGTGTCCTAGAGCCTGTAACAGGCCTACAGTGGTGCTGGCATTTCCCTTGCACTTGCCATCTGACCGCAAATGAGTTTTCACAGACATTTTACGACTATTCAGATGTGATGACAGGGGCATACCTGTCTCTTCCCCTCCTCCGCCCACCTGCACACTGTCCGGGCCTAAGAGAGGTGCTGACACAGAGGGCTTCCCTTCAAAAGCCCTTGAACGGTGGAGCTCATTCATCTGTGGATGCTCATGTGTTAACTCAAAGTGTAAAAATCTCATTTTTATTTTGATAACATTTCTGGCAATCGGGAAAAACAAGATATCACTTCTGGGAACAGGTTGATATGGAAAACTGACTTAGCAAATCTGTTTTGTCAGGGGAAACTAAATTTATGGGGCTGATTTCCTTCATACTTCAAAATACTCAAAGGTCCTATCTCTATTAGCCAAAGATGTAGAAAAATCTTCATTTTGAGGACAAAGGCATTTCTGAGCTACAAGGATTTCAAATAGCCCATCTGGCTTGGCTTTGCTTTGGTCTGGGTTTTATCCGTGTAAGATTCAATGGGAAAAGTGAAATCTGAACAAGAAACTCTTTCAGATGTGCCTCTAAGGACTGGCAAAACTATACTAATCCCAATTATATTTGCTAATAGCCCTCCACAGTTGCAATTAATTCGTCAATAATGAAAGTGGAAGCAAAGCAAGTAGAAATGTTTTCATTCTATACCCCTGGTCCTCTCCCAAAACGCCACCCAACTTCTATTTGATTCTAGCAAAATTGTCCATGGAGACCATGATGTTGCTTCTTTGGGAGCAAGACCAGTTTTGATTCTAACAAAAATATTGCAATAACAATTACTGTATGCGCTGACATTTGTCATTTTCAAAATGCTTTTGTATTTTATTATGATGACCCTCTTAAGAAGTATTTTATTCCCACTTAATATGTGAAGAAACAAGTTCAGGTAGATTAAGTTCTGAGTCCACAGGCCCATAGCAAATGAGTAATTAAACCAAGTGTCCAATATGCTTTCTAATTCTAAGCTGAGTGTTCTCTCCATTAGACCGCGGCTTGTAGTTAATACTTCAGGAATCTAGAACAACACTAATGCAGCCCCTAAATCAGCTCAGAGAACATCCTCCACACCCACAGTCCCAGTCTCAAAATCACCAGTGAATAGTTGGTAAAAAGCACCTCTCCTGAGAGTAGGATTGGGTGTGTGAATGAAACTGGGAATCTGCCTTGAGATGAATTCTGATCATCTGAGTGGGAACCACCGTTGTGAATGAACTCATTGGAAGAAGGGACATTTTCTCTTTGTCTACCTAGTATCTGGTATGTTGACTGGCCTATGGTACATGTTTAATAAATGCCTGTTATGTGAAAATTTATTAAATCCAATCCTCAAATCCAACTATTACAGACTTCATGTTTGTGTCCCCTCCAAATTCATATGTTGAAGCCTTAGCTCTGATGTGACAGTATTTGGAGAGAGGTCTTTAGGAGGTAATTAAAGTGAATTAGGATTGTAAGGGTGGGGCCCTGATCCAATAAAATTAGTACCCTTATAAGAAGAGACACCAAAGAGCCTGCCCTCTCAGCCCTGTGAAGACAGTGAGAAGGTGACCATCTGCAGACCAGGAGGGGTGTCTTCACCCGGAACCAGCCCTGCAGGAGTTTATGGGCTTCCAGCCTCCAGAACTAAGAAAGTCCACTTCCTGGCTTCCACACAGCTGCCTTCTCACTATACCCATGTGGTGGAGAGCAAGACCTAGTCTACTCCTTATAATAACACTAATCCCATCATGGGGCCCCACCCTGTGGGCTTATTTAAACCTAATTGTCTCCAAATGCCATCACACTGGGAGCTAAGCTTCTGCCTGTGAACTTGATGGGAGGGACACAACTGAGGCCATAGCAGCCCCATCCAGAGGAAGGCTCTGTGTCTGCACACATTCTTGGTCTTGTGCCCCCAGTGGTGGGCCCTGACTGTTCCCATAAAAAGGCAAATCTATGATTTCAAGAGAATGGCTTAGGCACAGGTTTCCTTCATGCACTCAGAATGTACTTCCTTCATGATGGTCTCATGAGGAAGTAAAAGATAAATAGAAACATTTGCTCACCAGCTAGTAGCTCCAGGAACATAAATATGTACCAAATGCACTCAAAATATATGTGTTCAAAAACCAAGTAGAAAAGGAGGATGGGAGAATCTAACTGACCAAGTTTGGGCAGGTGTCCTTAAGCTCCACACTCCCTGCTTTGGCCTCACCCACCTTTAGTCATTGAGCATTGCTAGCCAGGCTCAGCGGGTATGGGATGAGATTCGGGGTCTGGCCCCCAAGATGTGCCAGCTTTGTAGCCTTGGCTTGATTTCTTCACCCATAGAAGGGGAATATTAAATAATACTTATTCTACTAGTTTCCGTATGGGTTTTTAGCAGCATAATTCATGTAATGCTGCTTTGTAGAATCCAGGATCTCAGCTCTTTTCACAAGACTATAGCTCTTAAAAAATAAAACACCGTGTTAACTAAAACTAAATGAGATCAGGACTAATGCCCCAAAACACTTGCTAGTTTATTTGATGGGGGTGCTCTCTTTCAGATTATTTTTCAGCTAGCTTCTTGGGAACGAGTCAGTTTATACAGGTAATTCACCCATCACAGGACACCTGAGAAGTGAAGGAATTCGCATTCTAGGAATAAAAAACGTTTCAATGATACTCTGCATAGGTATTATTTTATTTCACTTGAGTCTTTTCCTTCAACACGAGTTCAAACCAAATAACCCAATGTACTTACAAGCCGTTGCCTGTGGCCCACTCCACGACGGCCCCACAGCTTTGCTGTCGTGTGTCCTGATCAAAGGTGGAGCAGCAGACCATGCCTGGAGCCCCAGCAGTGGCCGGGGGTCAGCACGGACAAGGATGTGCTAGACTCCATATGACCTGATATAGGCCTAACTAGTTGCAGCACAGACATGCCTGGGATGGCCTTGAACAGCTGACCCACTGCTGACCTGAACCACAGGCTCGGTGTTCCGGCAGAACCTGACATGTGGAGGGTCTGTGCAGACCCAGGGATGGCAGAGTATGACCCAGAATGATGACCCACACCGACTTAATTCCTCAGAAAGCTTTTCCCTCAGTTCTTTTTACCCATATGGACCCATGCTCAATCTCTAAGCTGTCTGGTATTTGGCATAAAGGACAGAAGAGCTCTTTCAAACAATCCTCATTATTTTGTATGAGACATTTAGTGGGAAATGTAGGAAGACAGAGTGGGCAGCAAACTTACCTACATCTGGCTGTCAGCCAAAATGGCCCACATTCACTGCCACGTGTATGTAGTCTATTTGCTCGTAAATTCCCATAGCACATGGGTCATGACTTCTGTATCCTCTTGCCCACCTCTACACCAACTATGATCGTCTGCATGAAACTAATAGTCAGTGAGTGTTGTCTGTTTTCCATATTTAGACCTATGTTTTTAAGGACCATATCTACATGCCCCTCAAAAATTTGTATATATTATAATACACTAAATGACTTATGTCACGTTTTTTTGGCTAATTGTCCTCCCAATGCACATATGCCTTTTACAGATTTTTTACTGTGCAGGTAACCACTCCACCTTCACCAAATACAGGAAGGCATGGCAATCTTCAGCACTTGAGCTCCTGAGGGTGGATCATTTCTCCCTGCCTCCAGCATCTCGCTCCTTCAAGTCTCAGAAGGCTTTCGGTGACCAAACATGCTTCCATTCATGTTCCAGCCACAAATGATCCACTGTTTGGTTTGTTTGGGTTTTATTGTACATCATATCAGCTTCTGCTCCTTGGTTGATAACCACATTGTGAGGAGAAGTTATCTGGAGAAAACATTTGTGTCTATACATGCACACACACACACACAGCATATGTAAACTTCATGTCAACCAAACATCAACTGAAATTGGCAAGGAAGACAAGTTCAGAAACATATGAGGATCTCATTTGCAGAGAGTTGAAACATCCTCATATTGTGTACTACTAAGTTATTTCTGTCTAGGATTTTTCTACTTCTGTACATCTTCACCATATTTCTCAGTCTCTGTGTGGGGTCATATAATTTTGTCTGGATGATGGAACGTGGGTGGGTGACAGTGACACACAGTTTCTAGTTCGGGCCCCCCAAGCTTCCCTGTGCTCCTCCACACTCTCCCCCCTACCTGTCGGTCACCCAGTGGAGCTGGGAAGGATGCTGAGGCCCACACCACTGGTTCTCAACAGGGGACAGTTTCAGCCCAGGGGTATCTGACAATGTCTGGAGACATTTCATTGTGGCAGTTGGGCAGGGTGCAGCTAAACACCTTCCATTCCGAGGACAGTTCCCAACACAAGCACTTCAGTGGTGCTGATGGAGAAGCCCTGCCTTGGACCCTGAACAACCTTCTAGTTACAAAGAGCCTGAACCCCCGGGTGGAGCAAGCCCTTCCCACCAAACCTCTCCACTCCATGGTCCTTTATCGTCCCCAGACATACAAGGCTGTGAGAAATTAGCCACTGCATTAATCCCCCACAAAGTTAGCGCCGAAGCAAGGGAGAGCACAGCAGAGGCAACCTGTCTTTCGAGACTGCTTACACAGCAAAGGAGTTCTCGCTTTGGGAGACACGGTCTCAAGCCTTTCAATCTTTTGACTGGCTTTCTAATTCGGAGACCATCCTTCAGGCCAAGGGTCTCTAAATCTGTTTTATCTTCACTATGTTATCAGTAAAAATCAATTGAATTAATCTACCCAATATATGTACAATTATTCATTTTAAAGTATATACATGCATTGTTGTATTATTATATTGGGTACATAAATAATATGTACACCAAATGTAATTTTTAATGGAGAAGATATAAGGTATACATTAAGAGCATATGTAGCATTTCCTGCTCCCCTCGCTATTCGTCCTTTCTCTCACCAGACTGTGAGCTCCACCAGAGCAAGGACAGGGGCAACCGATAGCTCACCGTGCCCTGGGGCCCGCTGCATCGCCCCGTGCCAGCATGTCCTCAGCAAATACGCCGTGAATGAAAAGGGTCAGTGACTCTGGCTCTTTACTGGATGTTTACAATAGCACAGAAAGCAAATGCCATTAGCAAAGAATGTCTAACTTCTCATGAAACAAACATCAATAGCAGCAAAATCCTTTTCATATATGTTACAATTTGCCTTTTTCAGAAAAACAAATAATGATAAAGGCCATCAAAAAAATCAGTGGGAAGAAATGGGAAATGAGAAAACAGCCGAGCAAAGTCAAATTTACTTCTATGTGTTCTATTAATTGTTATTCACTAAAAAATGTATTGCAGCAGAAAACAGAATGATCAGTGAAGGGGCCAAGGAGCCACTCCGGTTCCTGGTGTCGGGGTTGAGGCGGCCTCTGCCTGCTGCTTGGCAGAGCCACTCAGCTCTCCAAAGTGCTCGGGTCACCCCCACCTCCCCAGGAGCACCCCTTAACCCAGAGGCAGCCAGGGGCCCGCATGGCAGAGTTAAATATAGCTGAGAGAGGAATCAAAACACAGAGAGTGCATTCTAACTGGCGGTTTGTTTCCCCATTGTATCTGACAGTTCCTGGACCACCTGTTTCTGGCTGTGAGAGTGGATTTCCTGGTTAGGGCAAAGAAGGCTAAGTGGGCCTCTCAAGCACTGGGGAGCTCAGGGATGTCTGCCTCTTCTGGGGTGTGCTAGTCCCCATAGAACTCTGTGCTCTTGACATCCCAGCAACACGTGAGAGCTGAAAGAGGACACATGTTCTCAAAGAGGCGCTTTCCACACACTCTTATGCATTTTAATATGACAAAGGATTCCACCCAGGAGCCGCCGTGAGTGGGAGGAGTGAAGACAGCCCGCACGAGCCCATGGTTCTCACCCCTGCTCTTCTCGGAGCAAGTGGCATTTGTTCTAGTTCCATCTTCAGCAGGATGTTTTCCTAAGGTGTGAAAGAGCTTGTTGTGATGTGTGAGTCTGTTAAATAAAGTGCCTCCAAATGAGTGCCCCCAAACTGCATCTGACCGGGAGGGAAGGGGTCGGAGGGAAGGCCTCTGTAGCTGTTTAGCATCCTCGGGGTGACCGGCAACACCCTTAGAAAGAGAGAGCATTCAAAGCTTTGGCAGGGCTCACCGCGAAATTAAACCCCGTGAACTAATTATCCACCTTCACAGAAAGGGCAGGGCCTCGTGGGAAATGCCTAATCCACAACTTGTGTGAAGCGCATTCAACAAACAGCTTGCACAATATCCAGGAAACTGCCCCGTGGGCCGGCTCGGAGGTGAGGGCAGAGCGGTGTAGCCTCCAGGACTGGCCCCAGCCAGCGGCCAGGTGCCAGAGCCGCACAGCAGGTTTCAGCTCCCACTGGTCCCCAGCCATGGACACCCTGGGAAATTCTCTCACGTCGTTGATAGGACGGGAACCCGGCACAGCCACGTGGCCTGAATCCATTCTGTGGAATGACATTTATTGAGACTCTTGCCTGATTAGTTGTGATGCATAAAAGCAATACACATTTAGTGAATGAGAAAATAGAAGCATGACGAAAGAACTGATGGCTAGACCATTCTAGTTTCTTGAAAGCATTTTTATTTTTATTGGAAAGTAGGAGCATAGGGGCTGGGAACCTAAGTCTTGTTAACAGTTTTTAAAGTGACCAAATGATCCATCCAGTCAGATTTTTTGTTACTTGAACCTCAACCAAAGAATCTGAAATAAGCAGGCAGCAGGGCTACCTGGAGCGTGACGCCACTGTGAGATTTTTCCTGTCTGCTCCTGTGCGGTTTTCTTTCCAGGAGGAAAATGCATAACCATTATATGTTATTTCATTATGTGTATGTTATATATATTTGTGCATATGCATATGAATATGTACATGTATATGTATACATATATGTTATTTAAAGAGAGAGCAACTTGGGTTGGTTTCAGTAGCACGTTTAAATCTACTACTCCCCTGGCAGCATCCCAGGTGGCGTGAGTGGGGCTGGGAGGACAGTGACACAGCAATGTGGGGAGTCTTTTGGTGTCTCATGACTAAGCACTTTTCCCCAAAATTCTTCAGTCTTCTTTATCAACGGATTAAAAATGAAATCATCACACATTTCATTGAACTGCTTTCCAAATATTACCTGTGCCAGATGGGCAGCAGTTACTGGCCAGGCACCAGGAGATGGTGAGGGACTACCCCCTCTGCTGTGAACCTCCCGGGGGCCCAAGAGCACATGAATAGACACCAGGTGGAAAAGAAAGTGGATACATCCAAGTCCATGCACATTCCCCAAAGTATTTGGGTTAAAAATACATCTGTGCTTTACAAATACGTATGGATTCTCTGTTACCAAAATAAAAGTGGGGGAGGGGACTGGGTTGGGGGTCGAACAGATTTGGATCTGAATCCAGGATATCCATCCTTGTGTCCAGGCTAAGAAAAGAGAGAATTGAGATCTGGAGGCCTCTTTTATATGTAAATTCCACTGGGCTTGGCCAACCGATCAGTTTTATTTCTGGAGTGCCAGTAAAATAGATTCAGAACGGTAGATACAGAAAAATATTTGATCTTTCCCAGTTAGCTCATAACCAAAGTCAATTCAAAGCAAAAGCCAGCAGTGTACTACGGATCAAAGAAGTGAGCCCACCAATAAACAACGGAAATGCTAATACTAAAATTATTACTAAAGTGTAAATGATTTTAAGCCAGACTTTTATATCACCTTAAGTCTTTTAGAGGAAAGCAAAATAGAGTTTTTTTTAATTAATCAATTTCTATTATTTCTGCCAACATATGCATTACAACAAAATCAAATCTTACGTACTCAAGAAATTATCTTTTTTTCAAAGAGCTACCATACACGTTTCCAAATCTCACATTAAGAACTATACAGTTAAAACTTAAATTTAAGGTATATTTTTAAATTAGGAATTTTAAGTATGAAAACAAGCTTCCACCATCATTAGTTTAATGATTCATGCTTATGGCAACTTTAAAAAGTCATGCTTAAAGTATAGGGCTGTCTCTACAGTACGGATTACTACAGTGCTTTTAAAGCTCATATGTGTCGGGTTTTACAACATACTGCATGTATGGTACAGACTGGATTTAACTAGCTTTGAAATTTCTCAACCTCTTTTGTGATTTAGCTTATGCTGGAAAAATAAAATGAGATGACTACTAAAAATGGGTATTTGACATGGCTTCTAGCAGCTCCTCACAGCTCTCGCCCGTGTGGGTGTTGCTGGTGAAACGCCCTGACACTTAGCCTGCACGTAGGGGCCGATCACTCACAATACAGACTCCAAACAGCTGGCTGGGCGCTGGTGTGTACAGCGTGTTCCACATTTTCCCACATAACGTGGGAATCCCACAGGAACCAGTCCCCAACCTGAGATTGTTTTTTATGAATCATTTTAGCACCTCAGCTCTACCACACCCCCAAGACATCTTGCTTTTAGCAAAGTGTTATTACGACAATCGAGAGGGCAGGCACAACCTTCCCTAGCCGGTTGAGTCCAAGTCAAACCACGCAGGGAAGTCATGCCCTGTGGTCCTGAGCCCAGAATGAACTGCAGGACTTCGAAGGAGGCCCGGCTTGGCAGGTCGTTCCTCTGGAACTCTGCCATCCTTCGGAGAGAAGATTCTGTCATCTGATGACACAGGCCAGGTGTTGTGTTATATGATCAGAGCAGCATGTGTAAACCTCAGCAGGTGCCCCCTCTTTGGGTGGTGACATGGGGACCTGGGCTATCCCTGCTCTTTGATTGGTGGGGCCCAGCATGTCAGAACAGGTCCCAGAGCACCATTGTTAACACAAAGCTCCGGAGAAGCTTTCCCCTGAATTCAGTTTACTTCAGGCTTTGACTGAGGTTTCAGGAAGGGAACAAACTAAATTGCTCAATTAACTCCTCCCATCAGAGCCATTTTCTTTTAGCTTTCTTATAGCTATAACTTACTTCTGATTTTAAGGTCTCACCAGAATGATGTCTTTACCTAGTATAATGATTAATTATATTCAGTTTTTTCTATCGTGTCCTCTGCTGTTGATGCTCATAGTTAAGACTGAATGGGGGGAAAATGTCATTTTAGAACATAAGACAGACACGAAACACAGTGCATGCCCATCCTGGAGGCTCATTGTCTGGCAGAGCGGGCCACCACACAGGTCCCCCACTTCCTGCAACCAGCATGCTAGTCTCGTCACCAGGACTGAAGCACCAGGAATGTTCAAGAGCAATTTCAAGGCCAGCTCTGAACAAGCCCCTGAGTGCCTACTGCTAAATAGGTTAATGGGCTGAAAGGATGGAATCTCTGAGGACACGAGCACCACAGGGGCATGGGAAGCAGTGGTGATAGCATGCACCATGTCAGGAGACACACACGAATTCCAGAACATTTTAGCAGACTTAGCAAATCAGGATCTTGGGGTGGCATCCTGGGACCTACGCCTACCAGGGTTCCCTGGTGGTTTCTGTGCACACTAACGTTTGAGGACCACTGCTCCACAAAGTAGAATGGGGTGTCCATTTAAAATACTCCCCACATGCCCTGATGCTTATTCCGTTCTTCAGAACAACTCCAGGTTCAAAGCCCTTCTTACATTCCAAAACTACTGCTAGAATGTGCAAGTCCTAAGTCAGGAACACATCCTTTTGGTTAAAAGGAAAACTAGTAGTCCATCCTAGTTGTAAATAATTCTACAAGGTGTTAATAGATCAATACCGAACTTTCTTTCTGTTGTAATGAGTAATATTGAAAAAGGAATGTTTTTCATAGAAAATATGGACAGCAGTCCAATGTCAGAAAAAAATGCTTTGAGATTTTCTTTAAAACAATCTTTTTGGAACAATCTTCTTTGCTCTGACTAGACAATGTTTCTCCATTAATTTTCTCCTCCTGAGAGAATTACATTCTGTTCAGTGGTTCCTAATGGAATTTAGGACTATTCTTGCATCTCCTACAATTGAAAGATAAATTCATGATCTAAAGAACGAAATACCAGAGAAAGACCCGGAAGACCTGAAGCTCTGTGAGCCGTCCCTGGAGCCCCTGGTTCGGTGTCTCCATTCCTCTCTGTGAGGAAACTTACTGACTTGGAATTGTTGTCCAGATAAATGAGCCTTTCCTGATGTCATAGTTTCCATGGAAAGGGAGGTTCACAGTGAGATGGAACTACAGGAAATCTTAAAATGCCTTCAAAAGAAGGGACAGTTCCCTGGAAGACTAAACCAATCCTGTGAGGACGCTTGTTTCAGTCAACAGCAGACAAGGAGGCATGGAGACAGCCCCTTCTGCCGCAGACTCTCTCTGCTTGTACCCACTCAGGCAGGGAAGCACTACGCACTACTACTACTGAAATCAATTCAGCCAACATTTTGCAGAAGCCTTCTGAAGCCCTTGCCATCTCTGGTAGATACATCCAGGGGCCCCGTGGCCCCTCCTGGTCTTCACTCTGCAGTGCCTCTCCCTACATGGGTGGGCAGGACCTGTCACTTCCTCAACCAGTAGAACATGGGGAAGGCAATGGCACATGACTTCTGTGGTCACGACACGTCACGTATGAATCAGTCTTGCCAACAGACCCACTCTGGAGATGGTCCTTGCAGGCTGGAGGGAAGGAGTGACTGTGTTAAGGAAGCCCCTGTGGAGAGGAGCTGTGAGCAGCCTCTGACCCGCAGACAACAGAGAACTGCAGTTCTCTGTCCTGCAGTTGGAAGGGACTGAATGCTACCAATAACCATGTCAGTGGGGAAAGTCATTCCTCCCCAGTCATGCCTCCAGATAAGACCCCATCCCTGGCCAATGCCTGTATTTCAGCCTGATGAGGCCCTGAGCAGAGGACTTGGCTACACTGTGCCTGGACTCCTCACCCACAGAGACTACAGGGTAGTCAGTGTGTGTTGCTTTAAGTTGCAGAGTTTGTAGCAATTTGTTAAGCAGTAGAAAAAACTAGTATACCTTCTGTCTCTAAAGTTCACTCATTGATTTTTTTGAATTCAACAAATTAGTCAGCCACCTGATACATGAAAAACATCTTGGGCTCCAAATGTTAACAGAAAAAAGTACACGACTTTGTCGGGTTCAAATTTACCCATGAAACTAAATACAAAGGAAGCGTGTGATACCCTAAGGCTGCAGAAGAGGGGAGTTAGAGCTCAGAAGAGGGTGGGTACCCTCCCAGAGAGCATGGCTGGGGGAAAGCAACATGAAAGAAAGAGACAGTGGCCTGGGAGATTTTTGAAGTACAGTTGAAACCGATTTTTTAAAAGGGGTGAAATAAACATTTTTATTTTTCCTCTCTCTGAGTTCAGTAATACTCTATTGCAGGGGTGGCACACTACAGCTCATTCACTGAATCTGGCCAAATGCCTGTGTTCCAGATAAAGTTTTATTGGAATGCAACCATCCCATTCATTTACATATCATCAATGGCTGCTTTCTTGCTACAGCAACAGAGTGGAGCAATTCTAACGGAGAACGTTTGGACCACAAAGCCTAAATTATTTAATACCTGCCCATTTACAGAAAAAGTCTGCTAATCCCTGGAATCTCCCTTTCCTATCTTTCCCCAAATTTGTTAATAACTTTCTGTTCTCCTCCAGTTAGTAAATCCTAGTCCCATGTAAAACTCCAATCTTAAACCCAATTTAAATCTCCTCTCTTCCCCAGTCTACGGGGCACGAATAATTGAGACCCTGCCTTCTTGGAGAAAGGGGTCCCCCTGCTGCTCTCAGAGGGCTGCTTCCTGTTTCTTTATGAACTGTTTCCTCCAGCTCCCTGATGCTGTGAGAAGTTTGAAGAGACAGGACAAGAGTCCCATCATTTACTGTCCCATCCCATATGCTTGTCCGAGTAATGCAAACCAGTTTCTGGGTGCTCTCTCCATCTGCCACCTAAATGCTACCCCTTTGGGGAGTGCCTGGAGAGACCCTCTAGATGACACTGTGGGACACTACCTGGCACAATTCCCAACCTGGAGAAAGTCAAGAGAATCTGCAGAGTGAGTTCCTTCAGGCTGGCACCTTCTGGCCCTGCAGGCACCCCTTCTGGACGCCAGTGTCTATTTGAGACACCAAACAGAGGGAATATGAACTGGTCCTCCACCAACTTCTCCCCACATGCCATCATTTCTCCCCAACCCAGACAGGCAGGGGAGAACATCAGAAAAGCTTTTGCCTAAACAGACATTGAATGGGATATGGAACGGCAGTCTTGGACTTTTTGCAAGATCCCCTCTCTTCACTTGTCTACTTGTCTGGGTAGAGGAGGAGAAGGTGTCATGGAGAACAAAGACAGTAATCTTTAATCACAAATGGCATCCTTTCCCTATGACCCCAATTATAATGACTTCCTCATCTCTGTCTACCCCAACCACCCACCCCAATCGTGTCATATCACCTGAGGAGAGAAAAGTGAAGCAGACATGATGGTAAGAGAGGTGGTCTGACCCCAGCTAGTAACCCTGGCACGTGCGTCTGGCTTATTTAGGTGTTTTGTTCTGTCTAGACTGCAGGAGTTAATTAATGGGCCTTAGTGCCAATTCAACAACCACTATAGGAGGTAGAAGAAGAAAAGTATTTCATACACTCCAGCAAATACTCAGATAACTCAAAGATTTTACTGATAGGAAGATTTGGGGATTAAATCAGAGAGGATCACATCATACAGGAACTCAGTCGTGTTAACTTGGATAACACTAGTGTGGGGTTTCTTAATAGCAGCAGTACTAGTATTTCAGAGCAGAGGAGTCTATGTTGTGTGGAGCCGTCCTGTGCATAGGAGAACCAACTCTGTCCACTGGTGACAACCAAGGGTGTCTCCCGACATTGCCAAACGTCTCTGGGGTGCAGGATGGGAGTATGTCTAGGAAGACCTATAATCACAGGACTGATCAACCAGCCAACATCAACTGGGCTTATGTGGAGGAGAATCATTGGTTTGTTTATTTATTTTTACCCCTTATTCAAAGGAAATTTCCATGTAGTCAAACTAATTCTTTTGAATATCAAAGACTACACTGAAAACGATCTAGAAATGATTACCTTAACAGAACTAGACATATAGATACCATAAACGATGCTACACTATTTCTATCAATTTATATATCACTTCTTCTAGTAGAAACTATTCTATGATTGGATTTTTGGCCAAAACATCACCCGACAGGTCAGAGAAGGGGAGCCCTACTGTGTGCAAGCACTGTGCTAACGAGCTTTATGTATGTTATCCCACCTACTCCTGAGAGACAAGAATTGTTTCTTTTCAGGAGAGTGAAATAAGGTTAAAAGACATTAAATTATGTTACTCCAGGGTCACACAGCTAGTGATTAGAATTTGAATTTAAATAGGTCTGAGAATAAAATTCATGAAACTCAATGTCACAGTCCTATCTTGCTCATGGTCACAAACTCTGCTTCCAGGATGGTACTTACCATGCGTTAGCCCAAGCCCCCTCAGCAATGGGCTCTCAACTCAGTCCAAGTGGGATCTCTGCCCTGGTTCTTTTTAATCACTCCACAAGGTTATAGAGCTATTTCTAACTGCCTCTCACTATGGATCTTACGAACAAAATAGCTGCTTCTAAAAGTCTGGGGGCTAGGCCAGATGGCCTCTGAGGACCCATTCGGTTTTAACATTCAACATGTGTTTACATTCAATTTTAAAATTGTATAGGACTGGACTGTTATTGCTGATGGCTTGGTTTTTTTTTTTACATTATTATATATCTCTTCAATTTAGATTGATATTTATTACCCTACCACATCCTGATTTAGTCAACCAGTTCATGGCTGATTGGCAGCTCCACAGGATGACCTGTTCACGTCTATGTTCCCATATCTGGAACTAGCTGTCAGCCACCTCCGCTTAAAACAATGCAGTGACTCATGTTCAACAGGCAAGCCCTCCACAAAGGAAGTGATCATCCTACATTTTTAAACATGTCTCATTTGTGATTTATAAGAATTAAGTGCAAAGATAGGACAAAAGGAGAGAGCAGATTTTGCCATCCTCATTCCTTGGCCCACGGCCTCTTTCCATCCTCAAAGCCCACAGTGGATGATAGAGCCCTTCTCGCAACCCGTCACACCAACCTTCTCTTTAACCCCCTCATCGGTGTTTAAGGACACTTGTGATTACACTGGGCCCACACAGACAATTCAGGATAATCTCTCTTTCTTAAGAGCAGTTAATTAGCAAACTTAATTCCATCTTTAAGCCTCATTACCCTTTGCCATATAACATAACATAATCATAGTTTCCAGGGATTAAGAAGTGAGCATTTTAGGCAGGGGCTCCTTATCTCGACTATCACATCTCTTTCCCAAGCTCTACAGTAGGATTGAGAATCACCAATTTTTTAATTACACTTGAAAAACAGGAGCTAGTAGCCACAGGAGAGAGGAAAGTGGATTTGGAACTCTCCAAAAGCTCTTTTTCTGTTAACTGACATCATGTGACCTGTTTTGCAGTTCAGTAAAACCTCCATTCTCAGTGCTCGTCTTTGTTTGACCTGACTTATTCTCTCTCTGTAAACAGTCCTATGCCCAGGATCTTTGTTGGTATAATCAATGACAGCTGTTTGGCACCATACTTCCTGACACAATGATACAAGTTGGGACCAATAACAGACTGGCCATAAACCTTAAAAGGAAGATTTGAGGAATGAGATGTATGTACAAGCAGCTTTGAAATCTCTGACACATTGGTGGGAAATGATAAGGCCATGTGCATGTGCAGGGCTGTGTGAATGTGGAGGAAAAGCATGAGAAGGCCCTAATCTCTACACCCTGGATAATTTAAAGGCCTTGTATAAATAGGAAGTGAAGACTAAGGCAGGGTTGTAAACTGCCAGAGTACTAAAAGCATGCCCCAATATCCACATAAAGCCCTTCAGCAAATGAGAGACTTACTTGTTTAAAGCATCTAAGAAAATCCCTATCCAATTATTAGCTGACCACTAAGTTTACTGAGCAGACTTCAGTGCCATACATGACAAAAATTCAGAATTTAAAAAAGTATTTCAGGAAAGTCACTAAACAACAAACAGCAAAAAGAAATAGTGGGGTGAAAAGGAGGGAAAATAACTCTATTATATTTAAAAAAGGAGCAATTTTTAACAACAAAAACTACAAGATGGCCCAAAAACCTATTGTCCTTTTCTATGGCAAATCAAAATGTCTAAATTTGACTTTAAAAAAAAAAACTACAAGATGCACAAAGAAACAAAAAAGTATGGGCTAAAAAAATGAGTCAGTAGAAACTGTCACCTGACAAAGCCCAGATGCTGGACTTGGAAGAAAAACACTTTAAAACAGCCATTACACATATGTCGAAGAACTGAAAGAAACCATATATAAAGAATTAAAAGAAAGTATGAGAATGTCATCTCACCAAATAAGAAATAGCAAGAAAGAAATTGAATTAAAAAAAAGAAATTATGGAATTGAAATGTATCATCAATAAGATGAAAAAAATGAAAAGAAGGACTCAAGAAAAAATTTCAGGTTATCTGAGAAAGAATCAGTAAACTTGAAAACACATCAATTGAGAGTATCCATTCTGAGGAATAAAAAAAAATGAAGTTAAAAGAACAGAGCCTCAGAGCCCTGTGGGACACCATCAACTGTAACAACATGTACATAATGGGAGTCCCAGGAGAGATGAGTGACAAAGAGGCATAAAGAATATTTGAAGAAATAATGGCTGAAAACTTTCTAAATTTGATGAAAAATGTTAATCCACACACCCAAGAAGCTCAATAACTCCAGATAGGATAAACTCAAAGAACTCCAAACCTAGACAAATTATCAAACTGTCAAAAGCTAAAGACAGAATCATGAAAGCAATAAGAGCAAAACAACTCCTCACATAGACAAGGGGCATCAATGAAATCATCAGCTGACATCTCATCAGGACATAAGGTGGCCAGGGGACAGTGGAAATTCAAAGTGTTTAAAGACAGAAAATGTCAACTAAGAAGTCTATATCCAGCAAAACTGCTCTTCAAAAAAGAAGGAGCAATTAATATATTTTCATATAAATAATAACTGGAGAACTTGTCACTAGAAGTCCTGCTTACAAGAAATACTAAGAGTGTTTCAAATTAAGATGAAAAAACATGAGACAGTAATTGAAATTCATATGAAGAAATGAAATAACACATGAAAAGATAAACATAAAAGATAATACATTTTTGTAACTCTTCTTCTCTAGCTGATTTAAAAGATAACTATAAAGCAGTAATTATTAAACTGTTCTTGGACTTATAATATACAAAGACATAATTTATATGTCAGTGATAGCACAAAGGACAGTGAAGGAATAGAGCTATATTGGATCAAAGAATTGGTATTCTATTGAAATTAAACTGGTATATTTCTAAACTAGATATTTTTAAGTTATGATGTTAATTTAATTTAGAACAATTAGAAAATAATGCAAAATAGATATGGTAAAAGAAATAAGAAATTAAGATGGCACAACAGAAAATGTCTATTTACTACAAAAGAAGGCACTAATGAAAGAATAGAGGAATAAAAAATACATAAGACAGAGAAAATACATAGAAAAATGGAAGATGTAAAGTCTACTTTATCATTAATTGCTTTAAATGCAAATAGATTAAACAAGTGAGATATTGGTAGACTGGATTTTAAAAATGATCTAATTACATGTTTTCTACAAAAAGCATGTTTTAGATACATGGATACTGATAAATTTAAAGCAAAATGTTGGGAAAAGATATACTATGCAAATATAACTAAAAGAGAATTGGAGAGGCTATAATTATATCAAATAAAATAGACTTCATGACAAAATATTTACTAGAATTAAAAAAGTACACTTATAGTGACAAAATGATCAAACCATCAGGAATATAAAACAATTATAAATATATATGCACATAATAACAGCAGCACCTCAAAACAAATGAAGTGAAAATTGGCAGAACTACAAGGAAAAATCAACAACTAAACTAAACAACAATAGTTGGATATTTTAATAACCCACTTTGATAATGGATAGATTCAATGAGGCAGAATATCAACAAGAGAATATAAGACTTTAATAAAAGTATAAATCAACTAGACTTAACAAATGCCACCTAGCAACAGCAGAAAATACACATATTTCTGAAATCTTCATAGAACCTTCTCCAGTATTGATCATATGTTTGGTCATAAAACTACCTGCAATAAATTTAAAGTGATTAAAATTATACAAAATACATTATCTCACAAAATTAAATCAAATTAGAAATCAAAACAGAAAGAAATTTGGGAAATTCACAAAATATGGAAATTAAATGAACATTGCTAAATAATGAGTCAAAAAAATTACAAGAAAAATTAGCAAATATTTTGAGATGAATGAAAACAGAAACGTAACATACCAAAACTTATGGGATGAAGCTAAAGCAGTGCTCAGAGGACATTTATAGCTGATACAGAAATACATAAATGCCTATATTGAAAAAGAAGGAAGATTTCAAATCAATAAGCTAACCTCTCATCTTAAGCAACTAGGGAAAAAAAGAGCAAACTAAGTCCAAAGCAATCAGAGAGAAGACAAGAATAAAGACTAAAACAAAAATATGTGAAACAGCAAATTAGACACAATCAGGAAAACCAAAATTGGCTTCTTTGAAATGATTAATAAAACTGACAAATTTTAGCAAGGCTAACCAAGAGCAAAGGAGAGAAGACTCAAGTTACTAAAGTCAGAAATAAAAATGGGACATCACTATTAACATCACAGATATAAAAAAGATTAAAAGAAAATCCTGTGACAACAATTAGGTAATCTAAATGAAATTAATAAATTCCTAGAAAGATACAAACTACTGAAACTCGCTCAAGAAGAAATAGATAATTTAAATAGACATATAACAAGCAAAGAGACTAAATTAGTCATTTTTAGACTTCCCAGAAAGAAAAACTGAGAATCTCATGGCTTCACTAGTGAATTCTACCAGTTAGTTAAGGAAGAGTTAGTACCAATACTTCATGAACTTTTCCAAAAAATAGAGAGAAAGGAAAAGTTCTCAACTCATTTTATGAAACAAATATTACCCTCATACCAAAATCGGACAAAGATATTCACAAGGAAAGAAAATAACAGGCAAATGTCCCTTACAAAATTAGACACTATGCTAATAGTGTACCAGCAAGTCAAATCCAGAATCATATAAAAAGTATTATACACCATCACCAAGGGTGAGTAATCCCAGTAATAAAGGTTGATTTAACATCTAAAAATATCAATGTAACATATTAATAAAACACAAAAAACACACAATTGGCATGACAGATGTAGAGAAGCATTGAAAAATATTCAAAAAACTAGCAATATAAAAGAATTTCTTCAGTCTGATAAATGGCATCCATGAAATGGCTAAGATCATAATGGTAAAAGAAAGAATGCCGTCTCTTTAAGATCAAGAATGACATAAGGATGTCCACTATCACCATTTCTATTTAAAGTTGTTCTAAAGGTTCTAACCAGAGCAGTTAAGCAAGAAAAAGAAATAAATGTCATCTAGATTTGAAAAAAGGCAAAACTATTTGCATTCACACTTGACATGATCTTGTAGAGAGAAAATCCTGAGGAAAAACTGAGAACAAATAAGTGAGTTCAGCAACATTTTAGGATGCCAGAGCAATACACAAAAATCCCATATTTATATAGATTAGCAATAAAATATCCAAACATAAAAATAAGAAAAAATCACAGTTACTATAACATCAAAAAGAATAAAATTAATTTAAGAATAAATTTAATGAAAGAAGCACAAAAGTTGTATACTGAAACTTAAAACATTGTTGAAAGAAATTAAAGACCTAAATAAATGTAAAGGTATCACATGACTATGGCTCAGAAGGCTTATTATCATTTAGGTGGAAATACTTCCTAATTTGACCTATAGATTCACCACAATCCTAACAAAACCCCAGCATAATTTTTGAAGAAATTGAAAACTTCATCATGAAATTTATATACAAATACAGGAACCCAAAATAGCAAAACAATATTGAAAAAGAACAACAGAAGACTTACACTTCCTGATTTTAAAACTTACTGAAAAGCTACAGTAATATAGAGTGTGGTATTGGCATAAGAATAGATATATAAATCAATGAAATACTGGTACTGATAGGATTAAAGATGGTGGCATGAGAGATGAGACAGAGGCTTCCTCCTAAAACCGCTTATAATACGAAAATATAACTGATACAACTACTCCTGAAAGAGCAACAGGAAAGAGGACTATGCCCCACTGCATATACCTGGAGAAAAGAGCAGACCCCACAGAACAGGGTAATGTACTAAAGCTGTGGCCTGGCAGGACCCAAGCCTTTCCCCTACCTCAACTCACTGGTGGGAGGAAGAGAAATGGAGCAAGGAGGGAGTGGAGACCTGGGACTGATGAATACCTAACTCTGGAGATCTGCTCTGGGAGCACAAACCTACATTTCATGGTGCTTGCATGATACGCTCGTAATTAGGGGGTTGGAAAGCTAAGACAGGCAGAATTCCTGGAGAGAATGAGATTCCAGCCACTTGTGGAAAGCAGGGATCCATATCTGGCTGCTCTGGGACAAAAGAAAGGTGGGCACTATGAGAGACTTCCTAACAAGGAAGCCCTTAGCAAGAGGGCTGCTAAAGGGGCAAGGATTGCACAGAGCTTACTGCTCAGGAGAAAGGACAAGTAGACAAAATTGTCCAGGTGCACTCTGCACAGCAGACTGGGAGCTTTCACATTCTTCAGGTGCTCCAGCTCCCTGGATGGCTACACAGCTCCAGGGAACCCCTCCATGATATGTAGCCTGCTGTGCCTTTCTCCTTGCCAGCCCCACTTGGCTCGCAAACCAGCAAACCCTACCCGGGGGTTAGCCCAGCCAGAGGGAAGATCTGTCTACAGGAACTACAAACACAAAACATAGAGGCTTATACCTGTGTGCTCAGCCCACTGGTTCAGGCAGTGGAGACAGGCACAGCAGCCAGGAAGAAGGAAACAGCTCTTTCCTCACCCAGGCACCAATACCACTCCCCTGCGACCCCCGACATTGCTTCAGGGGCTGAGCAGCTCCAGAGAGTAGAGCTTCTGGGCACTAGAGGGCACCATACGCAAATATGAAATGCCAAAGGAACCTGGCTCAGAGTAAATTATTAATACAACTCCTGAGAAAGATTTAAATGATATTGACCACATGACTCTCCCTGAAAGGGAGTTCAAAATAAAAATCATTAACATGCTCATGCAGGTACGGAAAGATATTCAAGAATTCAGGAATGAATTCCAGTCGGAGATCCAATCGTTGAAGAGCACAGTGGAGGGTATTAAAAGCAGATTGGACAGGGTGGTGGAGAAGATAAATGAAATAGAAACTAGAGAAGAGAAATACAAAGAAGCTGAGGCACAGAGAGAGAAAAAGATCTCTAAGAATGAAAGAATATTGAGAGAACTGTGTGACCAATCCAAACGGAACAATATTCGCATTATAGGGGTACCGAAGAAGAAGAGAGAGAGAAAGGGATAGAAAGTGTCTTTGAGGAGGTAATTGCTGAAAACTTCCCCAATCTGGGGAAGGAGATAGTCTCTCAGGCCATGGAGGTACACAGATCTCCCAACACAAGGGACCCAAGGAAGACAACACCAAGACATATAGTAATTAAAATGGCAAAGATCAAGGATAAGGACAGGCTATTAAAAGCAGCCAGAGAGAGAAATAAGATCACATACAAAGGAAAGCCCATCAGGCTATCATCAGACTTCTCAACAGAAACCTTAAAGGCCAGAAGGGAGTGGCATGATGTATTTAATGCAGTGAAGCAGAAGGGCCTTGAACCAAGATTACTTTATCTGGTAAGATTATCATTTAAATTTGAAGGAGGGATTAAACAATTCCCAGATAAGCAAAAGCTGAGAAGAGAATTTACTTTCCACAAACCATCTCTACAGTGTATTTTGGAAGGACTGCTACAGATGGAAGTGTTCCTACAGTTTAATAAGTGTCACCAGAGGTAATAAAACCACAGTAAAGAAAGTAGAACTGCTAATTACTAAGCAAATGCAAAATTAAATTAACTATCCCCAAAGTCAATCAAGGGAGAAACAAAGAGTACAGAATATGATACCTAATATATAAAGAATGGAGGAGGAAGAAAAAGGAGGAGAAAAAAAAGAACCTTTAGATTGTGTTTGTAATAACATATTAAGTGAGGACATAATAAAGATTAGAGCAGAGATAAATAAAATTGAGAAGAATAAAGCAATAGAAAGAATCAATGAAAGCAGGAGCTGGTTCTTTGAGAAAATAAACAAAATAGATAAACCTCTAGCCAGACTTATCAAGAAAAAAGAAAGTCTACTCACATAAACAGAATCATAAATGAGAAAGGAAAAATCACTATGGATACCACAGAAATACAAAGAATTATGAGAGAATACTATGAAAAAGCATATGCTAACAAACTGTATAACCTGAAGAAATGGACAGCTTTCTAGAAAAATGCAACCTTCCAAGGCTGACCAAGAAAAAAACAGAAAATTTGAATAAACCAATTACCAGCAATGAAATTGAACAGGTAATCAAAAACCTACCTAAGAACAAAACGCCTGGATCAGATGGCTTCACTGCTGAATTTTATCAAACATTTAGTGAAGACCTAATACCCATCCTCCATAAAGTTTTCCAAAGAGTAGGAGAAGAGGGAATACTTCCAAACTCATTCTATGAGGCCAGCATCACTCTAACACCAAAACCAGGCAAAGCACCACAAAAAAAGAAAATTACAGACCAATATCCCTGATGAACATAGATGCAAAAATACTCAACAAAATATTAGCAAACTGAATTCAAAAATACATCAAAAAGATCACCCACCAGGATCAAGTAGGATTCATCCCAGAGATGCAGATTGGTACATCTGAAAATCCATCAACATCATCCACCACATCAACAAAAAGAAGGACAAAAACCACATGATCATCTCCATAGATGCTGAAAAAGCATTAGACAAAACTCAACATCCATTCATGAAAAAAACTCTCAACAAAATGGGTATAGAGGGCAAGTACCTCAACATAATAAAGGCCACATATGACAAACCCACAGCCAACATTATACTTAACAGCGGGAAACTGAAAGTTTTCCTTTAAGTTCAAGAACAAGACCAGGACGACCACTCTCCCCACTTCTATTCAACATAGTACTGGAGGTCCAAGCCACGGCAATCAGACAACACAAAAAAATAGAAGGCATTCAGATTGGCAAGGAAGAAGTTAAGCTGTCCCTGTTTGCAGATGACATGATATTGTACATAAAAAACCCTGACAAATCCACTCCAAAACTACTAGATCTAATTAATATCTGAATTCAGCAAAGTTGCGGGATACAAAATTAATATGCAGAAATCTGTTGCATTCCTATACACTAACAATGAACTAGCAGAGAGAGAAATCAGGAAAAAATTTCATTCACAATTGCGTCAAAAAGAATAAAATACCTAGGAATAAACCTAACCAAGGAAGTGAAAGACCTTTCTCTGAAAACTACAAGAAACTCATGAGAGAAATTAAAGAAGATACCAATAAATGGAAACACAGCCCATGTTCGTGGATAGGAAGAATTAATATTATCAAAATGGCCATCCTGCCTAAAGCAATCTACAGATTCAATGCAATCCCTATCAAACTACCAACAGCATTCTTCAATAAACTAGAGCAAATAGTTCTAAGATTCATATGGAACCACAAAAGACCCCGAATAGACAAAGCAATCCTAGAAGGAAGAATAAAGCTGGGGGATTATGCTCCCCAACTTCAAGCTCTACTACAAAGCCACCGTAATCAAGACAATTTGGTACTGGCACAAGAACAGACCCATAGACCAATGGAACAGACTAGAGAGCCCTGATATAAACCCAACCATATATGGTCAAATAATATATGATAAAGGAGCTATGGACATACAATGGGGAAATGACAGCCTCTTCAACAGCTGGTGTTAGCAAAACTGGACAGCTACATGTTAGAGAATGAAACTGGATTGTTTAACCCCATACACAAAAGTAAACTAGAAATGGATCAAGGACCTGAATGTAAGTCATGAAACCATAAAACTCTTAGAAGACAACATAGGCAAAAATCTCCTGAATATAAGCATGAGGAACTTCTTCCTGAACACATCTCCTCGAGAAAGGGAAACAAAAGCAAAAATGAACTCATGGGACTACATCAAACTGAAAAGTTTCTGTATGGCAAAGGACATCATCAACAGAACAAAAAGGCATCCTACAGTATGGGAGAATATATTTGTAAATGACATATCCGATAAGGGGTTGACATCCAAAATATAGAAAGAACTTAAACGCCTCAACACCCAAAAAGCAAATAACCCGGTTAAAAAATGGGCAGAGGATATGAAGAGACAGTTCTCCAAAGAAGAAATTCAGATGGCCAACAGACACATGAAAAGATGCTCCACATCACTAATTATCATGGAAATGCAAATTAAAACCATAATGAGATATCACTCACACCAGTAAGGATGGCCAGCATCCAAAAGACTGAGAACAACAAATGCTGGCGAGGATGCGGAGAAAGGGGAACCCTCCTACACTGCTGGTGGGAATGTAAGCTAGTTCAACCATTGTGGAAAGCAATATGGAGGCTCCTCAAAAAACTAAAAATAGAAATACCATTTGGCCCATGAATCCCACTCCTTGGAATTTACCCAAAGAATACAACTTCTCATATTCAAAAAGGCATATGCACCCCTATGTTTATTGCCGCACTTTTAACAATAGCCAATATATGGAAGCAACCTAAGTGTCCATCAGTAGATGAATGGATAAAGAAGAGGTGGTACATACACACAATGGAATAGTATTCAGCCATAAGAAAGAAACAAATCCTGCCATTTGCAACAACATGGATGGAGCTGGAGGATATTATGCTCAGTGAAATAAGCCAGGTGGAGAAAGACAAGTGCCCAATGATTTCCCTCATTTGTGGAGTATAACAATGAAGCAAAAGTGAAGGAACAAAATAGCAGCAAACTCAGAGACTCCAAGAAGAAATTAGTGGTTACCAAAGGGGAGAGGTGTGGGAGGGTGGGTGGGGAGGGTGGGAAAAGGGGATTGTGGGGTATTATGTTTAGTACACATGGTGTGGGGGTCACGGGGAAACAGTGTAGCACAGAGAAGGCAAACAGTGAATCTGTGGCATCTTACTACACTGAAGGACAGTGACTGTATTGGGGTATGAGTGGGGACTTGATAATATGGGTAAATGTAGTAACCACATTGTTTTTTCATGTGAAACCTTCATAAGAGTGTATATCTATAATACCTTAATAGAAAAATTTAAAAATTAATAATAAATAAATAAATAAAGCAATGGAATAGAATTAAGAGTCTAGAACTTAACCCATATATCTATGGTCAATTTATTTTTGACAAGGATGTCAAGACAATTCAATGGGGTATAAATAGTTTTTTCAAAAATGCTCCTGGGACTGGATATGAACATGGAAAAACTGAAGTTGGATCAGAACCTCACAGTGCACAAAGAATGGATCATCTCAAAATGGATCATACACCTAAACATGAGAGCTAAAACTGTAAAACTCTTAGAATAAAACATAGGAGTAAGTAATCCTGACCTTGAGTTAAGCATCTGGTACCTTTCTTTGTGATGTCTGTCTTGGATGTAGTGTTGCATCAGCAACAACAACAAAAAGAAATAGGTATATTGAACTTCCTCAACATTTAAGACTACTGTACTTCAAAAATATTTGCATGTCAAAAAAGTGAAAAAACAATCTGCAAAATGAGAGAAAATATTTACAAATCACATATATAAGGAACCTGTATCAAGAATACATAAAGAACTCATGCAACTAAACAGTAACAAGTATGAATAGATATTTCTCCAAAGAAAATATTCAGACAATAAACACATGAAAACATGCACAGCTTCACTAGTTATAAGGAAAATGCAAATCAGAATCTAGCTGAGATGGCATTTCACACCCACCAAGATGGTAAAATCAATAAGGCAGATGATGAGTTGCGTTGGCAAGGATGTGGAATTGGAAACCTCATACACCCCCTGTGGGGCTGTGAATGGTGGCACCATTTTGGAAAACCATTTTGACAGTTCCTCAAACAGCAGAGTTGCTATATGACCCAAAAGTTCCACTCTTATGATATGCCCATGAGACATTAAACATAAATCCATGTAAAAACTTACATAAGGTTCACCACAGCACTCTTTGCAATAGTCAAAATGCAGAAACAACCCACATGTCCATCATCTGATGAACCGAATTCAGCCTATCCATACAAAGGAATACTTAACCACCAAGAAAGAATGGAGTGCTGATACAGGCTGCAGCATGGATAACCTCAAAAACATTCCTACGTGAAAGATGTCACTCACAAAAGACCGCATATTACATGATTACATATATATGAAATAATCCAAGATAGACAAATCATGGAGACAGCAGATTCGTGGTTTCCAGAGTCAGGGGGAAGCAGACTTTTTGGGTTGATGAAAATGTTCCAAAATTATATGATTGCAAAACTTCATGAATACACTAAAAACCACTGAACTGTATACTTCGAAAGGACGGATTTTATGGTATATGAATTACATCTTAATATAGCTATTATTTTTTTTAATATTGTTCTAAATTTTGGTACACCAAAAGGGATGATTAAAATTACAAGAAAAATACCACAAAAAGCTACAAGGATTCTTATATCTAAATGTTGTATTTATATTTAAATGACTAAAAAGTTGGACTCCACATTAATTACTATATGTTAAGCTTTTAGTGCATGATATTGGAAGTGCTCTATAATGTTAGCTATCATAATTATTATTTTTATTATTACTTCAATTTCTGTAATGAACCACACTTTCTGTAATGAATTTGATGTTCGCTTTTCACCTGGTGCCAGGTATGGGGTACTGGGTTGTATCAAGCTGAGAACTACATTTCCAGAATTCCCTTTTCTGGATGTTCCAGTTTTGATTGACCAAAAGAAGGACTTGGAAAGCAGAAGCTAAGCAGCTTGCACTCTGCAGGTCTTCCCCAAATCAGCGTGAAGTGTTCAAGGGAGTCTCAGATGGCCCCCGGTCCAGCTGTCTGTCCTCACTATGACCCAGCTGACCAGCAGTGGCCCAAGCCCACCACAGGTGCTGGCTGGGCTCCACGAGGCGCAGCTGCACAGAGGCCACGTGGACCTCCCCCACTGCCCTCCCTGTATCCCACTTCAGTGGCTGACATGCTGGCCTTCTCAGCCTGAGGATGTGCTGCTGTCTCTCTGATCTTCTCTACCCACTGGGACCCAACCCCTCCCGCATTGTGTAAGGTCAGACCGCTGCTTTAAACCTTTATCTCATGAGGTTCTTGGTATGGCCACTGTGGTGTCTGAACCTGGCTGATATGTCAAGTCTTCCCTATGCATCAATTCATTCGTTATTTCAATTAAGAAATATTTTGAGTTCTTAATGTGTACAAGGCTTTCTGCTCAGGGACAGTGACAATCAAGGCAGATGCCATCCCTACCTTACGCTTACCATTGGCTCAACAGCTAACACAGACCAGGGGACACGGGCACTGGGAGTTCCCTCTTTGGAGTGCTTCAGGAGAGATCACAGAGTAAGTGAGAAAGTGACATGCTTCTGCAGTGGGTAGGCAGGGCTGAGATAAAAATACAAGTCAGGCAAAAGCTGTCCCCAGGAATGACCGGCACTTTAGTGCCGACCAGGGGAGGTGAACCCCTGGGCAGATGCTGAGAACTGGAGCTAAAAGGGCAGGAGGTTGCAAGGGAGGAGTTTCAATGCAAACCAAATCTCATCACTCACAACTAAATGTCCTCAATGGCTTCCCACAGCCCTAAACCTGTTCCCAGGCCTGCTGCCCATCACAGGCCACCTACCTCACCCCCCGCCCCAGTCCTCTCCGTGCTGAGCTGCACGCAAAACTCCTGCATGGGTGCCCCCACCACAAGGCCCACCCCTCCTGCTGTCCCCTCAAGCCTGCCCTCCCTGGGCTTCCCCAGGAAGAGCCATGGGTCAGCTGCTTTCACCACTCTGGGGCCTCATTCAGAGGCCCTATGGTGGGTGTAAGTGCAGGTCTATTGGGCGCTGTCCACAGAGACAGGGCTGTGGCCAGGAACTGCAGGCAACAGCACTGACGGGTGAGGCCCGCTGCCTTAATGAGTAGGTCCCTCCTGAATGTGGAAGACACAGTGAGGTCAGCGGGGAGACCCTGAATGACAGCATCCAGATACTCGGCTGAAGCTGGGCTGCACTGAAAGTGAAAGCTTGTGGAATTCTGAGTTCTGCAATTCAAAACGGAGGGCAAGGTGTTTGTACCTGTGAATAGCAGTTACCGATAGACTTGACCTTCAATTTAAAACTTATTCCTAATTAAAACTAATTTAAAGAGGAAAGCACAAACAAAAATCAAAAGATATTGTCTTTATTTTCTATGAGTAAATCTGCAATAGAGTATCCAGGTTAATATAGGAAGGTGTAGACAAGTCAGTAATTTAATTGGCCCATTTGTCCAATATCTCTTGAGCATGTCCATGTGTAAAGCAGTATGCTGGGCCCTGGATGTAAAGCACACTCCCTGCCCGTCAGCAAAAAAGAGAGAGATTGAAGAAATAAGCATTTAAATGTAAATCTACTAAGTGTTACCACGTACAAATAGAAATTATACTTGGGTAAATAGTGCCCCCCCAAAAAAAAACTCCTGTCCACCTGGAACTTCAGAAAGTGACCTCATTTGGAGATGTAAGGTCTTTGCAGATGTAATTAGTTAAGAAGAAGTCATACTGTATTAGGGTAGACCCTAATCCAGTGACTGGTGTCCTTATGAGAAGAGGAGAGAACATACAGAGATACACAGACAGGACCATCCCCTGATGAGAGAGACAGGGACCGGAGGGATGCAGCTACAAGCCAAGGAATGCCAACGACTGCTGGGGGAAGAGGCTGAGGAAGGTTCTTCCTTAGAGCCTCCAGAGGGAGCATAGCCCTGTCCACACATTTATTTGGGGTCCTGGCCTTCAGAAGTGTGAGAGCACACATTTCTAATTGTTGTAAGCCACCAAGTTTGTGGCCATTTGTTACAGCAGCCCTAGGAAACTTATGCAGACACTAGAATGCTTAATACAGCCTATTGCTTTGTTGGGAACAGCTATAATAATGGTCCGTTTTACATATTAACTTGGCTAGGCTATGGTGCCAGCTGTTTAGTCAAATATCAGTCTAGATCCTGCTGTGAAAGATGTTTTTAGAAGTGATTAACATTTCGATCAGTAGATTTTGAGGGAATCAGATTACCCTCCACAATGTGGGTGGACCTCATCCAGTCAGCTGAAGGCCTCAAGGGAAACAGAACCAGTGTGATCTGTGTGCGCGTGTGTAGACAACTGACCCTCGAATGGCATGGGTTTGATTGCACAGGTATATTGCATGTAGATTTTGTTTCAATAAATATATAGGAAAAATTTTGGAGATTTGCAACAAGTGGAAAAAACTTCAGAGGAAGTAGATAGCCTAGAAATATTGAACATTTTTTTAAAAGGTAAGTCATGAAAGCATAAAATATATGTAGATGTTAGTCTATTTTATCACTTACTACCATAAAATCAACAGTAGGCTATTGCTAGTTAAGTTTGTGGGAATCAAAAGCCAAACAGGGATTTTCAACTTCATGGAGGGTCTGCACCCTTAACCTCACCTGTTTTTAATAAACAGGGTCTGCAAATCTCTTAGGAACACTGAGGAGTTTAAAAATCACCAAGTGGGCCTGTAACATGGACTGATCGCTATGAAATAGTACTGTCATTGCAGGCTTAAAAAATTAAAGTTCATATCTTTTTCAGATCATCTTCCGTTGTGAATTTTTTGGTAAAATTTTAGTCAAACTCAACTCTCAATACTAAAAATGGCTATTTGATGTTTGTAATAACAATAAACCAATTGCCAAAAGGAGGAAGAAATGGCCGCTGAGTCAAAGTGTGTGTATGGGGCTTATTACTCTCTGTTCCCAGAACGGTGCCACAGGGGCCCCGCCAGAGACGGCACCCTGGAGGAACTTGTAACACAGCACCGGGAAACGGAGCGTCTGTGGAGCCAGGAATTCATCTTCACCAATTCTGGTTTCCCTCTTTACCGGCTGCCTGTTCCCCATTCACGTCGACACCATTTCCAAAATGATCACAGACCTAGAGCGGAAACTACACTCCCCCAAAATGCCTTGAAAATTGGTTTCATGTATGAAAACTCCTAACGTTCAAATAGTGGTTTGTGCTCCTGGGGAAAAAATGATTTAAGAAAATTGAGTGAAATTAGCCAGGTAGAGAAGACAAATATCTCCTGGCGTCACTTATATGTGAAATCAAAAAAAAAAAAAAAAAAAGTCAAACTCATAGAAACAGAGAGTAGAAAAGTGGTTGCCGAGGGCTGGGATGGAGGAAATGGGGAGAGGTTGGTAAAGGATAGAAGCTTTCAGCTGTAAGGCTGTCATTGATAACATTGTTTCGTATAGTTGAAATTTGTTAAAAGAGCAGAATTTAAAGACGAAAAAGATAGACCTGTGAGGTGTTGCGTGTGTTGCGTGAATGGGGGAGTCCTTCACGGTGCACACATCTATCAAACCACCATGATATACACTTTAACTCCAATTTTACTTGATAATTATACCTCAAAGAAGCTGAAATTTACAAAAAGAAAGAAAATTAAGTGACGATAAATTACAAATGTTCTTAACACTGGTGTCGGCATCTCTTGCTTTTGTCAGAAGGCAGAAGAAACTGTAGCTCTCGTCACATGGCTAACCAGCCAGGTTTGCTGCATGTCAGATGACTCCCACGCGGACCGCACAAGCAAGTCTCTCAGTAAGTGTCCACAGACTAAGGGAAAGAAAGATAGAGACACGTCTTGCCTGCATGAAGAGCGTTTCTCCCTCCTGGGCCCGGCCTGCCCCACCTCTGCAGTCCCTGTCACATGCAGTGGAAGATTCGGTCTTGCCTCTGTGTTGAAATTTAAAGGCACAATGTGGAGATTGTCTGCCCTGTTGGAGATTCTGCCCATGTTAGAACCTCCAGCTTCCACAAGCAAGAAAGCTGAGGTCTATTGGCACTCGGGCTCACCCAAGGGCACAGCAAAGCGGTGCGAGGGGAGGTCTAGGAACCCCATCAGAAGAAACACTTACACCCCAATCCCAGGAACCCATGACCATATACAGCAAAGGGGGTGATTAAATAAGTTAAGGATATTGAAAGGACAAATTTACCCTGGATTATCTGGGTGGACCTTAAATGCAGTCATATGTACCTTAGAAGATAAACACCCAGAAGAGTCTGTCTACCTCTGAAACAGAGAGTATAAACTGTGAGACCTTCTTTTACACTCTCACCATTGCTAAGAGCCAAGGTTTCCAGGGATCAGAGCTGCAGGCCTCTGTGTGTGGTTCTGGGCACGCACACACTGGGTGCCCACTGAACCACACACTTCCTGAGCACAAGGCACGCTCTCTCTAGCTTAACCCACAAGGGGTGCTGAGAGGTGAGCACTGTTACCTAGCCTGCTTCTCTAAGGGGGAGACTGAGGCACGAGGAGGTTGGGAATGGTTGAAGAAGGCTGGCGGGTGGCAAGCTGAGACCAGAACCAGCTTTCCTCATTCAACTGCACAACCTCCAGAAGCAGAGCTCTTCCTCCAAATCTTATCTGTCACTGCAATACTTTGGGGAACGACCCACCTCAGATCTCGCCCGATGACAATAAAGCCAGAGTGCTTAATGACCGCTATGGACATACTTTCCCATCGTGACCACTGCTGAGATGAAATGCATCAGCCAGCTCGCCTTAGAAACACCACACAACAGGCAGCAAATCCAGAGAGGGCCAATGTAAGGTGAGGCCAAGGCAGATAAACATGAGAAATCCCTTTTTCAGTCGAGAATATGTCCCCTGCAATATTTCTTTATAAAGTGCGCCTCTTTATGTGCCACTGTTCCCTGCCAGCCCAGCTGTCCTGTGACATCAGCCGGGAAATCCAAGTAGATGCATCTGCAGGTGGACTCTGCCCACCAGAAGGAAGGCAGAGCCTCGAGGAGGCGTCTGATAGCTGGGCGAGGACAGGTCTTAGTTGAAATTGTAATTGGCTAGTGAAAAACCTAATCCTGGGAATTCCCTCTTGAGAAAAATGTTGCAATTTTAAGTGATGTATTCTGGAAGGCCAAGAAGGCTATGAAAAACTAAAAAAAAAAAAAAAAATTCTAAATCATTAAGGCTCGTTTAAAAAAAACAATATTTTTAAAATGTGCTTAAGTACAAGTTGGCTAGGGCACATTTTCGTTGAAATTATACTTGCTTAATGACAACTTGAATTTTTGTGCTGAGACATTTTGCTGTCTGCTCCCTGGAAATTGAAGCACCAGAAGCATGAACTCCACGCTAGCCTGCTGAGGTCTGCACTTAGCAAGACTGAGAATGTGAGGTGGGAGCAGAGGTTCTGGCATCTGGAAGGCTGGAGACAGGACCCTGCCTGTGCTCCCCCCTGGTGTCGCGCGGCTGGCCAGGATCTTGTGGTTCCGAGGGGTCTGGGACCAGAGCGCCCGCAGCTCTGCCCTGCTGCTCCTGGCAGTGTGTCTTCCACCTCACACCCCGTGGCTTCCAGCCGCATTTGCCTCCTCTAGAAGCAGGACTGGAACACTTGAAATGCCTTATGGAGCTGTTGGGAACATGGATGTGGCTCAAGCCCAAGGCCTGGCAGATGATAAGGGGTCAGTAGCTGATGAGTAAAGTACTGGAGCACCACCAGTGGGCACCACCACTAATGGATGTGCATGATGGACCACTTACAAAGGGCTTTCACAGACCTCATCTCTGCCTCCCTCACAGACCTGCTAAGTGGGTAGGGGAAGGGCTGTGAAGACTCTGACTCCTACTTTGCTGTTGAAGGAATGGAGAAGTCAGAGATTCAGTGGCTCCCCAAGTTCACAGAGTGAGGAGAAAATGTACCCAGAGAACTTACCACTGTCTCCTTCTCAATGCCAAGACACTGCTTTATAATTTCCCATGGCTGCTGTAACAAATTACCACAAGCTTAGTGGCTTAAAGCGACCCATTTTATCCCCTTACCACTTTGCATGGCCAACGTTCACCGGGCTAACATCAAAGTGTCAGCAGGGCTGTGTTCCTGTTTGGAAGATCTGGAGCAGGATTTGTTCCTTGCCTTTTCCAGCTTCTAAAGGCCACCACAGTCCTTGGCTCATGTCCCCCTCCTCATCCTTAGATTCAGCAGCCTAGAATCTTCAAAACTTACTTGGGCTCCAAAATCCTCTTCTGCCTCCATTTCCACTTGATGAGACCCCTGTCAATACACTGGATCCACCTGCATGATCCAGACCAATGTCCTTGCATTAAGGTGAGCTCATTAACGACTTGAATTCTACCACCTTATTTTTGCAACCTTAATTCCCCTCTTCCATGTAAGATAACGTGTTTCCGGGTTTCAGAGGTTAAGATGTGCACAGCTTGGGGGCCATCATTCTGCCTACCACGACTAATAAAGAATTCACTTTAATAAGCAGGAAATTGACCCAAAGGAAAGGAAGGAATGAAAGGAGACATAATGAGCAAAGGATTTTGCTAAACATCTTGATAAATATACATAACTGTCGATACAACATAAACATAGGAATAATGGCAAGGTAAAACAAGTTGATGGAATTAAAAGACTAACAGCACAAAAGATGGAAAGAAATTATCAGAATTACATTTTTCCAATATTCTGCATCAGTAAGAAGTATGCATTTTAGACTCTGTTCATTGAAATACATGTTATTCTTGTAACATTAAACAATAGACAAAATAACGTAATTTCTGGTAGGCAAGGGAAAAGATAGAAAGGAACCAATTCATAGAAAAAAGAAAATGAGAAAAAGAATGGACAAAAGGGAATACAGAAAAACAGCAGAAACATATAGTGTGTTTACATAAGTGCAATTTCCTTCAATTTGCCCATTTAAAAAGAAGGGTTCTTAGACTAGGCACCATGCTATTCAGATGAGACATACAAAACGCAACCACAGAAAAAAAGACCAACCATAAAAGCTAGAAAAAGATATACCAAGCCTAAATAAATAAATAAGGCCAGGGGAGTAGTCATCATTAAGGTACATTTCCATCATGGATAGAAAATATAGGAGGTCCAGTTGAGTAAGAATTTTTGGATAAAAATGAGCAATTGTTTAATGTCAGGACACCCATGTAATATTTGGGACATAGCTATATTTTTAAATCACTTACTGTTTATCTGAAATTCAAATTGAACTGGTGTTCAGTATTTTGTTTGCTAAATCTGGCATGTCAAGCCCAGGAGCCCCTGGTGTGGGACTTCCGAAATCACTGGAATGATTTATATCAGGGTGGGAAGGTGGAAAGGTGCATGTGCCTTACAGCCCCAGGGCCCCCAGGGCGAGGGCAGAGTGCTCTCAAGGTAACTGCCAAATGCCTGCAGGTCCCGGCACGCCCCCTGACCGGAGCCACTGGGCCCCTCCCCCCTGCTGTCCTGCCCACCTCTGTGCAAGTTGGCCTCAGATCCAGGCTTCACCATAATAAATAGAAATGCCCGTGACAAAGCTGAAGCTCCTTGCCAGAGGCACACCTACGGAGCTGAGGGTCTTCAATTCGAGTTCTCCTCTCCTACGTTTGAAGACGAGGGCGCCGCAGTGGGTGGCTTGTGCTGGGCACACTGGACCTCCAGCTCAGCCTGAAGCCTTTCCCATCACACCCCGGGGCAGCCCCTTCCCTCAGCCTTCTCCTTGTTCTTCAGACACGTCACTGTGGAGAGCTCTGGGGACCACACAAAAAGGAAACCTCTGTGAAATATTAACATCTGGAAGGCAAAGTCTTCAAATCCAGCAGACCAAGGATCTCTTCTTTTTATAACTTTTTACCTGTGAGTTATGTGTGCCCCAGCCAAGGACATGGGCATTTTGCTCAGTAAATTTCTCACTTTTCAGTAAAACATGATGCTAAGAGCAGCCCCCTTGCCCACCCAGCTCTCAGCCTGGGCGCTGACTTTCCCAGGGCTGAGCCTTGGCCCATCAGGCACTGGCAAAGCCCCCCTCACAGTCCTCTCAGTCCCCTGGAGCTGGAGCCGCAGGACCCCCTGCTCAGGCTGTGCTGGGGCTCTTGACAGCCCATGAGTCCATGCAGTTCTGAGACCCTGAGGTCAAATGCATGCCGGGGACAAGGGCTTGCCGCTGCCGAAGCTGGGCTTTCCCTCATCGTCACCGATGAGCCAGATTCTCACAGGAAAATGCCTCACAGGCTGTGCTGTTCGGCTCTGCTTGACTCTTGAGGATTTGTCAGTATTGCTCAACTGCAATGAGCCAGCAAAGGCTAGCAGCCACAGAATGAAATCCAGGCTTTCTTTCCCACCAGATAAGGTTCTTGGTGAAGTCACAGTGACTTATTCTGGGAAATAATTCTTTGAGAAATTAGGTTAATGCTAACCTCTGCCAATTTCTCTGGGACTCTCTGGAGGAAATGTAAGGTTTTGTTTATGACAATACATCACGTAACATGGTTTCCCTGCTGATGAGACATTACACTGGGAGTGTGACCACGTGTATACTGAGCTCTATTAGTGATGCCTGGTGGGTGTATAGTCTTTAGAAGTTTGACATGTGTTATGCCATTTAATCCTACAGGCAGAAGGCATTGCCGCCGTTTCCTAGAAGAAGAAATAAGAAGGTTTCCTCACCAGCCCAGGGCAGGGGTGGTGGACGGTCTCCACACAGCAGCCACGAGTAACAGCACAGGAGGGGATGGACAACACCACTGGCAGGGTGCTTCCTAGGTCCCGGACGTGTATGTTAACATATAACGGAACAGTGTTCTGCGCAAGGTAGGCAGAAAGGTGCCCTAGAGGCAAATGGGGAGCTGAGCAAGCACCTCCAGCCCCCTGGCCTGCGTCCTCACCACCCACACACCGCTCCCTGAGCCTGTGGTACGGTCTCCTGGTGATTTCTTCCCTGTGATTGTCACCGCTTCCCCAACCCGGGCTGCCAATATCACAGCACTTAACACATCCTTCTGTCACTCAGGCTCACTTCCCTGTCTTCCCAATCAGGCTGTAAGCTCTGGAGGATGTGGACCCAAAATGACATCACAGTGACCCGAGACCAAGCCTGGTGAATAAATGGGCATCCAAAGCGCATCTAGTTCAAAGGCAAATGAGACGTTCCAGAGCGGTTACCCAGAGGTGATGGGCAGGACACAGAAGCAGCTGTAAAGTTTACTCTCCTGTCACAGTCCCTTATTTCTCAAGATGCATAGAACCTGATGGGGAAGATATTTTAACATTTGCTTCGTTAATATTCCCATATCCTAATTTTCATGACAAATATTCTAAATATCAAAACAAATTGTTGCCCAAAAATTTCCGTGTATGCTCTATTTAATCTTCTTTATATAAAGGGTGAATTTAAGCAGATCCATCCTTTATCCATACCTAGAGACATGTCAGGAGAAGAGGCACAGAGACCTAGAGTTCCCAACTCACCCCGGGTACACTGTTAGGGACACAGCACAGCTTTCCCTGGCAGAAGGACGCCGGGTGAGCCCTGGTCACAGTGACTCGGGATGGGCACACCAAGCCTCGCCAGGAAACCCCACCCCCAGCTGGAGCAGCGAGTTAGGGGGTCAGGCTCCATTGCGCAGGTGATACAAGGCACGTTGAGGCAGCCCCTTCCTTCACCCTTCAGCCCGTGGTTTCCATGTGACCTGATCTTGCCAAGACCCTGGTTTTTTTGGAAGCAGTGCAGTAATGGGACAGAATGCATCACAGCATTTTTGCACAGGGACAGGTTCTTCTCCTGTGTGAACTGTGTATATGGCCTCTCTATTTTAAGAATAGCCAAGCTTTCTGAGCACTCATTGTATGCCAGGCATTTATCCTGTGTCTTCTCACGTAACCTTCCTTACAATCCCATGGATTGGACATTATTACTATCCCCATTTCATAGGTGAAAAACCCAGTGCTTTGAGAGGTTGCCCGAGGTCACAGCAGGCGAGCAACGGCCTGAGTTTGTGTTTTAAAAGCAAACTTCAGCTAATCCAAGGCCACACCGGCCAAAGCAAGAAATGTCACAACTCACACTAACCCTCGGGTGGGAGCCATGTCCGTTTCTCCCCCTCTTTCCTGGCCATGTTGCCTAATTTAATTTAGTTCCAGAGAGTCAATAAATTTATTATTTTAAAGGAAAATGAAAACATTCCAGAAGAACATTTGAGTATAATTTCAAGCTCAAAAGAACACAAAGATCACTTTACAAAGAAGTTTTATAATGAATAAACTCTTCATGGGGGGTGGGAAGAAGCAGGAAAAATAAAGTTGGATTTCCTTGGGATCAATTCAGCTCTTTAATTCTGACTCTCAGTTACTAACAAAACATTCTCCTGTATAGCCCGTCACCCCACAGTTCTGTCAAACAGGAAACTACGGGAGACTTTAGCAAAATCGATGCATTACTTTCTTCTAATGAACTGTCAGCTTTGCTATTGTTTTGAGAAGACATTTTTAGGAAACAAAGAAAACTAAATTCTCCAGAATTCAATATTTGCTGATAAGGGCTTGTTGTCTTCCTGGCCTTCTTCTATTAAGAACTTCAGAAGAATCAAAGGAAAGATGCATTTTCAAAAGAAAGAAAGAAAAGAGAACATTTAAAGAAAAGAAAGAGAAGAATCTAAATGGAACCTAATATTAAGAAAAATACAGTAATGGAAAAATAGGAAGTGGCGTTGCAGCTGACCTTCTACGACCCTGGGTGCTCTTGGCCGGCTCCTCCCCCAGACTGTTGCGGCCCTGGCACCCTGCTCCGCACCCAGGCCCTGTTTCTCTGGGCCTTCTCGCACTTGCCTGGGGAAGTCTGATCACCAGCTTCCTTCACCCAATAGTGAAGAGACCCAAACTCACACTTCCATCCCAACCCTCTTCCAGAGGTTCCAGTCCTCACCCTCCCACTGTTGGCCGGGCATCCCCTCCCACCTGCTGCGCAAATCCTGCAACAGAGGTTTCCCAAACCCAGCTCCTCATTTTCCACTCCCAGCACGCCACCCTCTTTAAGGGCTCCCCCTGTTCTCCTCGTAAAGTCCCGGCTCCTGTGCAGGGCCGGACAGTCCCTCCTGATGTACCCTGTGCTTCCCTCCAGCCAGACCTCCCAGGATGTGTCTTCTCAAGCTGCGAGGCGGCCCAGTGAAATGTTTACTTTTCAGAGCCAGTACCTTCTCACGCCTTGCATCTTCTCCTGCTCTTCCTTCTGCCTTGACCATTATTTCTCTGCCCTTTTTGCCTGATTAATGCCTGTTCTTCCTATAAATTTTAGCTGAGTGATAGCAGAGCCCTGGGAAGGCCTTGCACATGCGGGCTAGCACCGTCCGGTCCTTGCACTCACAGCAGCATGCCTGCTGCTCCCCGGGGACTGGCCAAAGGCCAAGCGCCCACAGAACCACAGACCTTTGGGAGCAGACAGTATTTATTCACTGTCTAATCTACAATGCCTGGCACACACCGGGCAGTAGCTCTGAGTCATCACTTCGGTGGGTGAGCAGGTGCTTTGCTGCCCAAGGGGAGGCCTGAAAGCAGCTTTAAAGCGCTTCTGCACCCCCCAGTTGGGGGGGCAGGGGTGTTATCTACCTCCCCACACTTACCCTGGGCTGCCTTGTTGGGTGCCTCCTTTCCTTCCCACCATTTCCACAACCTTCCAACAAGCAAGAAACTGTATTTCTGAACCTTTAATAACCAACTTCCTTGGGCAGCCAAGGAATGTTAGCGTATTTCATGGGGAAAGCAGTAGTTCACGCGCGTCAGCCCTCTTGGCCTGGCATGCAGGTAGACAGGGAGGAGGAGGAGGGGGAGGCGTCAGCAGACCCCCAGGGAGGGCGCCACAGAGGTTGCCACGGAAGTCTGGCAGTGGTCTGCCCTCATGCATCAACACTGGTCACAGGAAAAAAGGTGGACGAGCCAGCGACAGCACGCATGAAAAAATGAATTGATGGATTGTTATTCGGATCACGACTGCTGAGAACCCACCTTGGGTAAGGCACCATAGGAAGGACTCTAAAAGCTTACATCTGATGCTGGGTTATTTTTGCCCCTCAAGGCTTTCTCCAAAGATCATGAAAATACTGGAAGTCACAGGATCAATGCAGTGTTACTGCCTAGAGGGTCAGCTTTACTCAGTGATTAACCAACACGGCAGGTAACAGAAAATATATTCTTGTCACGTTTAGTATGAAGCCCTTAAAAAATGAAAGGCCTCCAAGACTTCTGCCTCTGTGCCTGGTTGCCAGAGATCGGGTTCGGGCCCCCAAATGAGGCAGTTCAGCCTGCATATCGGGCTGTCTCTCGGGAAAAGAGCAGGCGATATTGTCAGCGGAGAAGCTTTACCACGGTTCCCCTGAGCACTTGGAGAGCCACATTGCTGGCCATCCTCCGGAGAGGGGCTGTGTCTTCTCCCATCCCGCCCGCTGATCGCTGGCTCTCAAGAAGCCCGAGGAAGTTGGGAGGAGTTGAAGGAGGAGACTGAAAGAAAGTTCACCATTTACAACCATGGAAACGTGGGGCACTGAGGTGGGCATGGACTTGAGGCCCAGGGAGCCCGGCCTCTGCTTCAGGCACCTGTGTGACCTGGGGCCGCAGGAGCCCCCAGGAATCAGAACCCATCTAGAAAGACCAGGAGGTCTTGGGTCCCGCTCCCCACGGAGCCCAGGCAGTGTGAGCTGGGGTGGGGGTAAGCTCTCCTCACTGCCATCACTTGGAAGGTGGGCTCTTTTACCGACTCGCTGTAGATATGCAGCCACATTTATAGTAAAGGCAGGAAAGAGAATGATAACGAAAGTAAGAACAAGCAAGGCGATTTTCTTCAGTTTCATTAACACCCACACCTCCCTCTCCTTTCCTGCGTATGTACCAGATGCTATGCCAGCTCCCAGCGGCGGAAGTCTCCCCGGGGGCTGCAGGCGGCTGGACCACAGCACACCACCCGGGAGGGCATCCCCAGCTTCGCGGCACCGCTCACTGACTGGCGTTGTGCAGCAGGAGAGGAGCAGGAGAAGACAGTGTAGCAGCCCAGCCGCGTGGAAAAGGGCAGGCCAGGGCAGGATGGGGTTAAAGGCCATTTTGACCCAGTTGGGAGGCCACACCGCACTACCTCCCCCATCAGCTCTTGCACTCCGCCCTTAAGCACCCCAGGGCCAGGCACCAGACAGCCAGGGCCAGCCCCACGCCCCAGAACCGCTGAAAGAATCCAAACCACCAATCCGAAGCCTGCTACCCTGCCTTGCCACGTCCTTCCCACCAAAAACACAGTTTAGGCCTTGCCCAGAGTTCCCCTTTCTTCCTCTGCCTCCTGAGCGCTGGGGCCCCCACATTTCTGTTCTCCCCAGAGAACCGTGCGTGTAACAAGCCTGTAAAAGGCTCCTGGTCCCTCTCCCTGGATCTGTCTCTGGCCTCAGCACACCTCACCCAGCGTATTTTGGTGGAGACAGGAGGGTCCCCTGGTGCCCAGGCAGCCGCTGCCCCAGGATAATCCCCAGGGGTCCCAGGAAAGAGGCTCACAACGCCCCTAGTGGAGCTAGCGCAGCACTGCCTGAGGCTCCCACGCCCCGGGTCTAGAGGACTGAAGGCTGCTGAGTGAGCAGGGAGGATGTGGTACCTCTAGAAGCTTGCCTGTCAGCAGGTGAGAAGTTTGTCCCAAATAATTTCAGTGCTGCTAACTGGTCAAACAGCACACAAATGAACCTAGAATCTGTCCCCACGTTGTCCTTTTCCCAGAATTCCCACTTCTATGTCTTGCTTCGTGTGCTCCTCTGATGTAAAAACATTTGGCAGCTTTTCCCAAAAAAGTTTAGCTGCCAAAATCAAGAGGTTCTATAATTTAATCTGGTTATAAAACCCCCTAAGGAAAAATAATGATGAAAAGGTTTTTGGTAGGAAAGTTATATTGTGGAAAAATGATTTGGCCAGTTATGTAATCGGGTTTACTTCTAAATAGTTAAGTGTATACCCAGAAATTTATATATTCTGAGATGTGGTTTTTCTTTGAAAAATCACTGAATTGTGCTAAGAGCGTTGAGGTTTAGCTAACTGATCTCTTTTTAATGATGTAAAGCAGACTACACTTCCATTTCTCTGAGAAGTAAGAGCTGCTTCCCAATCTACTCAAAGAGAGATCAGTGCTTTGCACAGAATGATTGAAAAATATTGTTTCAACAGAGAGACTGCTGCTCCAGATTTCATGAGTATCTTTCAAAATTCTGTTTTTATTCTTCCATAGAGAATTAAACACAAGGAATTCACAGCATTACAAGTAACTTAAAGATCAATGAACAAAACATATTGAATCTTGACTTAGAAGATAGTTCCTGTTTTTAATGTATTTTCATTTGTTTGGAAGATAGTGACCATGTTGAACTCCATCTAAGCCCCATCCTCCTGGAAGGCAGCTGAGAAATGTCTCCACGTATTCGTGGGCCCAGAACTGCACAAACATGAAGGTGTCCTGCCCTCCCTCATCCTGAGGGAAAACCATGTCCCTCCTTCCTCAGTGTTGCAGATAAGACTCTGCTCCCCTGCCCTGCAACTCCCAAAGAACTTGGACAACCACCCCCCCATCCGTCTGCCTCTGCAGATGCCCAGGACCCTTGCTTTTCTTGAGGCACCCTCCTTGGTGAGCCTTGTGCCAGTCGTCCCTGAACCGGCAGTGTACCTGTTTTTCCCAGTCTGGGTGCCATGACTCGGATATGACCAGACTTCACCATGAACCCCTGTGTACTCCTCCTGAGTGGCTAGGCCGTCAGCGTGCTCGGGGCTCCATTCCTGACTTGTGACCCAGGGAGCCGAAAGTGGGCTCCACGCCCGAGGCTGTGCTCAGGGCAGCATGGACGGGATTCCTCCCCACCGAGAATAGAAAGCTCCCCAGGATGGACCAGTGGGCTCTGTAGTGTTATGCTTACTCGTGATTCGAGACTAAATTTTGAGTTGAAGCTATAAGCCGCCTCTCTCGGATATATACTTATATGTCTGTAATTCAGAAAGGCCTTCACCTCTCATTGTTCAAGGATGTAACATTTCCCTACCTGCAGATGGTATTAGCAAATTAGATTATAAAAATCTTTTTTAAGTCACAGAAACTCTGTTCTGATTGTTTAGAGATAGTGAGGTGCTTACATGAATTGAATATTCCCAGGAAATGAGGAAATAGAGTATCTTTCAAAGTGCTTTTTTAAAAAGTACTCTTATAGAAATTCAAGTGTTTTTCTAATTTAAATGTTTTAATAACTCAAGCTCACATAATTTAGGTAACCTTTGGTAAATGAACTGGTTTAATGTTATGTATTTAATAAAAAGTATATTTCCAGTGCTAAATATAATACAAATGTGTATTTTTATTCTACCTGGATATGTTCTTCTTAAACCTACACAGGTTTACTTATCAAATAAGCTAGCATTATTTCAACTAAATACTTCAGATAATGAAAAATGAGATTTGTGTTTAACCCCAAGTTTTGACAAATTTTATGTTTATACAAAACATAATTATAGTGTCAGCTGTGAAGATGGTTTCCAAGGTCTTTATGTTACTTAAAAGTTGAATCAATACTAAATTAGTTAACGGATATTCATTAGATTTCTAAATCATTTCTAAGTAAGAGAATGTTGAAACATTAATTAGTAAGCAACAATCTTAAGTTTATATACTTTTTTGCCTCTTGTTTTTCTATGTAGAGAGAGGTTGTATATATATGGGTTTGTTAATGAATGTGTCCAATTTTGTGACTTTGAGAAGTTATACTATAAGGGATGTGTATGGACATAAACAGTTGTGAGATATATGTTCATGAGCTCTGTTGCAAATTGCGGGGGTGTGGCAGACCCTTCAAAGTTATCTGCCTCCTAGTTTATTTACTCTGTGAAATAGAAGTTACTTTGGGTAAAAGTTATAATCCCTATATGTGAATGAGACTCTACTAGAAGCAGAAGGGAGAGAGGAACAACTTTGTATGCAAATATGCAGGATATTTTTTTAGGGAAAAAGAGAGTAGTTTTGTCCTAAAGTAAAATGACTGGTTCGTTCCAGAATAAGGAAGAAGAAAGTGTAAGACAAAACCTGATGGGTATAGAAAGTCGTGGAAGGTTCTAGGAAAGGGAGTTTTATCTGCAGTGGTCAAAGCTGGCTAAGTTTTAATGAGTTTGCTTATAAGATTTCCAGAACGGACTTGCGTTTACATTTTCCTTGGGCGGCTCTAAGAGAATGTAAAATGTTCTCTCTCACCCTCTGAGTTGCCTGCCTAGAAGGCAAAGATTTGTGACTTATCAGAACTTCCTTTTCTTTGTGATGACTTCATCAGGTCCCTAATTATTTAGGAGACCAAGTACTCTCACTTTTGAAAGAGCTAAGGTTCCTTACAGTCATATTGCCTCCTGTTTTCTTTTAAAACCTTGTATTGTCACCTTGGTTAAGTAGATAGCCAAGTCCTGCTCCTCAGTAATCCATGATTTTATCTTAATCATGGGTCCAAATTTTTTTACGACTTTTGATATTTTGCCTTCCTAAAATCAAATCTTAAATGATATCTTTTGCACCCAAAACTGTCTCTGAGATTTCCCAGAAGGCCCCTGGAAACTCACAAAGGATTTCACCTTGTCACAAGAGAGGTGCTAGAAGTGATGAGGTTTATTTGGTATGTAACTACTGAGGCAGTCGTCGTATCAAAAGAGCTGCTTCAACTTCCCTGGGTTAACTTTGTACGGGCAAAATGCTGTGGACATAACACCGCAGACATTGTGTGCTGTGTGCTGTGGACATAACACCGCAGACATTGTGTGCTCTGTGCTGTGGACATAACGCCGCAGACATTGTGTGCTGTGTGCTGGGGACATAACG
>JAQQAC010004068.1:8021669-8111844 GCA_029783875.1 Phataginus tricuspis
CTGTGTGCTGGGGACATAACGCCGCAGACATTGTGTGCTGTGTGCTGCGGACATAACGCCACAGACATTGTGTGCTGTGCAGGAAGCCCTGGAGGTCTGTCTGTGCCCCTGCTCTCCAGATGCTCTTACTCAGTCCTGGTGCTACTTTACTGATACCAACATCAGAATAGTGTTATCAAGCATGATTTCAGGTATTTTTTAAAACATCAAATTGGTCTTAACTTTACTTCTCATTTGAATCTGGCACCTTCTCAGACACTGGTTTCCAACCGGAACCACACGTCCCTTACATATGAACGTTTATTAACGCACAGATATCTGGGATCTGCTCCAGCTTCCCCACTACCCTTACTCGATGTGTTTAATAGAGTGTTGATGTATTTCAACTATATATTCATCAGATACCTGTTTATTTTCTCTACAAAGATTATGTTCATCCATCTGATCAATTAAATGTAATAACCATTCTTCTTTGAAACTGAAGTTAATCATGCTTACAGGTATTTCATTCCAGATCGGTGGACCCTCTTTCTTGTCTTGTTTCCCCTGCCAAAGCAACAGCCAAATGTCCTTGTCAGTTGCTCTATTCTTGTTATGAAATCTTGTCAGACTTTCCACTGTTGACAAGTATCTGTAATAAGGTGACCATGGCCATTCTGCGCCTTTTGTTATCTACAGAGTTGTCCTTTTAATCTGACACTTGAACATTTGCCATCGGCTTCAGGCCAGAGTGCTTGCCTTCAGCAAAGGTCTGTCTGGGAGCCCTGGGGAGGGATCTGTGCTTGGGTCTCTGCTGCGGCTTCCACCATAGCGATGGACTGGCCAGATCCCCAGGACTCCGGTTGAGAAATAGACAGGTTCAGAGGCTGCAAACCCAGGCACCGACAGGACAAGGATCAGTACGTAGGCCTGAGTGGGCAGATGAGTCTCCGTGGTAGTGCTGTCTGAGCACCACTGACAGTTCAGTGTTCTCATTGCTAAATGTAAAATGAAGTCCTTTTGCTTTCCTCTTAAGTTACCTGTAAACTGTCGCATTTTAGTAGCTCTATTTCTACAAGCTGAAATGAAACATTTGTAAGTGATGTCTTGTTCCCCCTGCCTGGCCCCCCAGAATTCAAAAACTCCAATGAGTGTTCTTTCATTTCATGGCGACATAAGGGTCTTGGTTCAGCAAGAATCTGTTCTTCTAGTAATAGGACATAATAGGAAACTGGTTACATATCCAAGGCCTTCCCTAAAATGTCACATTTGAGAATGATGGTTATTTAATCAGACACCAGCAAACACTTTTAAAGAACTGAAAGTTATTTTATGGAGCTGATGCTTACAAAACTCTTCCAGGAAAAGCAGCCTGTACCTGGCTAACACGTTCCCAGCTTCACAGGTGAGCAAGGAAGTCCGTTCTGGCAGGGCCAGGAATCAGGATATTTGGGGGGACTTTGAAAGGAGAAGAATTCACCCAAATTTATAGACATTGCAAGTGAAATGTGGCAATGGGTTTTTGTCTTGGCTTCCTAGCCTCCAGAGGCTTTTGGAAATTCAGTGTGAGATTTCTAATGAGAACTTCCAGCTTAAGTTAAGTTAAGAAGCCCTGGGTAATAAAGTATCACCCTGGAGCAGCCCCTCTGTAATTAGGCAGGTCAAGAATAACACTTTTTTTATATATCTTTAATCAAAAGGGGGTGACTGTAGAGAGAGATTTAGTGTTTCAGTAGAGGCCCGCAGCCTACCCTGCAGGTTATAAGGTTCCAGCCCATCCACTGTCTCCCTGCGTCTATAAACTCTAGGCCCCTTTGGGGCACCACTCATGATGAAGCTTCTCTCTGCCAAAACTACCTCTTGAATTATCCAGTGCATTTTGTCTGCCACAATAATATTGGGTTTTTTAAATTTATATAACAAAAAATATTAGAATACTGTCATGTAGTTCTCCAGGCTGTAGGTGTGGTTCTCTGGTGGCACTGCTAAAATCATACCTATGAACTGAGTCGCTCGTAGCTTCCCCATGCCATGAATGGGTTTCTTTCCCAGTGGGCAAGTTTTTCATTATGTCATGTCATGTTTTTATTGAAACAGTTTATAAATGTAGACACAGTTTGCACACCTAGTAGTAGATATTCAATACATTTTAGTTCAATCTGAGACCTTTTATACTGGGCATATTTTATTATTGCCCCCTATACACACACACACACACACACACACCACACACACACACACACACACACACACACACACACACACACAGGGCCTAGAGGAGTGTTACACAAGGAAGGTACTCTGTATCACAACTTGGTTGCTTAATTGATGGGCAAATAATATTTATTGATGACCAGTCTCCCAGATTCTCTGTGTGTGTGGAGGGTTTGGTCACATCCAGGCTCTGGAGGCCATCGCCCGGTTTTCAGTCTGATACCAAAATGTAAAGCATCCGGCTGCCCCTCTGGACCTGAATACTTCCCATGCAGTTCCCAAGCCCTTGAAACATGGCTGGTGTGAACCAGAACGTGCTCTAGGTGTCCACCTTTCAAAAACATAGCATGAGAAAAAGAATGTAATTATTTCCCTAATAATTTTATATTGATTGAATACTGATAGCTAATGTCTGGATATATCAAGATAACTAAGTTATATGATTAAAATTAATTTCTCCTGCTCTTCAATTAATTTTTTAGTGTAGCTACCAGAAATGTTAAAGTTATGTGTGTGGCTCATATGGTATTTCTATTGGACAGCACTGTGGATCTCACCTCTTCAAAGGAGTCCCTACAAATGCACATGACCTGTAAGGGGTCAGAGAATTTACATGGGTCAGGGAATTCTGGGGCTTCTGTACTTTCACCTCTTGTCACATGACAGACTCACAAGCAGTGTTCCCTGAGTAGCAAATGCAAATGCTGGACCCAGGCAGGACTTCCCCACTAACCACCACCTGCTGACATTGATCAGAGCCCTGGCGCCCCGGGCACCTTGTGTTCTCAGCAGCTCACCAGGCCTGCAGTGGGCTCCAGGACCCCAGGCGCGGGGTACAGTAGGCCTCTAGCTGTGGCTGCCAAAGGGCCATCAGCTCCTGCTTTCACGCCTCTATTTCAGGCCTTCCTCAGCAGGTCTCTTAATTATAAAGCCATAGGACATTCATTTAACAGTCCCCGGGGGGCTGTGCTATGGTGTTTAGTCCTGCCTACATTGCTGTGTAAAGGCTGCAGCTCAGGCGGCCTCCCCTGGAAGCTGGGGGCAGGAACCAGACATGCTGGAGCTCCTCCGGGAGGCTCCGGGCCCGCAGAGCTCAGCGGCAGGGGTACTCCAGGGGGCTTCACATGTCACTGCCGTTCGTAGGTCTGCCCTTCCTTCGCTGAGGGGCAACAGCATGTGTAACACATTATTGTAGGTTCCCTTTGTATTTCAGGAGAGCATCCAGTGTGTTGTCTTAGGCACTGGCCTTTTCCCAGGCATCTGTTCCCTCCAGGGCTGAACCAGGGAAGGCTCTGTGAGAAGGACGACATGGCAACCCCAGCACAGACCCTGGAGCCTGTCTCCCAAAAGCGGTGGAAATATGTCTCACAAGGTAATGAACAGAAGCAAAATAACACAGTACATCCACTTTATTGAACTCAATAAATAAATACTACTTTAACTGCTACCAGATCCTAATGGGCTCAACAACCATCAATTAAGCAAACAATCCATAAGATTTAGGACAGAACTGTCATTAATCTGAGCTTGCTAATGAAATTGCTTATACAGAGCATAAATGCCAATCTTCAAACTGTTCTTCAAACTAATACAGAGCATAAAAGGGGCCCTGAGACTCACTCTGTGAGACCCAATTAACTGCTGAGTTCTGTAGGGTATGTGTGTATCACACAGTTTTTGATAGAGAAATCCAAACGCTTTCTCATTTTTCAGATGTAGCTTCTTTCTTGTTTAATATTCTATTCCTGACATTTTCACCTCAATTTTTTGAGACTTTAAAAAGCTGGAAAATACTCATTTTACTGTTGAAATCTATTTAATATAGTACCTAGTTCCCACATTTAAAAAAAAAAGGCAGAAAATGGGAAGTAGGGAGCAGGGGTATGAGTTAGGCAGCCCAGCAGAGCCCAGGGCCAGGCAGATGGCCACCCAGCAGGTGGGTGCTTACCTACATGGAGGGAGACTGAGCAAATAGCAAATACACTAAAGGTAGGGAGCCAGGTTTTCCAGTCAGGCAAGTACTGCCAGGCCCAAAAAGAGGAGGGTCAGAAAGAACGCTTGGCCTTGGCCTGAAGTGTGCAGGGCTGGTGTGAACACGTGGTTTTTGGTATGAGTTGATAAATGTAGAGTGTAGGTGCATATGTGGAGAGCTGTGTGTAGAGATATAGATATATGACATATATTTCCTAACACTGTCCACAAAAGGTTCTGGAAATAATGACACACCCCCAGAAGGCCAACACCCAAATCCTAGATCTTGGCTTCTAAATATAACTTTTCAAAACTAAAAGAACCAGGGCTCTTTCTGGAAATGGCTGGTTCAGGACAGGAGCAGGGAAAGGACAAGATGAGCTTAGAATGTTTTACTATGGTAGGAAGTAAGCATGTGTGCTCGAGGAATAATGGGGACAGGTCAAAAGGACACAGAAGCCACACTGAGGGGGCTCTCAGTGACCAAGTGTAGGACAATCTGAACATCAAAACAGAGATAGTAATGAATTATATCACACTAACACAGGAGTCCATGAGCTGTCACTTTAATAATTTAAAAAAATGCATGCACACATACATGAAAGAGAAAGTTCTTCCTGGAAAAAAAAAAACATTTTGGCAAGCATCTATTCTTCTGGCATGAAACATCAATGGGTGACGAATGAGATTGTACATAGTTTCAAAGTTATCTCCACACCAAATACTTACTGACTACAAAGAGAATCAAAAGTGACTTTATAGTGGAGAAACCTGCTGCACAGTATCTTAACCATGTGATAAAATTTAATGTCACAAGAAATGAAAAAAAATCAACATCCATTTGTCAGTGATAAGATGCGATGAGAATCTAATATTGTTCCTTTGATATTTTGGTCAAAATACATATAAACAGGGTCTAGTCATGAGGAAACTTGTTATCATCCCAAACGGAGGGATAGTCTACAAAATTATTAGCCAGTAACCTTTTTTAAAGACCAAGGTCACAAAAGTCAGGGAGACACAGAGAAACTATTCCAGATCAAAGAAGGCAAAAGAGATGTGATAAAGCAGGTGCAGTGTATAGGCCAGGATTAGATCTTTTTCCTCTAACATTTATTATTATGATAATTGGAAAAAGTTGAATGGGGTCTTGGTACTTTTTGGCAACTTTCCCTAAGTTCTAAATTGTTTCTCATTAAAGAGTTTATTTTTAAAAGTCTTTCATTGCTCATTTTTACCCATGACTGATAAAATTGTTTTCCTATATTTAAAATAGGTGAAAATTACACCTCACAAATGTGTTAGTGTGTGTACATAAGATAGGCAGAAAGATGGGAAGGAGGGTAAATGATGTCTTAAATTTCAGCTAGATATATCTATACATAACATCACAAACACATACATATGACTGAACTTTCAGGTATATCTTTTATCTAAGAACACAAAAGCAAACTCTTCTATACTTCACATCAATTTAAACTTCCATCTCCAATAACGCATTCCAAAATCTCCTGTTGGGCAGTGAATTAGAACTGCAAAAAACGGTGTTTCAAGAAGCCCTCAGGGTAGGGTTAAGTAACGGTAGGGTTCTCTGAAAGGATAATCTTTAATTTAAAATGCCTATCAGAAAAAACTTAGTTCTCACAGATGTTAATGTCACCAGGCCACTAGGCTCTGACTCCAATCTGCTCCGCAGTCCACTGGTCAGTCCCTGGAATGCTTCGAGGTCACCTGCATGAGGGTGGAGCTGCTGAAAGCTCCTGGAGCGACACAGGGGCACAGTTGTGTAGGTGAGCTGGGGGTGCATGTTTCCCAAGGCTGTGGGAGTGGGTCCCCCACCCAGTAGGTCCTGCACATTTCGGGATGACCACATATACATTTTATGCCCGGTTACAGACTCAGCTATAGGCCTTTTTCAGAATCATTTCCTTCCTACCGTCAACTTTTTTAAAAAACATTATTTCTGGGACATTTAATGCTGACCAACTCTTCTAAAGATTTCAGCAAACGAATCATTATAATTACTCTCATGATTAGCCTGAAGGAATAAAAGGAGTGAAGAACAAGACCCAAGGTGCCGAGCACTGCTGCTTTACCAAAGATTCCTTGGAAATCTCAGTGGCTCCTCTCTGTCTGCCCAGTCCTTGAACTTCTGCTCCTAATTTCTAAGATTTACCCAAACTCTGTGAGAATCTGGGAGTCCTTGCTGTCTGGTGAATACAGCGGTTAAGGGCGAGCAGAAGAGGGGTCTGTAAAGAAGAACTCTGGCCAGCAAAGCATCTCAACCAGATGACATCTTGGAGGAGTCTTTGTACACCAAAAGCCACAGCAGATCTGTGCTGGGCAGGCATGTCCCAGCTCTGAACCTGGGACCTGAGACAGCTGGGGATCCTTGGATGACCAGACAACTGGATACTCCCACAGCCTCAGGACAGGCTAAGGGAGCAGTCTTTCCCTCTGACTGACTGTTACACAGATGTCTGCCCGCAGTGAGTACAGTACAGCCTTTCACCTCCCCTTGACAAAGGGATCTGTGACTCCAAGTATTTTTATTCTTCCCCAAAACACCTTGTTCTGAATCCTGGATATTGGTGTCGAGTTGAGGCCAGTGACTGGGGAGAGGGAGAAAAGTGGGCCACTGGGCTCCTCCCTCAGATTGTTTACCAGATTCCCTTAGCTACTCTGCAAACTTCAGGGTTTTGCAATTTCATTTTGAAAGGCTTGAATGAAGTCTTTATATGTAATTCAGTCATTTCAGGGTTGGGTCCAGTCCGTGGGCCTGAATATTTATTTACACAACTTGACCCAAGGTTAGCTCATTTTAGCGGCTGTAACTATGATTTGTTCTTCAGAGACCTCTGCAGCCAAGCACATGCTGTGACATGGAGAAGCATTTGTAAGAAAACCAAAAATCAGCTTCAGCAAAGCCTTTTAGACAAAGCCACATCCTTGCATCTTAGCAGAGGCAGTTATCTCCTTGCAACTGCTGTGATGGGCTGGAGCACTCCTTGACAAGGCCGCCCGCCCTACGGCCTGAGCAGCCTAGAACCCCTGGGCTGGATCCCACTCCTGCCAGGAGGCACCCAGGGTGCTGCTTCCATGCACAGGAGCACAGGAAGCCAGCTTCCTGGAGACCCAGGCTTGGAGGAGAGTTCTGATCTGGACACCAGAACAAATCTGCTGCCGGGGTGCCTGCTGCAGAGGCACGCTTGTCCAGAGCTCCCCTCACCTCTTCATTCTTGGCTTGTTTTCCAGCCAGTTGGGCACTCACTGCCAGGTGTTGTTACGTTGTGTTTTGTTTTTCACTGTTTCCCAGTTTTAAAGTAGATTCGCAGGTCATAGGTCACAGGTCAGAGGCCATGCAGACAGAGAGCATGCGCATCATCTCGACTGTGCAGGGGCCCCGTGAACGCAGGCGCACCCTGTGTGGTCCTTAAGAACCACACACTGCTTAACTGCTCTTGGAGGCGGGGATGGGACCTGGAATAGGCAGACCTTACACCACACCACATCAAGCTTCGAGAATCAGACAGAAAATACGGCTTTTTGTGTCTCATGCATTAGAGATTTTAGCAGCAATGCAAGTACCAGGGGCTGGTGGCAGGACATGCAGACAAAGAACTGGCAGCCCAGGTCACAGTATGGAGGCAGACACAGACAGTGTCTGCCCTTGTCACCACTAAATGTGGGAAAGAGGCCTTTAATTAAAGAAAAAAAAGTCCTCCCCACCCAAGCAGTCTTACTCAGCTGCCCTCGGTTCTGTCCCCTCCATGTCCCTCCTGCTTGGCACAGTGCCTGGCATACCTTCTGTGCTCAGTATTTGTTAAATAAGCCCATCACAGGGACAGAAAGATGCTGCAGAAGGAACTGAAAACATGCTGGGTTGTAGGTCACTGGTTTAGGTCAGTATCTTAGGTTTGAGTAAATGCTAAGAGAGAGAGAGGCTAAAAGCATCCCACAGGTCAGAAAGCAGAACTGGTGGGCACACACATTACTTCCCGGTCCTTGTAGTACTTTGTCAACCGGGGTTTCCTCCTGGGGACACTGAGTCACAGCAGCACCTCAGTGCTGCGGGCCCAGGACAGCCAGGATGGCGCTGCCATGGAAGGGGGCACATTTAGGAAGAGGCTTCAGCTGGATTGCACCTGAGTTCAAATCCCACCTCTACTACTTTCTAATTCAGCAGCCCTGTGAGAACCTCAGTTTCTGTCTGTAAACTGTGGGTATATATGAAGACAGAGGCTTTGTATTTAGAGTAAAGGTTCAGCTAATTTAAATAGTATTTGTTAATGCCTTTGGCAAGATATGTCTTCTGCCCTTCATCAGACTGGGTTAATTAGTTTAACCCACTGTCCCAACTGAAAAAAATTAAAGCCATAGCACTGTGTCCTGCAGCAGGGCCGAGGAGGTACATAAAAGAAGGGATATGTTTTAAGCATTTTGGATAGACTATTTAACCACGATTCTGACAGTACAGTTGTGGAGGTGGGGTTTTATTTTTAGGAAGCAGAGATCATTATTTCTCAAGGTGAGAATGGTCAGTGTTTCATTTTCCCAGGGACTGCTTTGGAGAAACCATCGGGAAACAAATTCCATTCTGTTTTTCCTCCATAACTGCAGACAGGCCGACCTGCACTGGATTCACACCACTGAGCTCCCCCGCAGGTCCGGCTGTGCTGCAAGGCTGAGCTGGATTCCCAGGGCTGCTCTCTGGAGCGGCGGGCCGGGGAGCCTTTGCAGCCCTTTCCTGGCCTAGACGCAGAGTCAGGGAGCCGGAGGCAGGGAGGTGGAAACCAGACCTGAATCCAGAGTTTCTGTCGCTTTTCAAAGCTGCCCAGATCTTCTTAGCTCTTTCTGGTGGGTATCCCAGTGACAAGCGGGGGTTTGGAGTTTGACTCACGGCCACGCGAACACAGGCTCTTCATCTCTAATGGTCGTTTTCATGTACAAAAAAAAAGTAATCAGTGAAAAATAAAAACAAATACATTCTTCACTTTCAAAAGAACTAAAACAAAACAAACAAAATCCTGGGGGTGGGTGGTTTGCCTACAGACTCCCAGCTCCCAGGAACACAGAGTACCTTACACTTCCCGAGTTTCTGTGTCTTGTGGGGGACGCTGGGACGGAACCGGTCTCCTTTCCCATTTGACTAACGTTTCCTGGCTTCTCGGTGTGTCACTGTTCACGGAGCAAGCCAAATCCTTCAGTGAGAGCTGTGGGCAGGGGCCTTTCTTGATTCAGTAACACATACGGACAAAAGCCGCCGGCCAGAGAAAGGCATTTATTTTTATAGTATCACTTCCTTATTCCCCAAAATGATAACTGTTTGGATTACTTATTATTAAATCAGAGAGGGCAGAAACCTCAAATCTAATTTGGTTTTCACCATTTGTACCACTATTTATCTTCCCTTCATTATTTAGCTTGGGAAATTTTGAAAAAAGAACTTGGCCGTTCATCCCACTTTGTGTCTAGAAGTTTTAATGTGGTGCTTCTCAGCTCTGGTCCTTCTTTTTCAGCTACTTGCATTATTGAAACAGAAAGGGCCCACAAGGTGTATGTTTCTCTACAAATACTCTAAAATGCAGAGGGGAAAAAAAGCCCTAAGTAAAACACACATGAAAGCGTCGCACACATAATTTGGCCATCTAGCCCATGGGAGTCGAGGAAGGAGCTCCCAGCTAATGAGAGGCAGTGAGTAGGGACACAGACACACTGCAGATGTAGCTCTTCCTGCGTTCACCTCAGCAAGTTACATGGGACTCAGGAGCATCGGGAGAAGGTAAAGCGATGGACTTCACAGGATCCAAAGGGCAAAGACAGCATGACCCTCACGCAGAAGGTGGGAAGTTACCAGCAGAACTTGCACAATGTCCAGCAGTGAGCCGAGTCTGAGGACCTGGGAAGAGCAGCAGGCTTCAGGGCCTAGAGGAGGGCAGGCTGTGGTCACAGGGTCGGCCCCAGTTCCCGCCTGTGCCCTGCAATCCTTCACCACCCTGGGTGGACATCCCCTGCAGCTGTGACTCCTGCCCCACCGTACATTTCCATTCCAACAGGAACACATGTGCATTCGCCCTTCACCCCCACAGGGCCCCAGCAGAACTCACCATGTTTAATAACAACCGCCGGTGACACTTCTAGAAAATATCCCGGCAGCACCATTCAGGCATGTTTTTCCTTCCCTTCTTATTTCCAATCCATCCTTTGTACCCCAACTCAAGTTACTGGTTTCTTCAAATGATTCTTGACATTTGCCAATTCTCTCCCTCCTCACAGCTGACCGCCTGGCCCAGGGCCTCGTTGCCTCAAGCCTAGAGAGCAGCCAGGGGCAGTGGATGAGCATGGCACCAAAGGTGGGTTAGACCAGTCCTCCCCACCTTATTCCTTGTGTGACCCTCACCTACAGGCTCAGCTCTTTGAACTTGTTTAGTTATCAAAACTCCACTGACAAATCCTACTTTGTGGGGTTGTAGAGAAAGATACATTTGCAAAAATGCTTCATAGGGCAATGTTAGCCGTCTTCCCAAACACACCTTAGTCAGACCAGTTCCTGTGTCAGCAGCCACAGAGGAGTCCTCTTCCCCAAGCCCGAGCCTGTCTGCCTGCTGGTGAAGGCCTCCATGGTCTCTTCTGGGCCTCGTTGCAGACTGCATTGATCTCACGGGGCCCCAGCTCCCCATACTCTGCTCAGTTGGAGGCCCGCAACCCCACTGCATGCAGGCCTCAGACTGAAATCTGTCTTCTCTCTGTATCACTCCCCCTTATCACCTAAATCTGATTACTGTTTAATGCTCATCTCAGATGTAACCTCTAAGGACACTTTCTTGTCTCCTCCAGATTATATTGATCTCTCTCCTATCTCTAGTAATTTTTTTTAAACATAAACTTACATAGCAGTTACTATGTGCCAGGCCCTATTCTGCTTTTAAAAAAATATTATTGTCATTATCCCCATTTTACAGGTGGAAGCACAAAGGCGAAGAGTAATTTTGCCCAGGTCCCACAAGGAGCAGTTTGCAGAACCAGAATTTGACCCCAGGTAGGCCGACCACAGCCCCAGCCTAGACCACTGGGCTCCATCTCATAGACCAGATGCTCAGAGTTTGACATTTGATCCTTCTTCAATAGCTTTAAATGTTCCTTGAAGGAAGAAGTAACCTCTAGTATGAAGATTTTAGGGAGTAGACCAAGATAACAACATAGGAAGCTTCTGACCTCTCCTCCTTCCACAGACCCATGAATGTATGCTACACACAGAGCAATTTCCTATAAAAGAAATCCAAAAATCAGCTGAGTGACTTTTACATGTCAGTCAAATGAGAAAATACCCACATCAAAACAGCTGTAGTCCCTCTTTTTCAGCTACTTGCATTATTGAAACACAAAGGGCCCCCAAGGCCTATATTTTTCTACAAATATTCTAAAATGCATAGGGAAAAAAATCCCCCAGGTAAAACACACATGAAATCACTGTACACAAGACTTAATCACCTATGTGGGAAAGGTTGAGACACACTCTCTCCACGAACCCCCAGCATAGCACCATAAAATTAGGAGGGAACCCTCCACTCCCAGCTTCCCCCTGAGGGGTGAATGGTTTGGGCCATACATTTAGCACTCCAACTTTTAAGACTGTCACCTAAAGAATGGGTCCCCAAAACATCTAGCCATGAAAACCGGTGAGGCTTGCATCCTCAGAAGTATGACAAACAAAATAGTTATTAATGGGCTTGCAAGCCTTTGGCACAGTTATACACCCAGGGCTCAGGGCAGAAGGAGCAGGCAAAAATACCTGAGTCCAGGTATTTCCTAGGCAGGGGTACCTCTGCGTATTTTAAACTCTCTGCCTGACATTCAAGCATCTAATTTAGCACACTTTTAAAGGATGGCTACTACTACCCTTCCCAGAGACCACGGAAGCTGGAGGACACCTTTCTGCCTTCTCTACCTAGCCTACTCCAAGATGCCAATAGCTCCGTGGAAGGAGCTTGTACACATGTCTACCACCTGAGTTTCTGCAGCTACTACCCAAGAGATGGGCTTCTGATTACTGGACTCTGACAGCCAAAGAGGCTTCCGTTCATAAGTCCCACAAATGTAACAAAGAAACAATTACTAACAAGTGCAGAACACCCACACACACACACAGGGCAGAAGGAGCAGTCCTAAATGCCCATCTCCCAGTTTCTCCTGCAAGGAGCTTAACTACACACTTGGCCAGCTGCAGCCTGAGGTCCTGGTTTCCAATCAATCTGCATCTAGATGCTGACCACAGTCCTCCCCATTGGGACACTGATGGGTCTTGGCACACCCTCAACTACTTGGAGCCACTAAGAACAAAGAAAGCAGCTCGGACTTAGGGTCTTAGCAACAACCAATAACTTGGGCTGGGCTGATTGACAAAGTTCAATTCCTACACAAGACCACTTGATCAAGACTCAGGTAGGTGGCTCTTATGTCTTTATACAGAAACCAACACAGATAGTCAGGGAAAATGAACAGAGGAATATGCTCCAAACAAAAGAACAAGGTAAATCTCCAAAACAGATCTTAATGAAATAGAAATAAGTGATTTATCTGATAGAGCATTCAACATAACTATCTTAAAGATGTTCACTAAGGTGAGGATCAACACATAAACAAAGAGAGAATTTTAAGTGAAGAGGTAAAAAATATATAAGAGAACAAAACAGAAATCATAGCACTGAAGAATGTCATAACCGCACTGAAAAATTCAATAGTTATTCAACAGAAAACTAGATCAAGTAGAAGAAAGGATTAGAGAAACAGAAGACAAACCACTGGAAATCATTCAGTTGGAGAGAAAAAAAAACAAAAAATGAAAAGTGATTAAAATAGCAAGGAATTTATAGGACACCATCAAATAGACCAATGTACATATTATATAGGTCCCAGAAGGAGAAGAGAAGGAAAGGGGGGTTGGGGCAGAAAGGTTATTCAATGAAATAAAGGCTGAAAATTCTAAACTTGGAAAAGAGACAAACATCCAGTTCAAGGAAGCCCAGGGAGTTCCAAATAAGATGAATCTAAACAGACACATACTGAGACACATCATGATTAAATGGACAAAAGTTGAAGACAAGGAGAGAATCTTAAAAGTAGCAAGAGAAAGGCAACTTGTTATGAACAAGTGAAATCCATAAAACTATAAACCAATTTTTCAGCAGAAACTGTAGGCTTAAATGTAGTAGGATGATATATTCAAGGTATTGAAAGAAAAAAACCTGCCAACCATGAATACTCTACCTGGCAAGGTTGTCCTTCAGAATTGAGGGAGAAATAGTTTTCCAGACAAGCAAAAGCTGAGAGAACTCATTACCACTAGACTAGCCTTACAAAAAATGATAAAGGGAGTTTATCAAGCTGAAACAAAAGGATACTAATTTGTAATAAGAAAATATATCAAAGTATAAAATTCAATGGTAAAAGTAACTATGTAGTTAAAATCAAAATACTCTAATGTCATGATGGTGGTGGGTATTTCACTTATACCTCTAGCACAGAGATCAAAAGACAAAAGCATTGATAACAAGTATGACTACAATAATTTGTTAATAGATACACAATGTAAAAATCCAAATTGTGAAACCAAAAACATAAAAAGATGGGGAGTGTAAAAATTTACAGCTTTTGTATGAGTTTGAAGTTAACTTATTGGCTTAAAGAAGACTGTTATAAATATATGATGTTTTATTAAGCTTCATGGTAACCACAATGCAAAAATTTATCATAGATAAATAAAAGATAATGAGAAAGGAATCAAAGCATGCCACTATGGAAAATAATCAAATCATAAAAGACAAGAGCAAGAAAGGAACCAAGAAATTGCAAATAACCAGAAACCAATTAACAAAATGGTAATAATAATATGTCCATGCTTACCAGTAATTACTTTAAATGTGAATGGACTACATTTTCTAATCAAAAGTCATAGAGTGACAGAATGCATATGAAAATAAGACCTATAATATATGCTCCCTGCAAAAAACTCAATTCAGCTTTAAGGACATAAACAGAGTGAATGTGAAGGCATAGAAAAAGATATTCTATGGAAATGAAAACCGAAGAAAGCAGGAGTAACTATACTTACATCAGACAAAACACTTTAAAACCAAAAAACTGTACCAAAAAATAAACAAGGCCATTATATAATGATACAAGGGTCAATTCATCAAGAGGGTATAACTTCAGTAAATATTTATATGACCAAAATAGGAGCACCTAAATATATATAGCAAATATTAATTGAACTGAGGGAATAAATAGCAATTCATTAATAATAAGGGATGTCAATACCCAATTTTCAAAAAAGGCTAGATCATCTAGATAGCAAATTAATAATCAAACAAAAGATTTAAACTACATTTTATATCAAATAGACATGAGACATTTGTAGAATATTTGCAGAGCATCCAATATCAGCAGAACATACTTTTCTTCTGAAGCACAAATGGAATGTTCTCCAGTATAGATCATATGTTAGGTCACAAAACAAGCCTTAATAAACTTAGGAGGATTGAAATCATATCAAGCTCCTTTTATGACCAGTTGTATAAAACTACAAATCAATTACAAGAAAACTGGAAGCTCACACATATGTGAAGACTGAATAACATGCTACCGAACAACCAAGGTTCAAAGAAGAAATCTAAAGAGAAATAGAAAAAAGATGCCTTCAGACAAATGAAAATGAAAATACAACATACCAAAACTTATGGAATATACCAAAAGCATTTCTAAGAGGGAAGTTTATAGCACTAAAAGCCTACATCAAGAAACAAGAAATATTTTAATTAAGCAACTGTACACCTCAAGAAACTAAAAAAGGAACAAATTAAGCCCATAGCTAATAAAAGGAAGGAAATAAAGATCAGAACAGAAATAAATGAAATACAGACAATATAAAAGATCAATTAAATTAAGAGCTGTTTTTTTGAAAAGATAAAGTAGCAAACTTTTAGCTAGACTTACCATGAACAGAAGAGAGAGGATGCAGATAAAATTATAAATTAAAAAGGAGACATTACAACTGATAGCACAAATACAAGGGTCATATGAGACCATGAACAATGAATCCAAAAAACTGGACAGCCTAGAGGAAATGGATAAATTCCTAGAAATATGCAACCTACCAAGACTAATGCATGAAGAAATAGAAAATATGAACATACTGATTACTGGTAATCAAATTGAATCAGTAATCAAAACCTCCTAACAAACAAAAATCCAGGACTACATTGTGATGGGTAATTCGCTGGTGAATTCCACCAAACATTTTATGAAATCTTCCTCAAATTCCTCCAAAAAATAGAAGAGAAAAAATTTCCAAACTCATTTTATAAGGCCAAAATAGCCTGGCACCAAAATCAGACAAGAAGGCTACAAAAAAGGAAATTATGGACCAATATCCCTGATGAACATGGATGCAAAAATCCTCAACAGAATAGCATACTGAATTCAACAGCACGTTAAAAGAATTATATGAATGATCAAGTGGGATTTGTTCCAGGCATGCAAGGATGGTTCAACATTCACAAATCAACTAACATGATTCACATTAACATAATGAAGAATAAAAATTGTATTATCATCTTAATAAATGCAAAAGTGCATTTGATAAAATTCAGCATCCATTCATCATAAAAACCCTCAAACAATCTGGATATAGAGAGAATTTACCTCAATATAATAAAAGCCATATATGACAAGCCCACAGCTACCATCATACTCAAAGGTGAAAAGTTCAATCTTTTACTCTAAGATCAGGAATAAGACAGTGATGCTCACTCTTGCTGCTTTTATTCAACGTAACACTTGAAGTCCTAGCCAGAGAAATCAGGCAAGAAAAATAAAAGGCATCTAAAACAGAAATGAAGAAGTAAAGTTGTCTCTATTTCCAGATGATATGATATATATGGAAAACCCTTGAATTCAGTAAAATTTCAGAATATGAATTCAATACACAAAGGTCAGTTTGCATTTCTTTACTCTAACAATGAAGTATCAGAAAGAGAAATTAAGAAAACAATCCCATTTACCATAGCATCAAAAAGAACAAACTACTTAGGAATAAACTTACCCAAGGAATAAATTTACCTGTGAAAGACATATTCACAGAAAATTATAAGACATTGATGAAAGATATTGAAGAAGATACAAATAAATGGAAAGATATACTATGCTTATGGATTGAAAGGATTAATATTGTAAAATATTCATACTACTCAAAGCAATCTACAGATTCAATGAAATCCTTATCAAAATTCCAATGGCATTTTTCACAGAAATAAAATAAACAATCCTAAAATTTTTATGGAACCACAAAAGAATCCAAATAGCCAAAGCAATCTTAAGAAATAAGAACAAAGCTGGAGGTATCATACTTCCTGGTTTCAAACTATATTACAAAGCTATAGTAGTCAAAACAGTATGGTATTGTCATTAAAATGGCCAGATACATCAATGGAATAGAATACAGTCCAGAAATAAACCCACACATACACAGTCAACTAATTTATGAAAAGGAGCCAAGAATACACAGTGAGGAAAAGATAGTCTCCTCAATAAATGGTGTTGGGAAAACTGAACAGCCACATACCAAAGAATGCAACTGGACTCTTATCTTGTACCATACACAAAAAATCAACATGAAATAGATTAAAGACTTAAACATAAGACCTGAAACTGTAAATTCCTTGAAGAAAACAGTTGATATGCTCCTTGACGTTGGTCTTAGCAAAAATTTTTCAGATTTGACACCAAAAGTAAATGCAACAAAAGCAAAAATAAACAAGTGGGACTACATCAAAGTGAAACGCTTCTGCTCAGAAAAAAGAAAAACATCAACAAAATGAAAAAGCAATCTATGGAATGGGAGACAATATTTGAAAACCACATGTCTGAGAAGGGGCTAATATTCAAAATATACAAGGAACTTATACAATGCAATAATAAAAAAATAACAAGTAACCCAGTAAAAAGTGGGCAAAGGACATGAAGAAACATTTTGCCAAAGAAGACAGACAGATGGGTAACAGGTAAATAAAAGGTGCTCACCATCACTAACCATGAGGGAAATACAAATCAAAACCACAATGAGATATCACCTCACACCTATTAGAATGACTATTTTCCAAGAGATAAGAGATCACAAATGCTGGTGAGGATGTGGAGAAAAGGGAAACCCTTGTGCACGATTGATGGGAATATAAATTGGCACAGCCACTATGGAAAACAGTCTGGGGGTTTCTCAAGAAATTAAAAATAGAATTACCATATGATCAAGCAATCCTACTTCTGGGTCCATATGCAAGGGAAACAAAACTATTATCTTGAAGAGGTGTCCATTCAGATGTCCATTCAGATGGTAAACTTGGCACTTCAATCTTTACAAAAAAAGCCTGTGTGTTGATTTTTTTAAAACAAGATGGAAACAGAAGGTGTTTTTATTATTGCAGATGCACCTGTCCTGTGTAATACTCTTTCAATTGTGGATAGCTGGTGGAATCCACCCACCCAGCCTGTGGCTTATACATGACTCTAACTGCAAGAAAGTAGGGATGTCTAAGAGAGAGGTTTTCCTGGGAAAGCTTCTTGTTTCTACTGGAGGATAAACATACTTACATATTGCTTATGCCACAAATATTTAGAATTTAATATTTAATTAAAAGTTACAATTTGGGAAATTCTAGAAAAATCAAACATAGGCAGAGACTCTGCAATAACTGTGTGTGTGGCCTTATTTTAAGCATGAAGTGTTGGTGCTATTCTTATGATTTCCTCTTGAGTTTTCCTTGAATATTGAGCAATATCGGGAGTAGGAAGAAGTGGACTGATAAGGGCCATCCTGGCTTTACCCACCGTGTGTACTTGGAGAAGCATCTGAACTCCTCGGGGCTGTTGCCCTTCATTGAATGGCAGGGTAGGTGACCAAAGTGACTGCTCTTCCTACCTATAGAGGACCTGTCACAGACTACTGAAACATTGGGTATAGAAGCACTTAAGTTCTGACCTTATTCCTCTACTTCCAGGTCACCCCTGGGAAACACAAGGTTAACAGTGATGCAAGAGAGGAAAAGTAGAGCCTCAGTGGCCCATAGACCTGAGTTCTAACATCCCCCAAATGTCTGCAGTATCCCCAAGCCCAGAAGTCTCCCAGAAGATCTAAACAGGCTTCATATGTCTGCAGACACACAGGCACACACACCCTCCCAGGTGTGGCACAGACATTGGGAGCAGGCCAGGGCACATCCATACCTTCCAGAAGAGTGAGAGGGTATCTGAACACACAGCCATGACCCTCAGAGCTCAGAGCAGAGGGCAGCATTCACTGCACAGAAATGCAGGTAGACAGTCAAGCTTCAGCCAGCCTGGATTCCACACCAGCTAAAACACGGTACAGTAAAATTAATGTAGTTAATGACAACCCAGGGCAGAGGGAAATTGATTAATTATGTCCTGGAATCTTTGCATAAGAAGGCAGGAAATTGGATAGTATATTTCAAAGAGATTGTCACCAAAAAGTGTTTAAATTTTAATTTTGCTACATAAAGTGTTAAAAATCTCCACCATCCAAAAAGGATCACTTTCCTAGAAGAATTTATTCATTATGAGTCTGGATTAACTGGCATTCTATTTGGCAGCTTCTCCATCTTTTTCTATAATGAGGAATAACTCTGATAAATTTTAGCTATGATTTTCCTTTATACCTCAAAACTTGCTTATGTCATTCTTCTGATTTTGTAAAGTAGATTTAGGTGCAGGTCCCATAATAGACTAGAGCCAACATTTATTGAGTGTCCATCATGTGCCTGGACTGTGCTAAACATTTTACACAAATTATCTTAGCCTTGGAACCAGGCCGTGGTGGGGGAAAGGAGGTGGTGCTGATATTGTTCCCAGGTGATTCACGTGGAAACTGAGTCCTGGAGAGGTTAATTACATGACCCAGACAAGGACCACTTCAGGATTCAAAGCCTGTCCATCTGGCTTCAGAGCCAAATATTCAACTGCTAGAAGGTGCAAGAGAAAAGACAACAAGGCACAGGGCTTAGATGACTTATAAAGGAATTGGCTCTGATGAAAAGGCAAATTGTCTACATTACTAAATCCTAAGCGATGTTTTCCTCAAATGGTTTTTAGACATCCATTTAAGGTAGTGTTAACAGCAGTCATTGTAACCTGAGTCTGATTCTAACAGCTTTGGGTTCTTCAGCAAATGAGACTCCACTCATTTGATCCTAAAATTGAAAATGGCCATCAAGGGGGGGCAAGAGGCGTTCACTCTTAGCCATAATCTCTGGTTTATTTCACCTTAGGCCTCCTACTAAGTTGGATAGAGAGCCCACGCGTACCCCAACAGACTCTAGACGTTGCACCAGCAGAATCTAGGCCATGAATTCCGTGTGAGGAGGCACCGGCAGGCGGAAGTCACCGGTGAGGAGCGCTCAGACCCAGTTTGTGGCCAGAGACGTCTCAGAGCTTGGCCGGGGCCAGTGTCCTCAGCACTCTCCATGGCAGGCTTTCGCAAGTGCAGGGCACGGCCTGCCACAGATGCATGGACAGGTCATTCCCAGGAGTGCTGTGCTCCCGTGATGGAGGACATCGGGCCTGGGAGCGTCTGGGAGCTCAGACCATTTTCATCAAACCCTCACAAATACCTCTCCATGGCTTCAGAATGCCATTCTCAGCTCAAGAAGTTGCTCCTGCGGGAATTTAAGTTTGGCTTTCAGCTATTTCTAATTTTGCTTTGTTTCTGGAAAAGAGGGAGAAAAAGAAAGGGAAGGAGGTGACGGGGGGGCATTGAGTGGCCTCTTTTCTGTTGGGGCTTATCATGGGGAATGCATTATCTCACTGCTAAACTACTGATGGTCCAGCATGAAAGTCCCTGAGAGGCGTCCAGGAGCCCAGAGCATCCTCAGGGATTAAGGGTCTGGCTCCTCCGTCTGTTCCACACACACGAGCAGAGCCAGCTGAGCTGTTAACATCCGTGAGGCTTACTTGGGTGGAGGGGCCTAAGCAGCCCTGCTGGAAGTGAAGGCAGAGGTGACTCAGAACTGGGTGCAAAGTACATCGAGGTCTCCGTACCCTGGACAACACGGAAGCCAGTGACGCTGAGCACCATTCGCGAGATAAAGGCCTTGCCTGGGCCGCTGTGCAAGGGCCACTAGCACGAGTCCTTCCCAAGGAAGCTGGGACAGCTGGTCATCACCAACTGGCTTCAGACAGTTGAGATCTAAGTGGAGACAAGAGCACCAGCCTCCCAGGCAGGAGGGTTCCTGCTTCAATGTGTCAGTGGTTCCTGTGTGTCTGGTGTTGTGCAAGGGCTGGGACGGCACTCACCCACTCTTCCCCAGACTGGTGCCTTCCTAATACCAGGAAATCTGCACTGATTAAACTCAGAACCATCTCCAGTTGAAGTGGAGACAACTTCAGAAAGGTGCCAGTCTTGGAAGCAGCTGAGTGTTGTCCAGCCCACAGGATAGCATCCCTTCTCCCCATAGATTTATTGATATTTATTCTTAAAATCTAAAAGTAATCTGCCCTGTTATCCAAAGAATTTTGAGATGCCTCAACAAATTGGCGACAAATATATTAGTACAAGAAGGAACAAGCTTGTTCTTCATGATCCCAGAAAGAAAAACAGGAGCATTAAGTATAAGTACTAAGATTTTGATTCAGCATTTTTTAAGAAGTCCTAACACTGATAATTTTTTCACTGCCTGAAAAGAGAAAGTGGTGTATTGGGAGAGAAAACACTTCAGACGTGTTCACAAGAAGCCGGTTTACTTTGTAATGGAGATGAATTCCTTCATTCCACAGGAATCCCTCACTGCCCATTGGAGAAGAGCATGGAGGACTGTCACCCCACGCAGCATAAGGATGGATAGGCACAGACAGACAGTCACCCTGCAGCCTCAGGGGCTCAGGCTGGGGAGGAGCTGGCAGGATGACTTAGATTTCCTTCCCTTTCAGACCTCACGGTTTGGCAGCTAACAATGCTGGTGAGAAACATGGTGGCCTCACCATCTGACACTCCAACAGTGACATCAAGGTACTGACACCTTCTGTCCTCTTCCTTCTTTAGGTCTGACACTTTGTGGCTTTTCTAGCAGAAGGTAACCAGGGTGCCCAAAAGAGTAGATATAAACCAAGTTTGCCTGGCCCCTAAATCCACATAAGACTGCTTTGTATCTGACGCCACATTTGGCGCATGGCCGTGCCTTCAGGAAGATCCCAGAGAGGCCCCAGAGGCTAGCTGCCTATACCCTCCTGGTGAAAAGCACTTTGGCTGTCTCCCGTCACCTTTGCTCAGTAGCTGGAACCGCCTGCTTGCCCTCCTGGAGGTAGCCGTGCAGGGGTGGGAGGCAGACAGAGGCCCTAACAGGGAGCCAGAGATGCACCAGGGCTGAGGGGGGCTGTTTTGCTGAAGGGGGTCTTGGAAGTCGGCTCTGATAAGGGGACCTGTGAGCAGGGACCAGAAAGAATAGCTATCCAGAGGAAGGACATTCCATATGGAAGAAGTAGCACGTGCAAACACTGAGGCAGGACCATCGGCAGCAGGAAGGGACAGTGTGGTCGGGCACCTAAAGGGAAGAAGAAGGTGGCGGATGAGGCCAGAGAGGCCAGGTTGTGCAATCTCATAGGTCACCGGGTGACCTGAATTCAGGGTCAGCATGAGCCAGGAAGCTGCTGGAAGCTGTGGGGCTGGGCCAACCGAGGCCAGTCTCTGCACTGAGAGCCTGCTTCCAGTGCCATGGACAGTGGCCTGGGAGCTCCGGGGAGGCGGGACCCAGGCTGGTGGCCTGGCAGGGCCCTGGTGAGAGGTGAAGGCAGCCGGAAGGCACTGGGAGGTGAGTGGACAGCCCCGGCCTCTGGAGTCCAGCACCAGCCTCCTCCCTGGGAGGCTTACCAAGGCAGCTCTCAGAACAGACAGCCCTCTCTGTAGGAGGAGCTGGGGTGAGGGCCGCTCATGTGTGGAATGGCCAGCCCACTAGATCCCTGGGCTCTTCCCTCCCTCCCTGAGGAGTGGAGGGAGTTGAGCCATCCTCTGGCAGGAAGACATTCAAAGGGAAGTTTTCCTAGAATTGTGAGTAACAGAATGCTGCTGACAGCGCCGCCCGACTTTACAGGGCACCCCCTGGACACAGGGGCTATTAATAGGTTCCTGCAGGACCGCTGCCCTGGCAGGCCGGAGGCAGGAGCCTCACCCGGGAGGGGAAGCAGACGCAGGGTGGGGAGAGAAAATCGTTCAGAGACTGGCCTGGGGAATGCAAAAAAGTCAGCGATTGTTTTCCATCCCCCAGTCTGAGGCCCAGTAGAGCTGTGGGCGAGGGTGTGACTATCTGAACTAAATAAAAACTGAAAGCTTTTGAAGGAGCTAAGAGAATCCTCCATGATATAAAATACTAACACAATCCACTACAGTTTATCAAATAATATGAAAAGTAATTTTTAAAGGACCAAGAGGACATACATCCCCTTGAACCTTAAAAGTAATCAGATGGGTCACTTACACCGATGAACCAGCACCTGGTTGACCTCACCCCGGTGAGGGATTCTGAGCCAAACCCTCAGGCTGCGGCGCAGGACCGGGAGCAGCGGGGTCAGAAGCCTTCTGATGCAGCTCACCGCCTTCGCATGAACAGCACAAGTGAACCTTGCCACTCCCTTCGGCAGCCTTTGCCGACACCAAGCCTGGGCGAGGCACTGGCTGAGCCGTGCTCATGCGGGACAGCATCCCTGAAACCCAATGTGCTGTTGGGACAAAGAGAAAGCCATGTAGCAAGAATGAGAGGGCTTGAGAAACAGCCCATTCCTCCGTAGGGGCAAAGTGCAAAAAAAAAATTTTTTCTTAAACCCTGAATACCCAGGAGTGTCTTTTTTTCCTAGCCAGCGCTGGGGAGAATTACAGGCATCCAGTGAAACCCATTCAGTATAACAAAAAGAGCACAGCTTTGTAATCTTGTTCTGAATTCAACCATACCCGCTACCAGGTGGCCTTTGAGAAGCTGGCTTAACCTTTTTGGGCCTCAGTTCGCTCATCAGGAAAATCGGCAGAACACCACTTACAGTGCAGGGTTGTGAGAAGCAACGGGGTAACAGGCAGACCGACTGGCCCCCAGTGAGTCGCTGCAAATGTTCGTTTGCCTTCCCGGTTGCTAATGGAAGAGGAAAACAAAGACTGTAAGCCAAGGGAACTTACACAGCCTGGGAATCCAGAAGGAATCTGTTGCAGGAGGCATATTTTCCAAATAGTGTCATGGGACGCTGACCACATACTGAGTATAGTTGTGAGAAATGGTGACCCACTTCTCTGTCTCCCACCAGAACGTCCTCTATGCCGACACAGTACTGCAGCACTTCTGCTTAGAATTTATTCAGTTTGCAGACGGACGTAAATTGTCATTTACTTTTTTGTCTCATCTTGTAGATTTGTCATGTTTTCCCCAGAAAACCTGAGCTTGTGGGAGGGCACTCTTTGGGTGCCAAGACTCAGGACACCCCCTGGGGGTGTCGTCTCCTCGCGGGCTTCTCGGTTTCACCCACGGGGTATGCAAAAACAGACCTCTGCAACTAGAAGCAGGATCTGTGACTGCATCGATGCTTTTTTTTAAACCTCTTGGAAGCTACTTGGGTGGAATCTAGGTATCATTGTAAAAATCCACAAAATCCCAAACCCACTGAGCGAGCAACAGATGAGGGAAATTGTTCCACATCCTGTCGAGAGGAAATGAACGGGACCGGGAGGGAGAGCGCTGCGCGGCGCGAAAGCTCGGTTTTCATCGTGATGCTGAACATCTGCCACGTTCTGTGCAGAGCTACCAGCTCGTGCAGACAGTAGGCCCCTGGGCTCTGAAGCCTCCCAGAGCACACTGGGACGGTCCTCGGCAGCTGTGGGAACATGGACAGGAAGCCAGGGACACCGCGAGAGAGAGTGTAGGAGTATATCCTGTGGGGATAGATAAAAAATAACAGCCAGGCTGTGGGAACCTCTTCCGAGCAAACACGTGAGCTCAAGAATTTCCTGAGCCAAAGATCTGACTCCAGTTATTTGTTGTATCTGTTTATTTGTTTTCCAAGCAATTCTGCATAATTTTAACAAAGGGAAAGAAGATGTAAATCCAGAGCATATATGATTGTGTTTTTAAGATTCTGCTCACACAGCGCTCACATGATATGGGACGAAGAGACGCCAATCCAAATGCAGGATTTGCATGTGGGCCCAAGGAGTGCAAGGAGAAGTGTGGGGGGTTGGCTCCCGGACCCTCCAGATGGAGAGGAAGCTGGTCAGCAGGTGCCACAGGGGGCCGAGCCCAGGGGTGCCTACCCCCTGCACGCCAGCTCCGGCCTGAAGAGGAGGACTTTCAGAGCCACATGGCTGGGAAGCAGCTCACCCCCATTACAGGCCTTATCAGAGTCAGCATTCCTCGGAATTTCCAAGAAAAGCGTTCCATAATTTTTACCAGGATTTATAATTTACCCATCTAATCCCGCATACTAGAATTTTAAGCAGTGAACTACATGGTGGGTCACATTAGATTTTCAGTACTTTTTAGAAGCACAGACTTACTTTTTAGTCCTTTGAAGATATGGACCTTTTTTGGACAGTTTCAGCAGCTGCTGTGGCCCAGGTCTGCACGGTGGGCATCTGCGCCCAGCAGGCATGGGGTGCCCCTGCCCCTGGGCCTGGCCACCCGAGGTCGCTCCTCTGCCCTCCCTGGAGTGAGGGGCGGAGCTCACAAACCATGGGCCCTCTGCGCTCCCTCAGAACCTGCCTCCAGACCTCGAACGCCGCTTTCTGATTACGCCTTCCCTCCCCTCAGAGCCTGCCTTTCAGAGCATCTGGCCTTGTGTCCAGCAAATAGTCATGAAATGCTCGTGGAATGGAATTCAGCACCATGGGATTCACAGGTGCACTCTCTTCCCTGTCTTTCCCACCAAGGAACCGTGCGCCCCAGAACTCCTGCCGCCTCCGCTGTATCCAAGACTTGGGAGGCTACCCTGGAACAAGGCTGCAGCCATGGTTCAGGTTCGGGCTCCCCCACAGAGACACCACACTCACCAAGGATGCTTTTTACCATTTGATCTAGATATTACAAATAGTTTTTATTTCCCTTTGAAGAAATGCCCCTTTACTTCGCTGCACCCCTCCCTTCAAACACTCCCCCCCTCCCCATCTTCACTCTCTCCCTCCCTCCTTGTCCCTTCCTGTCTTCCCTCCACGCCTCCTGCACCCAGAGGCCGGCTGGCCAGCCACCCCAGGAGGGCAGGTCTCCGCGCACACTGGAAGGCAGCCTGCCCCGGGCTCCAGGCCCCTCACCGTGGGGCCTATCTCTCCACTCTCTTCCAGCGAAGGCCGCCAGAGGGTCTGACCCGGCTCTGCCTCCCTCCGTTTCTTTCCCACGTGCTTACAAACCTGCCTTCTGCTGTGGGCCATGGCCGACTAAAGCAGTCCACTCCCCAAACCCGGCCTCGTCCTTGAGCTTTGCCCGGGGACTGCGACTACCCACCTGTGTGATGGTAAAGGAAAAGGGACAGGCGGGGGAGGGAGGTCTCCCACAAAACACAGAAGAATCGCAAAGACGTGTTTAAAATACCCAGGATTTGGTGCTGAGCATCTCTGAAAGCATCTTCTGATTTCCCAAAGCTGATGGAAATATTCTGAAGGTATTAATAGAATGCAGATGTTAGAGAATGCGACTTAGAATTCTGCTGAACAAATGACCCTATTGGGAGGTCGTTTCCAGTCTCCGGGGACATTCCACAGAGGGCCCAGCTGATTGTCTCATATTGAAACAACATGTCCAAGACACATTCCAGCTAGAAGAAAGCGGAACAAGGTTCTTCCAACCAAATATAAATCATGAGGCAAAGGGCAACCGACCTCCTCAGCTCCTCCTCCCTCCTTCCCTGATTCACCCCCACCCCGCCCCCCAAGGAAAACAGAGCGTTGAATAAGAGGCTGCCAAGCCAAGCTGACTCAGGCGCCAGCCGGAGGCCCAGCGCGGCACAGATGGCGGCCGTTTGGGGGCCTCACAGCTTTCAGTGCGGCGGCCCTGATGTTTTTACTTCACTGCAATTTGTTTCTGATCTTCAGTCAAATCCTTACAACGCTGGGATACCCTAGAGAGTTTATACTTTGACCTTATGACAATTAACACCAGAGGCCAAGGAAAAACCAGATAAGAGAGAAATTTTATTGATGAGAGGTAGATGGTGGGGGCACAAGGTGGGGACTTACTACTGAAGTAAATGTGTTATTTGTGAAATTATTTCCCATCCAATAAAAAGAACGCAGTGTCTTTAAGAGACAAGTTGCCAAAATGGAAAGAAAGTCTTCTTTCAAAACTGCCAGGCATGGCGATCCTCCTAGGTTACTATGTTCAAAAAAGGATACAAATTAGCTGAGGCTGGGCGGGGCTGGGCCTCTCACAGCCTGGTTTGGCTTTGGGCATGCGGGCACGTTGGGAAGGTCCCTACCCTGGCCCTGCCTGCCCAGACCCTGAATTCCAAGCCAGAAGCTGCAGTCCCGATTAGGAGCCCGGGCCACCAGGACCACCAGCGGTGACCAGAGGACACTGGGCAAGGCGTCTGTCCTCACGTCTCACACGTGGCCAAGGGCCTTAGGGATGGAGGACAGGCCTGGCTGGATGCCACCTGACCTGCTGCCAGAATACAGGAACCCTGCCCTGCTGAACAAAGGCATGCGTCCCTGGGGTCTCCCCCAGAGCTCCAGCCTGGGGAACAAATGCACCAGGGAAGCCCAGTCAGGGCCCAGCCTGGAGCAGGAAGGTCACAGCAGAGCACCAGAACCAGAGCCCTAGAGCACGGGTAAGCCCAGGGCCCCATCCCTGCTCCGCTGCCACACCCCACCCTGCGCTGTGCAAACCAGCAGCCAGAGATGAGGACTCCCAGAGGGACACCACCTTCATTCAGATCTTGGCATCCTTGTAAAACTCTTTACCTTCCTTCCAAAGACACTCCCTGTTTGGGCCCTGGTCCAGATCTGAATAGGGCCGGGGGACACCATCACGCAGAGAACTGCTCCTGGGGGGCACCTGGTCTGCAGGGAGATGGCCTTTCTCCCACAGATACTTGCGTGCAGGAGGCCCCCGAGGGCAGCGGGCTGTTCATCGTAAATCACCCACCTGATAGAAAAGAGCACAGAGCAGACATAAAATGGCTCTCACCCACGCAGAGGCTGTGAGCAGACACCCAGGGACAACGCCAGCTAAAGAGGTTAGTTTTCAAAAGTAATTCCAAGTCAAAAAGAAATAGCCAAAAACTTTTCCTCCTGAGAATTTATCAGAAAACAAGATTATTATTATCCTAAGGAGCTGAATGCTCGGGCTTCCTCAGAAAGTAAAACCTTCCTTTGCTGGAGGACACTACTGACTCCCGCCAGGCCCTGCTTTGCGGTGCCAGCAGGGGACCGCCAGGGGGTGCAGAGTGAGGGCACAGGGTGCAGATGGAGGCGGGCTGCTGAGAGCAAACAGGGCAGCCCGAGGTGGGCTGGGCCCCCAGGTGATGAGCACAGGCAACGGGGGCTGCGCAGGGTGGGGTGGAGAGAGGTCGCTGCTGTGGAGTTAGGTCTGAGCAGGAAGCAGAGACCGGACCACAGACCGGTAACTATTAAACCACCTTAAGGAGTAGACGTTTTTGGTTGGTTTTTTTTCAAATTTTTTAGAGTGGTAAAATACACATAACATAAAATTTACCATTTTAACCACTTTAAGAGTGTATTTCATTGGTGTTGAGTGCATCCATACCATTGTGTAGCTGACACCACCGTCCCTCTCCAGAACACCCTGCATCTTGCCAGACAGAAACTCAGCACCCCCTGAACAGAGCCCATCCCCTCCCCAGCCCAAGCCACCCGGCCCTCCCTTCTGCCAGGTTTCTGAGTCCTCTAAGTAACTCATATACCTGGAATCTTACAGTATCTGTTCCTTTCACTTACCACTTTCCTTCCTCTTTAAGGCTGGGTAGCGTTCCCCTGTGCATATACACCACATTTTGCATTTCTGTTCATTTTAGATGGGCACTTGAGCTCTTCAACATTTTCACTATTGTGAATATGCTGCGGTGAACATGGGCATACAAATATGTCTTCTAGACCCCTTCAGCTCTAGAAAGAGAGGGGGATTGCTCTCTTTCCTGAGCCAGGTGGGACTGCTTGGTCCCACATAGCTCCATTTTTAACATTTTGAGGGTGCCCCTTACTGGGCTCCACAGCAGCTATGTCCTGTTGCATTCTCACCAACTGGGCACAAGGGTTCCAATTTCTCCACATGCTCATCAACACCTGTTTTAAGGTAGACGTCTCGGGAGAAAAGCCTTGAAGCGTCCAGGGCAGAGGCTTAGGTAGTCACATGCCTCTTTCATTCCAGCACATGCTCGTGATGAGTCCACGCAAAGCCCCAGCACTGTGTGATTAAACTTCATCATAGCCCAGGCCCGGCTCCCAGCTCCCTGCCCATCAAAGGCAAAGCCCTGGCAGTGCATTTCTTCTCACTTGTGTTCTTGCAAAGTGTATTTTGTGGTTTCATGCACACATAGCCTCAATTTATGTAAATAGACGGTGTCATTTATCTCATTATATTTCCAGGTCTTTTTAACCAAGAATTATGTTCCTCAGAGTCCACTGCTTCTAGCCAGCACACATGAAGGTGGTCCACCCCCCCTGCTGTCCACCTGAGCCAGGCTGCCCACCATTGCACTGCAGGGGAACCTTCAGACGCATCACCTCAAGAACCCCCGCCGTGGGGGTCTCACGGAGAGCAGCCCCAGACTTGGGGCAGGCCCTGTGCAGAATGGCAGCCACAGACACACCGGCAGCATGTGAGGCTCCCACGCGGAGGAAGCTGTGGTGGGAATCATGCCGGCGCTGAGCTTGCAAACCAGATTACAATTTGGATTCAGCGTCTTAAAGAGGGGAGCCTTTGAAGGCTTTTAGCAATCTCCTCAAACCAGCTAAATAATCCCACCTTTTATTTACTAAATAATATCTAGGTAATACCTTTCTTCTTGTCAATCTTATCCCAGAAACCACTGATAACTGGGATTGACCACAAAAGGCTAAACTTCAGAGGTGAAGTTCTCTGCCCCAGGCTCCCCACACCGTCCGCTCACACTTGGAAGCTCGTGCACCTTTGTGAAAACATATGCCAAAAGCAACGGTCTAATAAGAAACCATAGTAGAGGCCAGTCCTAGGGGATTTCACCCACACAACTGAGTGTGTGCCTGCAGGTGCAGGATGGGTGGAGAGCTGGCTAAGGACAAAGGGTGGGGTTGGTGAGGTCTTAGGGAGAGTTCTAGAAGGGATGCAGTCACCGGAGCAGATGCTGCAGTTAAAACCTTCTGTGCAACAGGAGAGGGCAGCCCTCTGCAGGGTTGACATCAGCATCAAAGAAGGGGATTTGTAGCACAAGGAGATGCCCAAGACGGCAGGACCTCTTGGGCCATGCAGCACAAGGATGAAGAATAAACAAATTACACAGAAAAGAGAAATTAACACACACTTGGCTCCCTGGACCTCAGCTTCCTTATCTAGAGAATGGTGATAATAAGCATCTCTATTTCTCCTCGTTGCTCTGAGGATCACTCCTGCTTTGTGCCAGGCACAGCTCTAAGGGTGAGAAGGTTCCACAGTCAGCAAGTCACACAAGATTTCTGTCATCAGGAAGCTCACACCCTCATAGGGAAAGATGGCAATAAAAGTGAATATTTATCCCCCCACCAAATCATAGCTCTGGTAATTCAGATGCTAGCAGGGCACTCCCAGCTCCTTAAAATCTGGTAACATTACATAGTCTACCTATACCTTAAACCTTATGGAAAATATCCAATGGTCACCCAAAATTTTCTGCTAACAAAGTTCCAAGGAACTTATTTCTCAAGGTCACTCTGCCTCCTCTGTCCTAGAATCCCTGTTCTAGGTATATCAGATCAGCCAGATCTTCCTGTGACTTACACACACACACACACACACACACACACAGCAGCGATGAGGTTTTACTGAGGCTCTTAGAGCTATAGATGGGGGCTCCCAGAGAATCAGTCCAGTCAGAGCCTAGGAAGGGGCATGTATTTAAGCTGAGATGCAGATGATAAGAAGAAATTAGGAAAGGGGAGAAAAGAGCATTTTAGGCCAATGGAAGAGAATAGGGCCATGGTCTGAAGTGAAGCGGCAGGGAAGGAGGGAGGCGGCGCTCTGCGGACCGTTTGGCTAGGCTCAGGACTTTGGTCTCTAACCTCAGAATGACGGGCAGCGTCCTGCACAGGGAACTTCATGCACAGTTGGGGTTTGCAACCGCCCTAGCAGCTGAGCTACTTACACACACAGGACTTACATGGACTGGGGATGAGGGTGGGTGTGGGTCACCCAGGCAGGAGGGGCAGGACAGGATAGACCTCAAGCACCTCTCAGTGAGTGAGACTGCACACCTCCACTGGGGTGGAGATATGGGGTGAGGGTGCCAAGCTCCCAAAGTGACTCCCAGGTGCCTGGATTGCCTGGCCGTGTGGACCTTGTTTCCTTCTCTGCACTTCTCTGCACTTCTCCTTCACTGCATATCACTTGTGTATTCATTGTTTGGATCAGGGCTGGAGCTATGGCCCACAGTTGAAACCCCTCCTCTGCCATCTTGCTAATGGCAGTCTCACTGGAGGCGGGCACGCAGTGGGAGCGTGCATGGCGGCCGGGCAGTTCCCGCAGACCTGGGGCCCCAAAGCACTCACCCTCGGCCCTGCCCCAAGTGTGCTGGCCCCTGGCTTTCCTACCGAGGAAAACTACCTTCCACGCTGGACAGCAGCTCCATAAGGATGGAGATGGCATCTACTCCCCTTCACTGTATCTTCACACTGCGCTACAGTGCGTGACACCCAGCAGAAACTCCACCAGCATTGGTGAATGAATGAGGGATCCGACGTGCCATGTTGTCGGGCCTACTTTTCATCCTAAGGCATCTTCCTGTCATGATGCCAGTAGTGAAGATGGGAGTTTTCCCATTTTCCTTTTCCTTGGCTTCTTTAGTAATTCTCCCACTCGCTCTAGGGCTCACTGACCACTCCAGGTTCTTCTGAAGGGGGAGCGGGCACAGGATGAGGACTCTGAAGTCGGGTGCTGGCTACTCCAGCATGGGCAGAGAGCTCACTCAGGAACCAAGAACTGGCTCTGGGGACAGTCCCCCACAGCATGCTCCCCACCCACCGCCAGCCGAGCAGGGCCCTGGGGTGCTCACGCTGTGACAGCTCAGAGAATGTGGCTGGAGGGTGAAGCCACCTGACGAAGCTCACTCACCACTTTCGGCTGCCAAGTCTCTTCTTTCCGACACACCAGCATGTCATTACTGTGCTTTACAGAGATACTCATGAGGGGTGGGAGCTCAAATGCAATGGAAAGCCCAGGGGAGATTGTACAAGAAAGAAACCCGTCTGGCCTCAGTACACCTTTTCCTGTAAAATACCCAGAGATCCTCTGCAGAGACTTGGGGAAACACATTTGCAAAAACGCGACTATCTGCCACTGATCACAATGTTAAGGCCGGTGCTCCATTCTTTCAGAGCAAATGGTTTCAACTGTCTGAAAAGAAATCAGTTTCCTTATATAGAGCAAAGGAATTCACTCAAAATGGAACTGATGGATATAATCCTCTTAAGTGAGTTTGAGTTTGAAAGAAGAGTTTACCGACTTTTAGGGGGAGGATCTGCAGACCAAAACATGCCTCCCCCTAGACTGCGTTTGTAACGCCCACTCCCTAGGGCGGCAACCTTCTAAACCCGCCTGCTGCATCTGTTTCTGCCCTGCGGGGCCTGTAGGCGGAGCCACTGCCCACATGTGATGGCTGGGCTGTTTCCCACCCTCTCTATGTCTCACCCACACCTGGCCGATGCTTAGTGTTCACTGAATGAAATTGAAAGCCTTTCCGTTTTCATTTTACAGACCTCTAACCAATAAATATTTCTTGGGCACCTACTGTGTGCTGCAAACCATCCTAGACCTAAGCCCAGGAGCTGGGCCTACATGGAGAGACGGGCAGGGATGTAAGGTTTGTAGTGCACCGTGATGAATGTTACATCATCACCCACAATAATGATGATTTTCCAAAAAGTTGGGAGCAGGCTGCCAGAACACACGGACCATTGGAGCATGTCAGCAGGGCGGCACACCCCAAAGGCAGGCTGGGGTTGCTGGACATGCTTGTCACAGGGCACAAGGGACCTGGGGGCAGGGCTGCAGGAGGGCAGGCCAGATGGCCATCTGGGGCCTGGACTGTGCAGGGTCAGCTGGGTGAGCTGGGTGTCCAGCTTTGTTCTATGGGTAATGGAAGCCATGGAAGATTTTTAAGATTTTGTTTCCAAATTGACTTAACCTGTGTTTTACCTGAAAATTCAGTCTGGGGGAAGGATTGCAGGGGAGAAATCCTCCTCTGTATTTGAAAAGACATTGGGGTGACAAGCTACAGTGTTCTGAAACTAATTTTCTTGGGTATCCTCTGGGACACCCCTAAAACATGGATGCAGTCCACCTGGTGACAGGTGGTCTAAGCAATGTCACAGAGCACTGGCCATGTGGGTGAGGGAGCCATCTCCTGTCACTCTGCAACCTGCTCTGGCTGGTCAGGCCGAGGCACAATGCTGACAATCAAAGGAACCCACTCTTTCGAAGCCTCGCTTGCACCTCTGCAGCAGCCTGGGGAGCCTGGTGGCGAAGCCAGGCCTGGGAGGGCTCGGCCTACAGGAGGCCACCCGTGGGCTGGACAATGCCGGGAAGGAAGAGGAGGAATCCTTGACCTTGGGCTGGAGCCGCCGCAGCCCACTGAACCTGGGCGTCTGGACAAGAAAGAAAACTGTCAGAGGCTGACGAGGCAGCAAGTGAAAACAAAAGATTCTATCTGGTAGGAAATAGGATGAAATAGAGAGACGTTTTGTTTGGGGAGATAAAATAAGCAGCAGACCACTGAACTCAGGTCAGGAGAATGCTGTACCTCCCCAGAACAGACAGCAGATAGGGAAGGAAGCTGCTGGAGGCATGTATAAAAAAGAAACTATTTTGAGGAAAACGGTCTTAAACTTAGTATGGCTCCTTTCTGCACCGAAGGCAGGGTCAATGTGAGCAGACTGACCTGGTCCATTATGCTGGAAATATCCAAGGCCACCTACACCCCCAAAGTCCGGCCTGTAGGGGGCGCTATGGCTGTTTGCCCAGATGCCTACTAGCAGGGACCCTGTAGGCAGGCAGGCTCTCCTCCCGCAGTTCAGCCCTCAGGGTTTCTAGGGGACCCTCCAGTGGGGTAACCAAGGCCTGGTGAGAGCACCTTGACAGGAGCCATGCCCCACTCAGACCCTGAGGCACTCCATCAGCCTCAGGGCAGCCCAGTGCTGGTGTTCGGAAAAAGCACTCTGGGCCGGTAGGATTCCCCACGTGCTTGTAGGCACTGTTCACAGGAAAGCTGACAGTAACTCACTGACTGTTTCCAGAATGCACCTACACTCTACAGACATAACTGTGGAAGGGCTGTATGTCCCCCCACCCGGTTTGTGTCTAGGTGGTTTCAGAAGTCTGGGGAACTCCTCACTGGGTGACTTTCCCTGTGTCATCTCATGCGACCCTCTCCTGCTGGAGAGGCTTTCCCGCTGGGACCATTGCATCAGGAGAGCCTTGGAAACAGAACACTTCCTTAAGAGATTTTCTTCCCTAAATACACAGCCATCTTCATTCCAACAGAGAGGTCTAGCCATATTATCAACCGTGTTACCAAGCCCAGAGGAGCATGTTCCATATGAGCCATCTTACAGGGGCAGACTGTAAAGCCCTCACCTGGGCAAGTGGTTTAGAAGATCAGTGCAGTTACCCAAGGCAGTCCCGGCAGACACAGCTATGGCACAAAGGGCTGTTGGAGATTCATAGTCATAGCTCATGATCATGGTAAGAGAGCTGGAGGGTTGCCTGTCACTAATTAGTCGTGTATGAGTCCAGTTTTTTAAAATATACAAAACAGTTCTATTGAGATATAATTCACATACCATACAATTCATCCATTTAAAGTTACAATTCAGTGACTTTTACTATGTTCAGAGTTGTGCGACCAGAACAATCCATTTTAGAACATTTTCACCACCCCAGAAGAAAACCCATATTAGCAGCCACTCCCTATTTACAACGAACCACTCCAACCCTAGGCAACCCCTAATCTACTTTCTTTTCCTATAGATTCCAGGTAAATTTTTAATATGCCTGAGCCTCAGTTTCCCTGTGAAAGGTCAGAAAATGGGTTATGCAGATGTTATAGAAGTCCCCAGAAGCCTCTGTTTCTTTAAGACACCTGAGACTCATAATAATGTAATAAATTATTTTTCTTGGGACCCTACACTATCAAGCCATGGCATTGTTGCTGGTGTGGGTTAGGCTCCTCCTTTATTTAAGAGTGCAAAATCACATAAGGGTGAAGAGTTCTCAGATCCCATTTCCCTCCGCTCAAGGACGTCCCTCTGTTGCACACTCCCCTTTAGAAAGAGGAGTCCCAGCAGCGCGTGGAGACTCTACACTAGTCCCAGAACACATTAACAGCATCTCTTACAAGGTCCCCAGGTGGAAAGCACTAGTCACATTTTAAAGAAAAGTGATAGACTTTCCAAGAGATAACCCAGCACCTGTTCTGGGACGCTTTGTCACCGCCTGCTTCCAGCCTGAGGAGAGGTTCAGATGGATGGAGCAGATTGAGAAGGGATTTCTTTAAGTTAACCATTTTTAAATAAACAATTCGGTGGCATTTAATACATTTATAGTGTTGCACTACTGCCATCTCCAATTTCAAAGCATTTCTATCACTTCAAAGTAAAGCCTCTTACCATTGAGTAGTTTCTCCCCATTTTCCCCTGCACCCAGCTCCTAAAAAACAAAAATTTGAGTCCTGTGTCTATAAATTTATTTATTCTGAATATTTCATATAAATCATACAATATATGACCTTTTGTGTCTGAGCTCTGTTTTCAAGGTTAATCTATGTATATGAGTACTTCATTCCCTTTTATGGCTGCATAATACTCCATTACATAGACATACCATGATTGTTACTCCATTTGTCTGTTGATAGACAATTGAGCTGTTTCCATATTTTGGCTATTGAAACAGTGCTACTTTGAACATATGTATGCATGTTCTTGTCTGAGTACCTGTTTTCACTTCTTTTGGTTATATATGTAGGATTAGAATCGTGGGGTCATATGATAATTCTGTTTAACTTTTTGAAGAACCACCACATTGTTTTCCACAGAGGTTATACCACTTTACATTCCTAGTGGCAACATACAAGGGTTACAGTTTCTCCACATTTTTACCAACACTTGTTATATTCCTTTTTTTTTTTTTTTGGATTATTGCCATCCTAATGAGTGTGAAATGGTACCTAATTGTGGTTTTGATTTGCATTTCCCTGATGACTAATGATACTGAGCATATTTTCATGTGTTTCTTGGCCATTTTATATCTCCTTTGGAGAAAGTTGTTCATTTTTTAAATATAGCTGTTTGTTGTTGAATTGTAAAAATTCCTTATATTTTCTGGATACTAGACCCTTACCAGATATATTATTTCCAAATATTTTCTCTCATTCTACAAGTTGCCTTTTCACTTTCTTGATAGTCTTTTGATGCACAGGAATTTTTAATTTTTATGAAGTCTACCAAGTTTTTCTCATGTTGCTCATGCTTTTAGAATCTAAGAAACCATTATTAAATCCAAGGTCCTGAATATTTACATTTTTCTAGGAGTTATATGGGTTTAGTTCTTGTATTTAGGTGATCAGTCCATTTTGAATTAATTCTTGTATATAACGTCAGGTAGTAATCTCTTTCTTGTGCATGTGGACAACCAGTTGCCACAGCACCATTTGTTAAAAAAATTATTTTTTCCCCATTGAGTGGTCTTGGCCCCCTTATCAAAAATTAGTTGAACACAAATGTATGGGCTTATTTATGGATTCTCGACTCTATTCTATGCGCTTATCTGTCTATCTGTATGCAAGTACCGCACTGTTTTGGTTATGGTTGTCTGTAGTAACTTTTGAAATGGGGACATGTGAATTCTCCAACTTTTCCTTCTTCAAGATTGTTTGGGCTATACATGGTTCCTTTAATTCCATATAAATTTGAGGATTGGCTTTTCCAAATCTGCAAAAAGGTCATGACTTTTAATAAAGTATTCAATCTACAGATGGCTTTGAATAGAATTAATATCTTAACAATATTGAGTCTTCTAATTCATGAACACAGGATGTCTGTCCATTTACTTGTTGTCTTTAATTTCTTTCTTTCTTGCCTTAATTAATTTCAGTGGACAAGTCTTTCACCTACTAGATTAAATTTATTCTTAGATATTTTATTGTTTCTGATGCGATTGTAAATGAAATTATTTTCTTAATTTTCTTTTTGGATTGTTCACTGCTGGTATATAAAAACACACATGATTTTTGTGTGTTGATCTTAAGCTTGAAACTTTCTTGAACTCATTTATTAGCTCTAGTAGTTTTCTTGTGGATTCTTTCATATTTTACATATATAGGATCATGTTATTTGCAAATAGAGATAGTTTTGCTTCTTCCTTCCTAACACGGACATGTTTTTTGTTCCTGCCTAATTGCTCTATCTCTAATTTCCAATACAATTGTGAAGCAGTGGTAAAAGTGGACCTCATTGTCTTGTTCCTAATATTAGGGGGAAAAGCTTTCAGTCTTTCACTTTTGAGTGTGATGTCACCTGTGAGTTTTCATAAATGTCCTTTATATTGTGAGGAAGTTTCCTTTTATTCTTATTTTGAGGATTTTTATCCTGAAAGGATATTGGATTGTGTGTTTTATACATTTTGTTAATATCTGCCTTTTAAAATGGAGAGCTTAATCCGTTTGCATTTAATGTAATTAAATGTAAGGAAGGAAGGACTTATTGATAAGGAAGAACTTACTTCTGACATTTTCCTATTTGTTTTCTCTAATATCTTTTTGCCTCTCGTTTCCTCCATTATTGTCTTCTTTTAAATTTAGTTGATTTTTCGGTAGTGAACTATTTTGCATCCTTTCTTATTTTCTTTCATTTATACTTTTTAGTTATTTTCTTTATGGCTACAATAGAGATTATAATTAACATCATAAATTTATAAAAATCTACTTTGAATTGATGCTGACTTAACTTCAGTAGAATACAAAAGTTTTGCTCCTATACAGCTCCGTCTCCACCCAGTTGTAGTATTGTCACAAATTACATTTGTATACATTGTGTGCCTAATAACAGATTTGTAAAATATGTACACATTTGTCTTTAAATCATATAGGAAATGAAAAGTGAAGTTACAAGTATGCAATTACATTGGCCTTTATATTTGCCTATATAGTCGCCTTTCCTGGAGATCTTTATTTCTTCATACAGCTGCAAGTTACTGCCTAGTGCCCTCTCATTTCACTCCCTTCAGTATTTCCTATAAGGAAAGTCTACCGAAAATAAATTTCCTTAACTTTTGTGTACCTGGAACCTTAATTTTTCCTTCATTTTTGAAGGATAGTCTTCCCAGATATAGAATTCTCAGTTGACAAGGTTTTTCTTTCATATTTTAAATATGTCACCACACTGCATCTGTCTTCCATGGTTTCTGATGAGAAATCAGCTTCTATATAATTGAAGATCCCTTTTATGTGATGATTCACTTCTTTCCTGCTGTTTTCAAGGTTCTCTCATTATCCTCAGCTTTCAATAATTATGTAATGTGTCTCAGTGCATCTTTCTTTTCATTTATCCTACTTGAAATTTCTTGGGCTTCTTGAAATTCATTTCTTTCCTCTTATTTGGAAATTTTTCAGCCATTATTTCTTCAGATATACCTTCTGCCCCTTACGCTAGTCCTCTTCTCTTTCTGAGACTCCCATATGCATATGTTTGTTTGTTTAATGATATCCCACAAGTCCCTTAGTCTCTGTTTACTTTTATTCACTCTTTTTTCTTTCTGCTCCATGGGTTATATAATTTCAATTGTCCTCTCTTCAAATTTTCTCATTCTTTCTTCTTTCTGGTCAAATATGATGTTAAATTCCTCTAGTGAATTTTTCATTTCAGTTATTGTGCTTTTTAGCTCTGGAATTATCTTTGTTCTCCATTATTTCTATTTAGTTCCTCTTAATAATTTCTATCAGGCTTCCTTTATTTCTTTGTCCATGGTTTCCATTAGCTCTTTGAACATACTTAAGAGAGATGACTTAAATCTTTGTCTAGTAGCTTAAATGTCTGTGCTTCTACGTGGGTGATTTAAGTCTATTTATTTTTTACCTTTCAATAAACCACAGCCACACTTTCCTATTTCTTCGTATGTTATGATTTCTTATTGAAAATTGGGTGTTTGAAGATCATAATGTGGCTACTCTATAAATCAGATTCTCCTCCTACCCCATGGCTTGCTGCTTTTGATTTGAAGACTGTAGTTCCATTTATGTAGTGACTTTACAAAACTACTCTTTCAAAGACTGTAGTCCTTGTTATGTGTGGTCACTGAAGGCTTTGTTCTGTTATCCGGCTTTCAGCTGGTGTTTTGACAGTATTCCTTGAATTCTAAGAGCTAAAAAAAAAAAGACAAAACAAAATAAAACAAAACTGCTAATCTTTGAGGATCAACTCTATGTTGGGGCATTCCTTCAACACTTAGCCATTCTGTTTACAACTCTGCATTAGCCTTCATTTTCTGGTTGCTCTGAGCCTGTTGATAAGCCAAAGGTGAAAGCTTAGGGTTTTCTCAGATCTTTTCGGTGCATTTGTCCTTCTTCGGGCATGCATGTTGCTTTCTAAATTCCCTACGACATACAGGTGCTTTTGAATGCTCTAATTCCATAAAGAAGCTGTCCCAATTTTCCTGGCAGGATTTAGGGGGTCTATTTTATGTCTCTGCCATAATATTTTTGCTTACAGGACTACGGATTGTTTGTATTACAGTGTTTTCAAGAAATGCCCAGTTTTTTTACCCTGATTGATTTCTAAATTAAGTGAAATAGAGACAAACACCTCACATCAGTCCTTCAAGTAACCCCAACAGGCGAGAAAGGACAAACACAATAATTTTCAAATAAGGTCGTGGAGTCAGGGACAAGGTTTCCACTCTGGGAATTCATGTTCCGTTCTTTAAGAATATCATCAACTATAAAGCGGGTAGTGTAAGGCTAAATAAAAAATGCCACAAAGATACCATTCCATTTTCACGTTGCCTTTTCCTTAATTCAGCATTCTCTTTGTTGCCATAAACTTTTGACTATTTTTAGAGTTCTGAAAAAGTTAGTTCTAACTATTTCTGTTCATTTTTTCCGTGTAGAGTTGGGAGCTGCCTACTCTGCCATTTGACTACCTGACCTACCCTAACAAGAGGGGATTTTTTTTAATGAGAGTTTTTAGCCTAGTGGGATGGAAGGTGCTATGGTGTTCCCACTCCCCAAGAAATATATACATCAAGCCAAATGAGGGCGTTTCACAGGCCCAGGGGTACCTGCAGGGCCTGTCAGAGAGGTTTTCAGGAGTTGGAGGGGTGTGCCTACTACTTGCTCAAAAAGTCTAACCATGAGGGGCTGCATGAGCTTCCCTGATGGCAGAGCAAGGAAAGCAAATTGAAGCAGGATATGCATTTCCACCTGTGAGGAAGTTCAAAACCCATGTTACCATGAACCACATTCCACAGTGCAGAGGTAGCCAAGCTTAGGCTCTCCTCAAAAAACCCTGTCTCAAGAGGGCTAGAGGGTGAGGTAATCCAGCAGAAAGTCTACGTGGGGTGTACTGCTGGAGCCAAAGCAGAGACTGAGTCAGAGTGGTCATCTGGGCCACACAAGTGTGTCAGAAAGCAGCCCAGAGTTTGAAGTCCTCTCCAAAGAATGCACTGAAGCATCTGCATCAAGGAAAAGCCAGCATCTGGGCACCTGGAGAGGGCACCACTGTCGGCAGCAGCTGCACGGGGCAAGGAGAACTTCCCACCACAGCCTCTCCCCCTTCCTCAGCCCCACTCCAGGAGGAGGAAAGGATGAGACATGCTCGTGTCCCCCAGTGCCAGGTCCCCAGCCTCAGGCAGAACTGAGATGGGGCCAAGGCAGGGGGTGGGGGCACTTCCAATCAGACAAGAGAGTAATTCAGGCTAAATTTTAAGACCTGAAAGTGGACAACAAAGGTTGAGCTCTACCCAAGGCCTCACCCAAGAACAGTGAAAGAAACATCAACTGGATTGGTTAAAAATAGTGTTGTTTCCTGCTGTGCATGCTCCTGAGCCAAGTGCACTCAATACATGGGTGACACACATAACCAGAACATGAACGGAGGAAAAGGACCATCAGGAGATAACAGGAAGGAGATTTGAACAATCTCATCCACTGCTCCATCATATAAATCAGAATACTTGGGGCAAGAATTAAATGAAAATTTTAACATCATATGCAAGCATATAAAAAACCTCAGGGTCCAAACATGTTCACGCTGCACCGCCTCCCCTGCATGGTATACAAGGTGGGAGGGAGGGGCGTACCAAAGAGAGCCTCTTCTCACTCTCAAGCCTATGAATGGCCAGGGCAGGGAGGATCCCAGAGGCCTGCTACCAGGGCCCTGCTCACCCAGGCTGCTCACGGGAACCCATGTGCTCCCCAGTGCTTTCTTCAAACTCGGTTCCAGGGGAGCTCCAGCAAGTCACATGTCTGAACTGTGTTCTGAGCATAGTAGACATTCTGACTCTAATATGCACCCTAAAACAAAGAAAGGAGTGGGGAGGAAAGTAAGGAAGAAGTTTACTGGGGTAAATAAGGTTTGAACCAACTGAGACTTCACAACTCTACCAATGCCATCAGGACAGGGGTGAAATGAGACGGCTGTCCTGCTTCCGGGGGCTCAAGGGGTGGGTTTGCTCGTCTTCTTCCCAAGTGGATCCTGTAACCTGGTTAGTCCTGGCTGCATACTTGGTTCATGTCTTCCTGGTGATAAAATTGAAATAACTTATTTTCTTGACTGCACCATAAAATGTTCTATGAATTTATTCTAAAGGAGAAAAGGAAGAAGTAGGAATAAATGTGGCATTGGCTTTTGACTGTGGTTTTTATTTCCATAAACCTTAGATCACAAGAATGCATGAGATATTTACACAAATCTTTCCACAATTCCTGTGGCCTTTGGGGGCATAGCATTTGCATGACTTCACCACTGTGGCTGGTGTGTACTTTCTCAGCAGCTTTGCTTGCAACAGGGAGCGGTCCCCCCCCAGTGCTTATGATGCTGTATGTGTCATTTGTGTCTGTGTGTGTGTATGCATATGTGTGTATGTAACATTTGTATATATGTGTACGTAGAAAGAGAGAGAGAGGAGAAAGGGAGAGATTGTCCTTTTTCTTTTGTTCCCTGCTTTTTCTGTAGCATATTCAACTTTGAAAAGGGATTCCAATTTTTCAACATCACAACATGGTGTTTTCTCACTGTAACTGTTTGTGTCTACCTAGATGGTTTCTTTGGGAATGACAAAGTGAGAGGACTGCACTGAGAAGAGCAGGGCCTTGTTCTGCAACAAGGAGGTCTGAAGCTGATGTGGTGCAGATGAGAACACAGGAAAGAGTTAGCAGTGAGCCAAGTGGGACCAGCTTCCAGCTTCTCCAGTGACTCAGATTTTTGTATCTGCAACAGGCTCTCCAACAGCTGGGGGATGAAACATCTGGGGGTACCAGGACTTGGCGCAAGCCAGGGCTTAGGGCTCACCCACACAAAAACGCAGAGCACCCTGCAGCTCCTGGGCGCGCTACAACAGTTTCCCACGTAGACAGCTGCACCTGTGTGGGAGACTTCAAGGGCCAGCTGTGTGCACCAACTTAGAGAAGTGACATGCGCTGGTCACCACGCTGAGCCAGCCAGTATCCTGGTGGAGCACAACTGAATCATCATTGTCCAGCCACCACACTGGCTTTTCTCACACTAGTCATCTTACTTGCAATTTCTTTGATTTTTGCATCATTGCCCACTAAGCATGATATCACGATCACCACTATAAAGGGCAGCACATCCAGGGTTGTGTGGAGGTTGAGAAAGCACAGCCCTTACATAGCAGGGGCCCCTGTGCCATGTTAGCTCCACTTCTCCAGCCTCCTTACAGTGCCCATGGGAGACAGCACAAAGCTCAGCCAAGTAAGCTTGCATTCAATCCCATCTTCAGTGCCCCCAAGCTGTGAAATTTTGGCCAGGTCCCCAGCCTCTCTGTGCCTCAGCTGCCTTATCTGTGAAGCAGAGAAAACCATCTATACCTTACAAGAGTGTGTGAGGATAAAACGCAGAGCTTCACACAGAGGCACCAGTGCAATGCCTGGCGCACAGGAAGCGGCTCAGCAAACAGAAACTGAACAAGATGCCCACGGAATCCAAGAACAAGGGCCCTCTGATGCGGGTTCATGATGGTCTTGGTCCCCTAACACAGGCAGCGGGCAGGAGCCCCATGGAGCAAGTGGGGGTCTTTTCACCCACCCAAGTGAAACAGAGGACTTCATTCGCAGGAGCGGACATGAGCAGCTAATGGGGACGGTCACACCTAGCATGTGGGGGGCTGTACTGTCCACAGGAGAGAGGCCCACGTATCCGTGTGTTGTGCAGTGCCTGGAGGAGAAGACATACGCTCCGGGTCCCAGCAGGAGCATGGCGTTCAGTGAGCTTCACAGATGTGTGTCCGTACACATGTCCCCAGCGTACCACAAGCTCTTTCCACTTTCATCTGTCCTTGATGAGGTTTCCTGGGAAATTTCATTTGTTTTCATGAGCTTTAATAAGCAATAGAGCCTTCACTACATGCAAATTGAATAGCTTAATGGAAAAGCTTTAATTCATTTTGATATTTAACATGACATTGAGGCTCTGTTCCTTCTTGGAGAGCCTGACCCCCAGTCAAGGACCGTGGGCTGAGCTTCTCAGGTGCCAGCGCCTCGCAGCACCCACTCCCAACGGTCCCATTATCGCTCACTGACCATGGGCGACACTTGGTCTCCTTAAATGAGTGCTGAAACCGTTGGCTGTGATACAGGGCATTGTCAGCATTTTCATTCAATATTTAGCAGTTGTGAGACCAACGACAAAAGATTTCAAGCCAAAACCCTTATAAGCCTCAGAATTCTGCCTAATGGTTCCTACTTAAAGCAGGGGGTGGGCGGGTGACCCCCACAAAGGGTAAAAGCAAACCCATTACTCTTTTAAAAGTCAAAGCATCTTAACCCTCCTGAGAGAACACAGCACCCCCTACAGACCTCTGTGAGGAAGTCCCTTCTCTGTGGTGCCCAGACACATCATCTAGGAATGGATTCTTTTTCTTTGCCAGAAAGTACTGATTCTTTATATATTACAACCTGATCAGACAGCTCCTCATGGACTGGGATCCAGTGTTTTAAGTTAATCTAGGAAATGATTTAAACAATATCATTTCACAGACCAAGTGAAAGCAGAAATGGAAGCATGCGGGAACCCTCTGAGAGTCCTCTTCAGTACAATTCACTGGGAAATAAGACCACATGACAGCTTGGCGCCCGCGGGAGCTGTCAGGGACAGAAGCGGGGATGCAAGCGCTCATGGGGGCTTGTCCCTGGGAGCTGGGTGAGGGCGGTAAGGCACGGAAACCCCAGGACACATCTCTGCTAGGCATGTAGCAGTTTCCCCACGAGTGAATGCATTCCCCCTTTTTATCCTACTTTTACATACTGTCAGCACACATTAAGGCAGGTCTGGCTGGCGTGGTTCTGGATTTGGTTTCCCTTCCTCATGACAGTTTAATCAATGACAGCCAACCCTGACTCTCATTTCCTCACCAGAAACTACACTCTGGCATTTATTTGAATTTAGACAAAATTGTAAGAAACTTTCATTCACGCCAAGAAGGTACAAATGGAGCCCAGAAATGCAAAGCATGTAACTACAAGAAGAAAAAAATAAATTCGTTGAACTACTCCATTAACTGTAACCCCCACACTTCTTATGGTTCTTCTTCTAATCCCATGGTTATAAATCCAGCTCAGTGCATAATCAAGTTATATGTCCTCCTCTAAAGCCTTCTTCAGATGGTGTTCAGATAAGCACAAGGATGTACTTTAATCCAAAGCCTTGGACAGTTGTTTATTCCCAAGCAGAATGACAATAGTACCACCTCCAGGGACAATGTGTGACAGGGTCCAGCTGCATGCCATCAGAGGACTGAAGGACAAACCATCAAAAAGTTATCTTTCTTTTTGGCCAACATACCTCTCCTTGAATATGTCTGTTTGTCCCAGGGTGGCTGTGTCTCCTGGGCCCTACCATACCAAGGACACTCCTCTGGGCGGTGAGCCCCACGGGGAGGCTGACCCGCAGGATGGCGGGCCCGAGCCCAGCAGACATGGTCAGCTGTGCTACTGCCTCACCTCCGCCTCAGCTCTCAGGATTTCAGGGTCTCCACCTACCGAGTGAGCGCTGCGGGTTGCACTATCTCAGAGGGTCCTGCAGGCTCCGACGTCTGAGAAAGCTCTGTTATGCTTTACAAATGGAGCGACCACACTTGCCAAGCCTTCCTTTAGGCAGATTCAGGATTAAACTCTTAGTGTTGGGAGGTCGGGGTGGGGGCGGGGATAAAATACCTGAGGATGTCCTCTTTAGACAAAAATATATTTTTGCTCCAAATTCCATTTCTGATCATTAAACCATTACCTCTATTTTTGTTTTTTCCTTTATCTTCATCTGTAACTATAACTTGGCCCAGATATTTAAGGCACAGAGGTAGTTTACAACAGGCAAATAGGCATATTTCATAGAGCCGGATGAAAACGGGGGGCACAGGTCCTGGAAAGGAAGTGAGAAACTCCCCAGTAGGTCATCTGGATATATATATTATTACAAGCTGCTTCCACTAGGCCCTCCTCTCAGGTAAATGATTTAAACATTGTATTCCTGAAATGGCTTGCTAAACCAGATCCTCCAAGAGGCTTTTTCACAGACTCAGACTGGAATGCCAGGTTGGCATTCTTTGTTGGTGGTAACCAAGTAGTGAATCATACTTCTGTGCTTCCAAAACCACCATCTACCTGCCATTTCATATTGGTTTCAGTGAGTTCTCTTTGAATGCAAGCAACAGTAACCTGCTTAGCCACCTCCAATATGTGGCTCACAGACTTCAGGGAAGATGAGAAGAGCAAGGCTCAGGGTCGCCTGGTTAGCACAACGATATTCTGATGGACCTGAAGTCAGGAAGCAGTGGTGCTTTCCCTGGGACACTTCATCATGATGAGAGTCCCAGACACCAGATTATTCTTCACACTCCTGCATGTGTTGTCTCTCTGAAAGCATGGCTCCTGGCCTGTGCCATGTACGTGCAGAGCACATACAACGTGAGCAGGTGCAGAGCCTTGGCAGAACCCGAAGTGGTAAAGCAGCTGCCCAAGGCCAGCCTGGTCTCTCTTTCCCGCCTTGTTCATCAGCCACAAAAGCTTTGACACTGTGAGATCCCTCGGTCATGGTAGATCCAGACACAAGGTGCCCGGTGCTGAAGAAGCTGGCCTTCTTAACCAGACCGTGGCACTTCTAGCCACACGTTGAAATGTGTGAGAGGCAGTTGGCCCTGATCTATCCAAATCTGTATCAGTGAGGAATGTAACCAAATCATTGCACTGTACACAGCGCATTGCTCCACAACAGAGTGGACTAAATACATAATAAGGAAACAGAAAACACCAAGGCCTCTTTGATGGGTTATGACACTGACTTCTTTTTTCAGCCACCATTCAGCAAGTGACAAAAAAACATGCAATATTAAATTTTCCTCAGTGACACGGACTTTGGCAGAAGATTTTAAAAAGATAAAAACATGGAGTCTGACGCCAGAACCCCAACAGTTTACATGATTTCAGTCAAGCCCCTGCATAAAGCTGTTGCTGGGTTTCGATGAGACAATGTTAGGTTCAATGTCCCACATAAGTGCTCAATAAAGACTGGTTAGGACTAAAAAGAATATGACCAAAAACATCCTAATACACCTCCCCAATATGTCTATTTGCCTCAACTTGGAATAAAAATGCTACTTTAGTATACTAGGCATCAGTGTTCAGAGAAGAGAAAAGGCTGATGGAAAAAGAGAAAGGATGAGAGTACATCCAGAGAGAGAGCAGGGGGGCTGCGGGAAAGGAGTGTCGGAGGCAGATGTGTGAGGATGGCGACGGCGTGAGACCCACAGCAACAGCAGCCCACTGTCCCCACAGATTCACATTCCCAGGCAGTGAGCATGGGGGAAACGTGCCAGGGGTGGCTTGTGAAAAGTGAAATACCTATTCTTAAGGATTTCAGGCTCAACCAGCATTTTCTGTAAGCTGCATGGCTCCCAAGTATGGTGTTCAAGAGCAACTGTGAGGAACTGCCTTCCCATTTCCCAGCCATCTCTGGGGCTCAAACGTTTGCAAGAAGCCACCCAGGCGGCCCATAGAACTCAGGAAAGTCTGACCCCACGGCCAGCTCCAAGAGGGAGCCCTGGGTCACCTAAGCCAAGCGCACATCTGTCTCCCTTGTCAGTGATGGCTCTGGAACCCCACCTGCAGCCATCGGCCCCAGCATGCAGGAGGAGGCTGCTCATTGGGGTCAACCATGAAGAAATGGAGCTGCCCACCTGGAGCCTGCCTTCCCTTAGGCCTTCCAGAGATATGAGAAATACCTTTCTTTACTTGTTTAAGCCAGTTTGAAGTGGGCTTTCCATTACTTGTGACCAAAAGCACCCTGAAAGATCCCTGTGGTGAAGGCTGCTCCAGCTGGTGAATGTGGCAAAAAGGACTGCAGCCCGAGCTCTGCCCCTCATGACTGCTGAGAACCTGACTTCCTCATCCACACTACGAGGAGGTCACCTCCATGTTTCTATGGTCCCTGTGAACCTCCATCCTGTCAAATGTCCATCTCCATGGTTCTTCCATAGAAAATGGGACACCTGGGACCCAGCCTCCAACCACCTCTCTCTTTCTGCAAGAGCAGGAGGAAAAATCAGGGTACAAATTATGTACAGTAAAGACTGCAAAAGAACACACTGCATTATTCAACTGGTTAAAAGAACTCAGATAACTTCTGGAAGCTTCCAGTCATTAGTTCCCTTTAGCCCTCAGATCACTTCTTCTGGGCTGGTCCATTCCAGCTTCACCCTGAGACCAGGGTTGAGTCATTCCCTTAAGCTCACTTAAACTAAGGTCTTTTTCTTCTGACAGTCCCAGATGCAATCATAGTTGAATTCTTGAAAATACATTCAGTTGAAGAAATCAGCCTCTCCAGCTCAGAGGCCCCTTTTCCAACCATAATGTTGCTGTCTTCCCTCTCTCCATGGGTTCCATCCACTACCTATACTTTTACAACCTCCTTTCTCTTCTCAGAAAGGATCTTTTAGTCTTTGCAACAATAACCCTGGCTATAAGCCCCCTCCCATAGCCCCAAAGTGTACTTCCTCTGGGAGTCCCCTCAATTAGACAGTGACTCGGAAATATTCCCTGCTTCCACCTGCAGGTGGATATGCTATGTTGTCACCATGGAGCATAACAAAGGAAAGAGCAAGGGTCTCCTCACTCAGAGAGTGTCCCGTGCAGCAGAAGAGCATATGACTTCAGTATTAGTATTTGATGGTGGCATGCAAGAGATGCAAATAAAATGCTAAAAAAGCTCGGGAAAGAGAGAAGATTTTCTAAGTAAAACTGCTTGGAAAATGTGGAATTTCAGCGAGGTTTTAGAGAACAGAGAAAAGTTGAATAGATAATGATGGTGAGGGGAAGACACTGTAGACAACAAGAAAAGGCTGAGGCCCAAACAGAATGGCAGGAAAGGTGGGGCACCACCGGAAGAGGCCTTTAGCACAGCATGGCCGTGAGGACAGGAAGCAGGTTAAAGGAAGCTGGGAAGCGAGGCTGGGCCCAGGTGGTGGGAGCTTTGGATTCATGATGGGGACCCTATTTCTGTCCAGGCAGTCATCCCAGTGTAGTGATTTGGCTATAGTCCCATTCCTGGGAAGGAGATGGTACAGTGGGTAAGGATCACTAAGCCTCTTTTCCTCTGTAAACTCAGCATTTCTCCCTCAAAACATAGCAGGTTCTGAAAGTACGTTTGTTTAATGAGTAGTTGAACTGATCAGCTCTGTACTTTCGGAAAAGTAATCTAGCAGCAGGAGGAAGATCACAGGGGGTGGGTCTGAAGAACCTAGAAGTAGTTAGGAATTCAGAGCCGTGAAGAGGGATAAAGGAAAGCAGAAAGAGAAGAACGGATTAGCGAGAATTTACGAAAGAAGAGCCAATGGCCTTGAAGGAACGTAGGAAAGAAATGTGATGAGGAAATCACACCGGCCCCTCACATGTGCTCCCAGGAGGCAGGAGCGGGTCCCGGGTGCTGGGAACCTTGCCCCCGTCGGAGCCAGGACTTCTTCACTACTGTCCCCCCAATGCCAGGCTCGCAGCATTATTTGAACAAACAAATGAACATACAACATTTAGATGATGGCAGTGCAGCCATGTAGTTTAGTTAGAAATAGGGCCTGGTGTTTGGACTTTAGTCATCTGCCAAAGGACAGTTGTTGAAGAGGTAGCCCGCACCCACCCACAGTCAGAGGCATCTAGGAAAGGAATGGGCAGAGGGCTTGGTCTGTGGTTACAGAGGTCGGGTTGCAGGGTGGGGGGCTTCCAGACAGAGCCTGATAGAATGATTCTGTCAGGCACCCGTGAGAATGTAATGAGAATGAGAATTAGATGTTGGCCATTGGATGAGGTACACTGGAGGTGCTTTTCACAAATGCAGTTGAATGAGTGTGAGCCCTGGAATGGGCTTCCTGGTCCTTAGAAGTCACAGTACAGATGCAGGCTGGGGGCACATGCTCACGTTCTCATGTAGAAGCACATACCTCTGTCTCTCTCTTCAGGGGCTGGGTCAGCCCAAAACACACTCATTTTGAGGGGAGAATTAGGGTTTGTTGCCAAATGGTAGTGACGGCTTGGGAGTCTTATGGAGGGACACTCAGTTTTGAATGGATACATGGTGAGAGACAGTAGAGGGTTAAGGGTGAAGTCAACAGAAATCTGTCACCCAGGTTCAACACAAAAGGTAGCCCCCACTAAAGGACTGTCTCAGAGCAGTCATCTTCCCTGAGAACTGCGGGAGGCCAGCTCCCGACCATCGCAGATGAACTGAGGTGCCAAGATAGGTAGGAATTTGGACCCCATCCAGGGCCATCCCGGGCGGAGCTACTCTGGGCTGATGGGAAGGCAGATAGATCAGATCTGAGAGATGAATGGGATGCGAGATGAGTTGAAAGGGATCAGAAATATTGTGCGTGCTTCACCATTTCACAATTTTACTGAAATTATTTTGCAAAAAAAAATAAAAGGTCACAGGGCAGGCAGCCCTGTGCTGTCACACTGAGCGCTGGTCTTCCACTCCAGGCGCCCAGGCGCAGGATGCCGCGTGCATGCCGGCCTGGGAATCCCCAGCAGAGCAGCTTCTGGGCGGAGGCAGAGTCGCCAGAAATAGCTGCTTTCCTGCAAACGCCCCAAGATCGCCCTGCGATAAGGCCTGAGCAGGGGGCTCCCTGGGAGCAGAGCGGGGAGCGGGAGACGGAGTCTGGGCTGCAGAGGCAGAGGTCGCAAAAGCAGGACACCCGGGAGCGCTGTGAAAGGATCTCATAAAAGTGCCATTTGTCGGGAGCCCGGAGGAAGTGGAGGCAGCTTTGGCACACGTGGCCACGGTGCTAAATTAACTGTTAACACAAATAATCAAAGTGCAAGACTCATGGAGCGGCTGGCGCCAGAGAAGCACGGGGGAGGCGTTCAGCGGGGTTGGCCGGCGGCGGGCGACAGGTGGAGGCTGGGCGGGGGACGGGAAGTGGGAGGGGCGCCCAGGGACCCCAGAGCGGGGGCGGGGGGGTTGCCTCGTGGAAGAAGAGAAGCGCCAGGCACCCAGAGCTGGGGAAGTGGGGGGGGGGGGGTCGTGCCCCGGACCCAGGGGAGGGGGAAGGGGGAGGGCCTTCCGACCCCGGGTACCGAGACCGGGACAGGAAAAGGTGGGAGGTGGGGAATGCGCCGGGAGGGAGGCTGGCGGGCCGGCCGCGATGCGCGCGGGACTCACACAGGTGCACCGAGGCGCATGGCCGCCCTCTGGAGCCCAGCGCCGGCCGCGGCGGTAAAGGTGCTGCGGCCTCACAGGCCGTGAGACTAGTAGTACCTGGGGGAGCAAAATTAAGTCAAATTCGAGGTGGGGGACCGTTGATGGAAGGGCCTTGAGACTGGGCAGGCTTCCGCCCGCCCACGCTGCGTGGGTGTACAGGGGCTCTCCAGGGAAAATCCCACCGAGGAAAGCAGCAGAACTGGCTTCGTGGGCACACATTACTTGTTTCCACCAGCAGAAAGGTGGGGACATTTTTCCACAAATTTTTGCACATGCCCCCTCTGCAGCCTGGCTCTGTGGCCTGCATGCCAGAGACCATCATCTTCAGTTTGCAGGTAGAGAAATGACAGGCTGGACTAAGACGGGCCCGTTGCCCATTTCAAGCTGCACAAGGGTCCCAGGCGCCCAGTGCCAGATGACATCTACGGTGCTGTGAAGTGGGGAAGGATAAAACCCCATTTTTGATGAAGTGGGAGAGGAGGCCCAAGTAAGGCATGCGTTTTGGGCTGCCCCGGCTAGGATCCTGGAATTAGAAGTGGGTACTTCCAGGAACAACCCTCTTGGGAAGATTCTTAAACACTAACTGATACCTGTTCTTGGATAAGGTGTTCTCATCCAAGAATAAAAGCAAGGTAAATCAGAATTAGTCTAGCAAGTAAATCGCAAAGAAAACAAGCAAGAGAGACAAGCTGGATGAATAACCCCCTAACAGGCCTTAGGGATAACACAGTCATGTCTTTACTAAGTCAAAGTAGTCAGCTTCTGAAGGCTGAAATACAAGGTCAAATCAGTCATCTGGCATATTTTAGTTTGTATACGTTTTCAGAAATTGGACTTCATTTTAACTTTAATGAATTTATATCCAACATATATACATTTATACAGACACAACTAATGAAAGAATTTCTCTCTTTGGAAAAGGTATTAAAATTGACAGTGATTAAGAAAACTACAACATGCTAGTTAAATTCCCATGAGATGTTTTAATAAGAGAGGGAGATTGCTGAACTTCGTCCTCCCCCACTTCCTCGGATGTTCAGAACTATCCTGGGAGACAGACAGGTGTGGGTGGCAGCGTCACCACGGCCAAGCAGCGAGGGCATGTGATTTGAACACAGGCCACATCTGGAGCCTGCAAGTCTGTCAACCCTGCCAGAAGGAGATGGTCCAGAAAGGCAGCATGAATGAGTTACCCCTCTGTATTCATTCATTCAACAAATACTTATTGAGCACCTACCATGTGCCTGGATCAGGAGCCGGAACCCAAGAAGGAAAAGCAAACAGGATTCCTGCCTCACAGCGCCAGCCAGCCCTCCCTATGGAGCAGGGAGCTCCGCCCATCTAACTAGACTGTGACTTTGTGGAGCGGGAGTGCTGAGGTGCTCCCGGGAGCCAGGTGCTCGCGGCACACAATGGAAGGGGACAGCAACCTCAGTTTCCTCCCAGGCTCCTGGTAAGGATGATGCTACTGCCAGAAATACCCATAATACCAGGCAGGGAAGGCTGGCTGTGTGCCAGCCGCTGTGGGAAGAGCCCCCATAGATTGTTTACTCTACCAATCATCCCGGGGTTGAGGCACCGTTTCATAGATGAGGTTTAGAGAAATTAAGGGCATTGCACACAGGGACAGGGTGTTCAGCATCACGTCAGGTCTCATATTTTTTTTAAAGCTTGTTTTCTCCCCATCTCCATCCCAGTATATATGACACACAAAAAGGGGTACAGCTCGCGTGCTCGGCCTGCTTTCACTGCAGCATTGGGAGAGCAGCCGTTAGCGGTGCAGCATGTAAATACAGTGTGTATCCAGCACACAGCACAGAGTGGCTGGGCCGGGGGCGCCAGCCACCAGTCAGCACTGGGTCTGCACCAGTGCTGGTCTGTCTGGGCACAGAAGGGCCGTTAACCTGGTAGGCTAGTGATGGTAACACTGGTAGTGTAGCAGCACCCTGCCCTCCACAAGGCCACTCCATGTGATCCTTAGGGCCCTCTGAAGGCAAGTGCTATCATTCCCTTTCTAAGAGAAAGAAACTGAGGCAGAAAGCTTGTGTACCTCACAGCTAAGACCTAAGAATCAGAACCCAGGTCCACAGGCCTCCAAAGCCTGTGTTTTTGGCCACTAAGGTACACATCTCCTCTGCAAAATGAAGCAAGTAAGAACCAGAAGTTTCCCTTCCAGCTCTCATATGCGATAATTATAGGGTGAAAAAAGCTACAAATTCAGTTCCTTGTTTTAAAAAAAAAAAGCCATTTAACTAGGTCAGGTAAACAAAATGATATTTGTACTCGCTTGGTCCAACTCTGAAGACTCATAATGGAACGTCTGAATTAGGTTGGGAAAAGGCCGATTTACTGGAATCATGTCCCAGCTCATGGTGCTGGTTGGCTTCAGGTGCATGGGCAGCCTACACGGCCCCTCTTTGCCCAGAATCTTCCAGGAGCAGAAATGGGGTCACACTGCCAGGCACCTCCCCTGTGCCCTTCACAGGGCCCACTGAGCCTAGGGAAGGGGCTGGAGCAGCTGCATTACAGGATATGGTAGCCAGCCTCCACACACAGGCTGCTTTTTCCACTTTGCAGCTAGTTCTTATTATGGGTGACAAGGAGGACCCCACTAAAGTCATCCAAAACTCACCATCTGAGGCACGGGTCAAAAGGAAAGAAATCAGGCAGCTTCCCTCATTGCTGCTGTCACATTAACAAACAGAGTTGCAGCAGGTCTTGGACAGCCAATCTGAGGAGCAGTTCAAGCATGCCCCAAGCAGAAGCCTGGGATAGGTACGTAGATTCTCAGCACCCAGCGCCTCTCCTCTCCGCAGTACCCTCAGCTTGCCAGTGACAGGCCTACAGTCACAGCCAGCTCTGACAAAAGCCTCTGGTGTAGTCTCTGCATGCAACTGATAAGACTTGCTGGAGTTCACAACTATCCATGGGAGAAAGAAATCCCTAGAGATGAAATCTCAGATGCCAGGAGAGGCAAGGTCCCATCTGCCACCTGTAAAGCAGTTTAATATTCTGCATAATCATAAAGCTGTCCTGTCTAAAATAGCAAATTTCCAGCAAGTCAGAACAATGTGGTACAATGGACAGAGGGCCCCAAACCTCAGCTGTGGGCCATGGGCAGCCCCCTCAGCAACGCTGACGCTGCCCCAGCGCACCACAGGACTTTATATGGGACCTTCTTAATCTCCGTGCAACACAGTGAAGTGTACTGAAGTCAGTAGAGAGAACCTTCAAAAATAAGAATGAAAACTGCTTCCCTCTGAGCGCAGAGGGCATGCCATTAGACTGTCCCCGATCCAGGGACAGCTCTCCTAAGATCTCAGAGTGTCTCCAAGTGTATGGCTCCTACCACCATTGGATTCATTTAGATTGACTCACACAGGTGCCATGTGGAGAGACAGAGCCATTCCTTGAGACTGGGTTTGGTGAAGAACAAGCATATTGGGTCAGCTGCAGAAGCGGCTCTGGACAAAGGAAGGTCCGCCCAACCCTGCTCCACCCGCACCTCCATGGAACCGCAGCGCCCGGTTACCTTCCTCCCTGAGCTCTAGGCCAGGCCTTTCCGCCTCTGCACCTGCCTCGTCTCTTCAATGAACTTTCCCAGACCACTGCCTCCTGATCATCCCTGCCCCTCCTCCAAAGCCCCACCAGTTATGCTCCCACAGCACTTGGGAGCCCGCAGTGCTGACCTTATCCTATCGTGGTGGTCGTGGCCACAATTCTCCCCACGATGCTGTGTGAGTTCCGGTGGCAGAGGTGGTGTTCCCTGTACCCACATGTGCCTCCCAACTACTGCATGGACTCTGAGGAAAAACAAGCACATCCTTTACGCCTCTGATACGACCATGAAGTGCCAGGCCCAGTGCTAGAAATACCAGAGTCCTTCTGAGCATCCTTAAGACCAAAAAGAGTTCTTTGAGTGAAATCATAAATGGCAAAAGGCCCTGTGAAAAGCAGCTTGTGTTTGCCATAAAATACCGATCCATATTCGTAGAATGCACCCAAGGAACAGCATTTAAATAACTTCTGATTGTTTCATTGTAATGCAAAGATCAGATACACTATTTGAATTTTAAAACGAAATTAAAAATAAACTCCTTGCAGGTAGGATCTGTGCCTTATCCCCCATAGAAACATGATAGGCACTCATTAAGAACTGATCCAATTCTTAATTGAATGAATAGCAACCGATAACAGAGGACATGAAGAAAAGAAAAAACGGAATATTGGTTAAATCATTAAATTAGTAAATAAAGACTCGTTTCACGTTTGTCTTTTCTTATTTTTATGAAATGAGACAGCCAGAGCAAATCTAAACAAAGGTCTATATGCCCCAGTCACAAGAGGTAAAGCAGAACTCTGAGGAGCTTTTAACAAGATCATTTAAAACATTCTATTGTCGCTCTTTTTATGGGTCATATATTCTTACACACAGCATGGCTTTTCCCCTCTAGGCTTCTATTTCTGTTCAAGTGAAAAGTTTGGGGTCAGCTAAATTTGACACCTCTTGTGAAATTCCAGAGGTTCAAAAACTAATGGAATTTAAGGCAAAAGGATTTTTTTTAGAAATATGCCCAGGAGGTCATCTATGGGTATCCTTTCAATAAGACAAAGAGAAGTGGAGGGAAGTGGAAGGGAAAACGCAGGCAAGCAGAGCATTTTTTAAGTTCTTACAACAAATACAGTTTAATTGCCATTAACATTTCCAACAGGTTAGATCCTTACCAGGTTGCAGTACTGGAAAAAATATGTAACTTTTTATTAATGGAACTTTTTAAATATAAAAATGTTTTCTACAAAAAAAAAAAAAAAACAGCACAGCAGCCAGAAGATTCTCTGTTTTAAGGACTCTGTTTTGCTGGTTCCAAGTCTGAGGCATTAGAAAGCATCCCGGGAACCCTCGTCCTGCAGGGCTGTTTCTAGATGCTGCTGGGCTTTGCTGCCCTGTTGTCTCTGTGACCAAAGGCTCCTCCAGAACATCCAGGTTTTACCCCAAGTCAAGCTCCCAAGGCTTAGTCACTTAGCTAACTAGGGATTCCTTGGAAGCCTGTACAGCGTGGGAGAAGGGGGAAGGAGACGGGGAGGAGCGGGGCCGCGGAATGTGTGGGGACGGGAGCAGGCCCTCCCTCCGGAGTTCGGACTGCGCGGCCACAGGAAGCAGTCACCACGGGGATCAAATGGCATTTCAGCCTTGTGCTGGCGTTCGTTTTTTCCTGTCTAGAAACTGAGGATTTTCCATTTTATTGTCCAAAGAAGCCAAAAGCATTGCACATTTATCATAACATGCCCAAGGAAAATTATATTACAAACCAAATAGAATCGGAAAAATTTTTTTAAGTGTAAAAAATTAAAATAAGGCAGTTGGTCAGCAAACTTTTGCAACTGAAAAGACAGATGCTCTATACATATCTTTCACTCTGACTTCGCTGTCAGCAAAGCAGCTGCCCTTACCAGCAAATTGATCTGAATGTTATAATGAAATCTCCGGGATAGTTCAGGCCAGTGTTGTTTAAGAAGAGAAGTCTAAAAATTCCACTGTACTTGAGACTTCTCCAATCTTAGCCATGGTTTGTATGTTTTTTGCTTCTCTTGGTCTCAGAGAGCATCAGAATTCCACTACTTAAATCACTCAAGGACTCCAAAATACTCCGGAAACTAATTTACTTGAAATCAATGTAATTTATTTCTACTTTGCTCTATACAATTGATATGAATCAAATGCTTCCAGCCTGAAACTCATATACCACCTCTGTAGCCATGGGCTCCAGGACAACTTCACTCCATTTGTTATCTAACTTAAAGAAAAACACAAGGGACTATTTTTGGAAGATTGTACATTTTCCAAGATATTTTAAAAAGGGTTTTTGAGTTTTGCACTTTTGTAGATTTGGCAACCACAAACAACCAGAGACAAAACAGTGTTCAAAAACAATGACTTTTTCTCTTACCAATTATTTCTCTCACTTAAAAAAAAAAACAAAATCTTCATTATGCTCACCTAGACTTATTATATGTACAAATAAAATAAGCCTACATTCCACTTGGGTGCCGATCTTTCTAACCCGCTGTGTGTGTCTCCTGGCCCTGCTGGTACAGATTTCATTAGGGCTGCCTGTGTGCTTCCACAGCCTAACAGGAACGACCGGTGCAGAAGGAAGCCCTAAATGCGTTGATAACAGCAATGAACATTTCTAGGGCTTTATTGCATGTCACACCCTATTGTTGTGGTTTTATGTTGTTATTCTTTCTTCTACCTGTATTTGGTGGTAGGAAGTGGACGTTGAGCATGTAGACAAAAAATAGATTTGATGCCTGGAGATTACAATCTGACCTTTGTTCTGGTCGGCCCCTGGTCCTTCAGTTTATGTCATCCCAAACCACATGTGGAAGTCCAGTTAATGAGAGAAGCAGACACTCTGTGGTGGAGACAGCGAGACTGGGTTTTAATCTCCTGAGGAGAGAAGTGATTTCATTCTGTGGCTCTAGTTAGAAGTGAATCAAAGGATGGTATTTAGCCTGTCACTTCTTTACCACCTTCCTGAATGTACTTTTTGCACCAGAACTATCTTGCCACATCTTTCATCTTTTTCTATTGTTTTCTGTTCTACCCACCGTCCTCTCTTCTCTTATGGCCCTGGCATCCTCGTCTGATACACTGGGTCCCCGCCTAGCTCCCTCAGGACCTGATTAACATCCCTGGAGGGCTGGTGTCTCCCTGTCCTACTCTGCTCCACATGAATTGCTCACAGGGAAAATAGGGAATACTAGAAATAAAAGATATAGTCAAATTTTCCCTTTTGGTGGTTGTTAATCAGGAAACTTCACTTGCCACCCACTGGGAACACTTTCTGTTAGTCAATAGAAACAAATATTTTGAAAGAAAGGTGAAAATCTGGAGGAAAAATGCCCTGTCAGGGAACTGCCACCTAAAGCCACATGCACTACTTATTCACTGCCAAAATAATCATACCAAGGGTTTCTAGAAGGACTTTGAACCTACATGTTTTATATCTACAAATAGAAGCTAAACTGAATTTGTGGTTAACTTGTTTTATAATTTGTTGAGTGGGTTAGGGAATCTTAACTATATTCTGACCCATTCAGCAAATTTTCACAAGCATCTGTAGAACCAAATGCATGAACTAATTTTATATGACCTAATTTTGAGACCCTGGCCAATCCCTCAGTCTCTTTGAGTCTCAGTGTCTTAATCAATAAAAGATGGAGTTTGGGCTATTTATTGCCATGGTTCATTCCAGTCCTAAAATTCCATTCTCACCAAATCAATCTCATGGTAGAGGCCAAAGCAAGTAAAAAAGTGGAAAATGGCAAGTCCCATGGGCGGAAGAAACCACATAGCTGAAGTACTGCCCAGAGGAGAATTCCCCTTGAGAAGAAACACTAGTTTGACATTTAATGAATGAGAAATAAACCTGTCATTTTTAAACCTTTTTTGCACTTGGAGATTGGTTTGTTATAACAGCTAGTGTCACCTAATACACTTCAGGGCTTTAGTTCTGTCATTTAAAAGAATAATAATTAGCATCTAGGAAAGTTTTCATGAGGTTTAAATCAGATGACAAGGGGAAGGGCCGCAGTGTGCCTACAAGAGTGAGCGGCATTTCTCGGCTCCTCCCTTCCACCCAGTGCAGAGGGAGGGGCAGAGACCCCTTCTCACCACGTGGGCATGAATGCCACTGGTGCTCTGCGGGGCCCACCACGGCGTGGGCTTCTGGAGAGCCGTTCCCATGCCTGTGTGCCCCAGACGAGCTGTGGACAGCCTCCTCACACAGTGACACAGGGCTGGGAAGGAAGGCGCTTGCATGGCTTGTCTCTCCACGCGCTGGCGGAGCTGAGAAAAGCCACTTATTTGTTCTTGGTGCTCCATCCATGGCTCTCTGCCTCCACAGGGCCTTCCCGGAGCAGGTCAGCTGCTGCTCCTGCCTCAAAGGCCATGTTGTGTCTTGGGAACAGGAGTCAACCCATGAAGATCCTGTCACAAGAGCCCAGTTTCCCAAGTGTGCCCCAAAAGCCTGGGTGGACCTCCGATGGTCCTTGAAGGACAGCACACACTTAAAGCCTTGGCTATTCTGTCTAGACCTCCTGGAATCACTGTGGCCACACCCTTCACTGAACAAAGCCACAAATGGGCCACGCAGAGTTGATCAGGGAAAGTCCACGGCATGCAATTGCAAATAGGATACCAAGTGGGACAGCAGACAGGTGGGAAGAAGTGGGGACAGGGTGGCAGTTGGGGCTGCGATGGCACGCTACCCAGGGGCCCTGCCTCTAAGCCGCAGTAGATACCCCACCACACAAGACACCGTGCCCTTGGTTAGAGTGTATGGACAGAGCGAATCTCCAGGTCAGCTCACGCCAAGCCACGTGCTCAGTACCCTAGTAACAGGAGAGTGACAGCCTCCAGGCTGATGATGCTGACGTATCTGCTCACACACTGTCCTTGTTTTCCTATTTACCTTGATTCACGTCGTCACTTGCAGATGTCCTCAAACAGATCTGTGTCATTTTTTTCCTAAGACTGCTTTGAAAACGCTAAGGGTGTCCATCACCCTGAAGGAAAGTTCCTTCTGGCGCCTGCCCCCAACAGAGGCCTGTGCCTTCCGGAACAATCGCAATACATTTGTTCCATGAGGCTTGCAAAGAAAAACCCAAAGGTCTGTGGGACAAACAAGACGAGTGGGCGGAAGCCCAGGGAGGTGTGGGCAGTGCCTGAACGGCGCCCGAGGAGCCCGGTGACCTGCGGGCCCGGCCTGCTCGCGTCTCCGGCCGCCACGAGCGGCCTCGGTACTCTTCGCCGCCCGCCGACGGCTCCTTGCTCTACTGTGGGCCAGCGGGCCTCCGCACAGCGCGCCCGCGGTGGTCCCTGCACGTCCGCTCCGCCCGACCAGGTTTCCTTCGCCCGCGCGCTCGGGAGACACTGGCGCCGACGAGATGGGCTGCGGAGGGCGGCCTCGCCCCGCCTCGCTGCGCCCCGGGCACACAGCCTTGCGGCGGGCGCCCTGCGGCCTCGCCCACTTTTCCCACTCTTCCTTCCATCATTCCGGAGCGCTCACTTCCCCCGGAAATCCCCGGGTCACCCCGCTTCGGTTTCTCCACCAGCGCTCCTTAACTTTACACGGCCCCTTGGAGCCTGAGGACGGCGCGGCTCCGCCCCAGAGGAACGGCGCGCTCGCCGGTCCCGGTCGCCCCGGGCGCGCCCGCCGCGTCTGCGAGGCTTCCCGAGCCCGGGCCCGCGAGCGCCTCCGTGTGGCGTGGTGACCTTTCCCCTCCTGGCCCGCGGCTGTTCCAGCCTCCGGGAGACAGAGGACGCATGGCTGGGGGGCGAGGGGAGGGATTAGAAACTGTAATTCAATCTAATACTTGAGGCTTGGCAAGTGTACCTACGGGATTTCATGAAAAACCCCGAAACCTTCTCATTGCCGAGCAGTCAGGCAGCCCCGGCGTCCTGGCTCCAGCGGGCCGCGCGGCGCGGGTTGCGGCGCTTCTCCGCGCCGCCAGCTCCGGCTCCCGCCCCGCGCGCCTGGGAGCCGGCGAGGCCGGGCGAGCGCGCCGCTCAGGCCCTGGTGTGCGGTGGAGTCGAAAACATCCCGCGGTAATTTAATAGTTCCCACCGAGCACAGACACAAAGTCTAGCAGTTCTCCCCTCCACACACTTAACCCTTAGCGAAGGCGAGAGGAGCCAAAAGAAAGGGGAAACTAATCCCGGATTCTTCCTTCCCTGGGATATATGCTTTTTGTTTTTTCGCTCTGATGTCAGAAACACGTGAACTCTGGAAACTGGCAGTGAGTAGGAATTTATATTAAAACGTCTTTCTTCCTCTCTGGCAGAGGGGAAGCAGGCGGGGAGGCCGCAGGACCCTCGCGCCGGGGAGGGCCAGGCCTGCTGAGAGGACCGTCCACCTTCCAAACCTGGACACAGGGCTGTACTTTTTAGGTCTTGGAATCCGACCTTGGTACACGGTGAGACAATCGATTTAATGAGCCTGAGGCCACCTCTCCACCAACAGGAGTGATGGACTCCCTTTTCCGTGCTTTGGGGATCACACCCACCCCACTGGACTGAGGGCACCGACAGCCGCAGCTGGGGGCGGCCGGGCGCCTCTTGACCTGCCAGTGGGGTTCAGTAACAGGGCACGACAAAACTGGAGGTGCCAGCTTTGGAAGAAATTTGTCTTCCAACAGTTACAAGATTGGATTTTAAGTTACAATAGATCTCCCTAAAATTAGTCACCCACCATTTCAAAATTTTCTATATCTGATAAGATCAGGGACAGCTCTTGGGTGTCTAGCTTGTCATCTGACATATTGAGGCCTCTGCTAGACAATTCACACGTGTTGTGTGTGCATTCACACATTCAATAGATACCCACTGTGGACCTAAGATGCTGCTGCAGGAAGTAAGGTTCCCACACTTGGCCTCACTCTCGAAGCGCTGAAGCAATGTTGAAGACATTCCCTGATCCACTAAGTCATAAACCCTGGGTGGGAAGCCTGGGAACTTTTCGTTTGTAAAGGCTCCCAGATCACTTTGACATGTAGCCAGGAGTCCCTGGCAGGATGTGTTCCCCTACTGTGCCTCCCTGGAGAGCAACAGGGCGATGGAGGGACTGGATTAGATGCCCAGGCCCACCGCTTTGCTTCAGGACTTTCACAAGTGGTGGGACCTGCAGAAATCAGTTGGCCTCTTAGACCTTCACTTTCTTTATCTGCACACAGAGAATGATCATAGCATCTGTCACACAGTTTTGTGCACAAGGAATGAGTTAACGCTTGAGAAGCATTTGGAATAAGTGACGTAAGTGCTAAACAGGAATTAATTACCATTTCATTTTGAGATATAAGTTAGATGTAGGACTGATTGCAACGGCTAAGGAAATTCACAAGTGGGTCAGGGATGGTTTCATAAAGAAAGCCTTGAGCTCGGCCTGCCGGAACATTCCACACTGGAGGAGAAATGCTTAGCAACAACATGCAGGTGGAATTGATTAGGAGAACTACAAAGATGTTAGAAAAGGATATGATTATGTGCTTATTTATGAATTAACAACAGACTCAATAACAATCCTAATTGATAGTTCAGTCAAGTGGTAATTCATTTCAAGCAGTATTTTCAATCTTCCCAGCAGGCCTAACTGGGACTAGGTGAAGGGGTGTGCGTCCCTGGGGTGAGAGTGGGAAGAGGGAAGGGGGGTTTCTGCAGGAAAAATACTTCCCCTCCATGGCTGATATCCTAAATCTGCAGGCCTGACTACTGAAGGGTTTCCTGGAAGAATACAGAAGAGGGGAGCCTCCAGGCTCCTATGACTGGTGACATGCACTTCTGTCCCTCTGTCCACCAAGGAAGGGAACCAGGAAGAGGTGGGCCCGATGCCCGCAGTGCGGACCTGGGCCAAGAATGGAGCTCTCCACTCCAGACAGAGGGTCTTGTGTGTACCAGCCCCCCGCCTTCTCTCTGATAGAGCAAAGTTCTCTATCAGATATAGAATACTTTATAAATATTCATATAATATATAAATGGATGTGGTATTTATATGTTGATTTACATATTTGATAAATATGTACAACTTAATGGGAAACACATTATTCTGTATGGAGAAGTTGGATCAGATGGCTCTGAGAATTTAAGCTTTTCAGAGAGACTAGTGTTTTTCCTTATGATCAGGAACAGTACTTTGTTGTGCAATGTGTCTTGAATGACAGCATTTAGCGTCCTGTCCCAAGTAAGAACAGCCTCCCGAATGAAATCCAGGAAAACGAAACGATCATGACAAGAGAATGTGCTACATCAGACTAATCTGGGCCTGAATTTTTTTCCTCCCTACTTTCTTTGATATTAAATATTGTCTGAGAAAAAATATGATTCAGAGTGAGCCATCTGTTTTAGTTTCTCTCTGGGTGTGTTGTCACCGCAGTAATCAGCCTAATCCCGAAATCAGTCCTTCTGTTATGCTGATAGGACCCTGATGAGAGGAATGTGTGTGAACTGGGAGCCTTGCAGTCTGCTTCCAGGGCTCCTCAGAACCCTTTAATTTGGCCCCCCTGTGCTCACTTCCAGCCAGCTCAGGGCAGGTCGGCCAGGCGCAGGTCCCCTCCAGGAGCAGGGAAAGCCGCAGACCCTGCTGGCCTCCTGTGCTCTCCCAAGGCACTGCCTTTCCTGCCCAACACCGGCCGCCATGCTCCAGGCCCTGTGCATTCAGCAAGGGTGGATGAGAATCCCTCAGCCTTTGGCCTGAAGCCCATAACTCCACCCAGATCCCCGAGTGCTGGCCCTGGAGTGCAGTGCAACAGGTCATATAGCTTCCTCGCAACCTCACTCACGGTGTTCGTGGATGGCATCTGCTTTGACACAGTCACTTTCTGCAGAGCCTTCTCACGGCAGTGAGGCCAGTGTATGACCTCTGTCACAGAGTTGGCCAATGTCATGTCACTAACGGCACAGTTTCCCTACAGCTCCCACTGCCCTCCACAGATCTAGAAAAGCAGAGGCCTCTGCCAAATGAGACACTGAACTCAAGGTCCAGCTCACCTCCCGCCTGCCCTCCTCTCTCCCAGGGCTCCCTGCTTCCTAACTCCTTTCTAAAGTAAAGCAACAGATATATCCTGGAACTCAAACCCTTTAGCCAAGTGTATGATTCTGCAAGTATTTGCATTTTCAGATTTTTATCTCCAATCATGAAAGCTTTGTGCATTGTTAAAGGAATGTCAGCTTAGAGGGGAGGATTTTTGGATAAACCCTCCTTACACCTACCATCACACCAAGACCTCCACATGCCTGCATCTGGAAGAATGAGGGACCTGGGGAGGGTGGGCAGCTGTGCCATCTCTCACGCTGGCTCCAGCAGTGTCACTGACTCTCTAGCAGGTGCACAGAAGCCATCTCTCAACCTTTGCAACTTGGCTAGCCCCCACCAGGAGGCCACATGCCCTGTAGTGCCCTTTGGCAATGCCAGACTCCTTCCCCGACACCACAGAGGGGACCAGAGCCAGGCTGGTGGGGCCCAGCCGATAGGTATGAGATGCAGAGCTCTGTCTTTCTCACTGGGAAGGAGAAGCCTCACACCATACCCAGAAAGCTAGAGTGACACCAGATCTGAATGCTAGAGACCTAATAAAACAGAAAGCATTTAGAAGATGACTTGCCTGTGAAAAAGTACTGATTATAGTTATTTTGGTTAACGGCTGATCATTTATGCCTAATTATCATGCGGCATGATAATGACTGTTCACATCATAAAACAGGTGCCAGATTAACTGTTTCTTTTGATTACAGCAGCAAATCCTGCAAATATACAACCAATTGGTCTTTATAATTAGTTTCTTATGTGGGCACTGTCTTCTCTGGCAGCATGGTTCTATGTATTTGTCCTAAAATACGAAATGAAATCAACTGAGTTGAAATGAAATGAAGTAGGATATAGAAATTTAATTTAATTTAATTTAAATGTAAAAATAAACTAAAATAGGGATAAGCAAGCCAGGCCTGTGCAGAAGCCTCAGTTAAAGGCCCCTGCCTGCACCTGCTGACGGACTGCAGCTTTGCTCTGCTCCCTCTCATCTCCAGCTCCCAGGAGACGGCCATGCACTGTAGGTATTAACAATCATTTGATGAGCGGATGGTAAACAGAAGGAAAGGTAGAATCATATGGGCGAGGTTTGGACAGTTCAGTCCTGGTGTCCCTGAGATCAGGTAGGATAAAGAATAACAGCACAAGTGAGAGACGTCAGGTTGGACCCTGCGTTGACACCTGCTTCCATCACTTCTTATGACTTTGCCCACATCATTCTCCCGTGGGAGCCTCCATTTCTCTCCCAGGAATATGAAGATCTGAACCACCTCACAGAATTCATAGGAGGATTAAATACGTTTTTTAAAAAGCTTTGTGAATGATAATGCCATAGAAACAGCACACTTCCCTCACAGGCCCTTCCTGTCTACTGGAATGGGCATTCCTTGAGGCAGCGTATACACTAGGTATTTCAGGCCTGGCTCCTGCAGGGGGCCGTGGGAGAGCCGCGGATAAGGGGTGGAGCCCATAGCTGGGCCTGGAGTTTCAGAGACAACTCTCAGTGTTTCCAGAATTTGGCCTTTCAACTTAACATCTGCAGGGGAGAAGCACTCTGTGCTCACCTTGTACCAGGCTCCTGTGCCCCACAAGCAGCTTTCAGGCAGGGTCCAGACTGGGCTGCCTGCAGCCCTCGCCATGTCCATCCTTCTCAGGAGCCCCAGCCAGCCACGGCGCTGACAGAACCGAGGGGCTGACCAGCCCAGCTGCAGAGCCAGCTGGGCCGCTGCTCTGACCTTACTTCACCTATGTCACCTGTTTCCTCTTCTGTAATGATTTTTGTATTTTAAATACACACTACCTTGAGTCAAGGTGACTGACAGTGTCCTATGGCCCGAACATGTTCCCAGAAATTCATATGTTGACATCCTAACCCCCAGTGTGACTGTATGAGGTCATGAGGGTGGGGCTCTGAACCCATCTGACTGGAAGCCTTATAAGAGGAGAAAGAGAGATCTGTCTGCCTCCACATCCAAGCAAAGGCCCTGTGAGGACACAGGAAGGCAGCTGTCTGAGGACAGGAAGAAAGACGCCACCGGAAGTCCAATCAACTGGCACCTTGGTCTCGGACTTCCAGCCTCCAGAGCTGAGAAATAAACGTCTGTTGTTTGAGGCCCCAGCTGTGGTATTTGTGATAGCAGCTGAGTTGACAATAAATGAGGCTAATTGAGAACTTAGGCAAAGATCCCCCCTCAAAGTAGGTGCTCTGTGAAAGTCAGCTCTCTCCCCAGGCACAGGACCGAGCATGGTTTAACTTCCATTTGATAAATTAAGATCATGTAATGCCCCACAATGTTGTTCTGAATAAGAAATCTCCACATACAGTAAGAAGAAAGAAACTAGAGGAGGCGCTGGACGTACTGGTGATTAGACATCTCCTGGAAAACAAATTTCTCTTTTCTACCAGTCACATCCCATTCTGCTTTTCTGCTATGGATATCGTGACTCAGACAGGTCTGTTTCGATTAGAGTAAAAGCTACATGCTTTGAAATCAAGGACCCCAGAGTCATACATGTGTCTCATTCCTCTCACGGAGCGTGCGGCCCACGTCCTCCACTAAAGTCCCAGCTGTGATGGTTAGCAGTGGCTGCTCCTCGGGGCTGGCCAGAAGCCACAGTGAGAGGTGGCCGGGTGGCCTTCCCTGCCCTTGCCTGCACGAGCAGCTGCTCCATCTCTCTTCTCACCCCTACAGCCCCAAGTCTTTCAAAAGGTTGTGATGAGCTAAGAATTTAAGTCACTGATACTTCTTAGGAGTTTTGCACTTCCCTCTGGTGTGTGTGGGGGGGGGAGGGTTCCATTTCCACAAGCAATACATCCTAAAATAAAGAACCCTCAAATAATACATTTCAATCACCAGCCCTCAGTAGGGGTGGGGTGGAGAGGTGACATCTGATCACAGACGACCACCTACTCCAGCAATCCTTGTCCTGTTCTGCCAATCTCCATCTCTCTCTCCATCAACACTAAAGACAGTTCTCAGCATTAAAAGAGGTGATAACACAGGGGCTTAGTAGAATGCTTTTAAACCCCTCTCCCACAGATGGCTTTCTGTCCTATTTCCCAAAATAAAAGGCTGGCATAGAAGGGCTGGGAGGCTCCTGAGTACAGTGGCTGGCCCTGGAAGAACTGTGGCCCCTCATTTCTAGGACAAGGCTCTGCTTTGGGCCCCAAAGTTTACAAATTATGCAAAGGAGACGACTTCACAAGTTTCAGGTCTCCTTACGGGCAGCAGAAGTCAGCAGTGACAGAAGTCTCAAGTGCCTTGAGAACCCTGACCAAAGGCCCTGTCCCATCACCCTACTCTTTCCCAGAAATCCTACCATTCCAAGATTAACAAGGAGACAAGTGTTCTCAGTTAACAATACAGTTCCATTTGAGGCAAAGTACCTATCAAGTCTTTGACCCAGTGATACTGTGGTTTATAAGAAATACACATTTGTCCTTCATCCACAGTTTCTGGCTCACAGCTCCCATAACCATTGGCATTTCCTAGGCGTGGAGAGTGATAACGGTGCCTTTTGTTATAGTAATGAGATGCTTTAGGGAAGCACCTGGCACCGTTTGCCAGTGGAGCAACCAGGTGATTAGAGGGTTGAAACTCTCAGTCCCACCTCCCCTCTAACTCCAGGGTGGGGTGGCAAGTGGCGAGAGATGGCCTTGAGGTTGAATCAATCACCATTGGCCAATGATTTAATCAATCATGCACGTGTAATGAAACCTCCATAGATACCCAAGAGGACAGGTTTGGGGAGCTTCCACGTGGAAGAGCTAGAAAAGTCGCTCACCTGGAGGACATGGGAGCGCCACACCCTTTCCCCATCCCCTGCCCTGTGCACCGCACCCATCTGGCTGTTCCTGAGTGATACCCTTTTACAATAAACTGATGATCTAGTAAGTAAAATGCTTCTCTGAGTTCTGTGAACCATTCTAGCAAGTTAATCAAACTTGAGGAGGAGGTCATGGGAATCTCTAGTTTATAGCCAGTTGGTCAGAAGTAACAACCTGAACTTGCATCTGGGATCCAAACAGAGAAGGGGCTGGGCAGTCTTACAGGACTGGGCACTTAACCTGTGGAATCTGATGCTGTCTCTTGGTAGGCAGTGCCAGAATTGAGTTAAATTATAGGACACCTAGCTGGTGTCCCAAGAATTGCTTATTGGTGCAGAAAACTCCCCCCACACATTGGAATTGGCCTCAGAACTAAAAAAGACCCTTCTGTCTGGATTTGCTTCTCTGCCATGGCAGCTTCAATTGCAGGAGATGCCAGCCATGGTTTTGACTTGGGCGGGAACACATGGGTCCTGGTAATGTCCAGTACCCCAGAGGGCAGGTCCAGACACCAGGACACAATAGGGCCCACAAACCACAGAGCTTCAAAGGGGCTGGTACCATAGAGTTTGCAGACAAAGGGCAATAGGATCACATAGAGCAGAGTGGGGGAGACCAGAAAATGGGAAAGGTCTGAAGAGCCGGTACAGCAAACATGTTCCACGGAAACAGCCCCCGCTGCCCATGCAGTTGCAACGCCAAGTAACTTTGACTTTCAAAGAAGCACACTTTTGTTTTTTGTTTTTTGTTTTATCACTTTGATATATTAACAAGTGCCACCACAAAAGACATTTAAAACAGAGCTTGCCATTTTTTCACAAACCCAAACCGGGCTAATGCCTCTGTAAATAACATAAAGAAACATCACTTACTATGTAATATTAACTACTACATGGGGTGCAGAGCTCCTTGCTCCAAAAGTAAATATTTGCTTATAAAGAAAATAGCGAGATTTGCTAAACTAGTTCTTCAGGCCCAGTACAGAAATATAAAAAACTGATTTATTTCTTACCCCATTCAGTCTTATTAAAATGAAATTGTGCAGAAAGCAACTTTTCCATATGCGTGCTTATTTCATAAAGGTAGGGGAGACTCAAGCAACTATCAAAATAGGATGCCCCCTGCAAGTATCCAGTGTGTGTGGCATAAAAGCCGAGATTTCCCAAGTTGGTCCCTCCAGGTCTACTCAGTCAATGGTTTGCTAACGCCTGCTCACACCAGTTCACGAGAGCCTATTATGTATACCTTCTCACGACACCTCATCGGCTGGCATCGCTCTCTTAGCTTGAAATCAGCCATGATGGGAGTCTTTCCACCACAGAAAGCAGCAAATACTGCAAACCTGGGCATCTGGTCCCCAGAGATGTAGTTGTTAAGCATTTACCAGCATACCCCAGCAATAGACAAACTGAGGCCCTCTGCCTGTTTTTGTATGGCTCAGGCTAAGAAAGGTTTTTGTTTTTTTAAATGGTTGGAAGAACCACTCTCAGCCACTGTTATCACACCCTGAATGGCTTTGGAAATCAGCTCTTGCTGCAGATTTCACAATGTCTTGTAATAAATTCAACCTAAAATTACAAGGCAAAGCAGTGCTTCTCTACATTTATAATGCAGAAAAGCATTTCATCAACAGGTAACACTGTTGAAATCACAAGTAATGTTAAGATGCTTTCTGTGTTGTTAAAATTTAAACATTCCCACACAAATTTGTGGTGGATATCTATTTTTTTTTCTTTTAGCTCAAATTATGGCAATTCTAGCACCTTGTTACAAGTGCAAATGCAATTTCCATATTTTTTAATTCATTTAAGCTTTCTAGGTCTGGAACAAGATGGTGTATACCCTCTTTTCTCTGCTTAACTACTCTGTTAGCTATTCTAAGCACAACTGAATCACCCTGAGAATTATAAGCAGGCAATGATGAGCAGCACACTCAGGCCTGGGAAGAGGGAGGCGGGCAGACTAGACACCTAAAGACCTGAGGAAAAGCCAAGTGGCTCCTGGGGTCACTTGTTACTGCCACAGACCTTGGACTAAGGGGCCAGAGAAGCCTGCAACTCAGAACCACCAACAGGTATAGACAAAAAAAAACTTTTCTAGCCTTGTCTCTCTAGCCGAAGGACTGGGAAAGAAGAAACTCAACAGAGTCCTGGTAGGAAGTCTCAGCTTTCTCTCTGCAACTGAGCAGCTAGCAGGCAGGCCGAGCCATCTTCAGGGCCAGCAAGAACAGAGCCCTCCATCACCCTGCCCTCTGCCAACTGAATGAGATGACCTAGGGCCAGTGGCTTCTGAACAGCCACCCACGCAGCAACAGAAGACAGGCCAACGACACAAGGCAGCCCAGAGAGGTGCTGTCCATCTCTGCAGGCGACACCAACAGGGCATGAAGGAAGGCTCCAGGAGTGGCAGAAGAAGGAATTTATGGGGTGAAGCTAAAACACAGATGAGGGGAAATTTTATAGCATTAAAGGCTTCTAACTGAAAAGAGAAAATAGCTCAAATCAAAAATCTAAGCTTTAACTTCACCACAAAGAAAAAGCAAAGCAAAATAAACCAAAAAGAAGGAAAAAATAAAGATAAGACAGAAGTCAATGAAATTGGAAGTAAGAAAACAATTATTGGGGGAAACATTGGTTCTTTGGGAAAAAAAAATCAGTGAAATTGGCAAACCTATAAGCAAGTTGACAGCAATAAAAATAGAGAAGACATGAATCACAAATATCAAGAAAAAAACAGGCAAAAATCACTAAATATCCTTCAGGATAATAAGAGAATACTGTTAACTTTATGTTGATAAATTAGACAACTTGGAAGTGACCAGTTCCTGGGACACCACAAACTCAGCCAAGATAAAACAGATAACATAAATAACCCTGTAACTATTGAGTAAGTTGAATGTATAATTTACATTTCTAATTCTGTCAATAAAAAGTTATAAAGATTTGTTTGCTCTCTTATAATTTAAGTACCTATATAATATCCTCATATTGCCCCTTGGCTTGCCAAGTCTACAATACTAACTCCCTGACCTTTTGCAGAAAAAGATTGCTGACCTCTGCTATAGAGACAGGTTCATTCGCGTTAGTGTGGGAGCTCCAGAACCTTCCCCACACATGAAAAGATCTTAGATGCAAACAAAGCTTTGTGACTCTGGTGCTGGCCTGTGCCTGATGGGATGCCCTGCCCTGCTACACCTGTCCGCCACACACACGAACATGGATAGTCCTGAGGGGCACATGACTTCAGAAGTGTGAAAAAGACTGGGAAAGGGTTCTCACTGTAAGTACATGTTCTTTCCCTTGTCTAGATCCTACCCAGTTTCATGGACAAGCTCAAATCCTATATATCCCATGAAATATTTCCTGCTTCCATCCTGAAAAACTCAGCCCCCCCGCCCCTGAGATGTCACAGCACTCATGCTTCCCCTGCCTACAGTCTTACCACCTTCCGCACCGAATGGCCCTTTCTTGTGTACTGTCTTAGAATGCCCCAGCACATTGGCTTCACCCCTCGGCAGATGGCAGAGTCTGGGAAATCCAGAATGTGTCTTAGTGCTTTCACTCTTCACTCAATAGCTAGTCAAAAAATGAGCACTCAGCAAATGACTGAGAAAAGAAAATTGTATTACTTAATTAATTGCATCAAGTATTTTCTCATTATTTATTAATGATGAGTAGTAAATGGAAACAAACTCATCAATATGAGTTTGCCCAGATGCTCAATATTTGGCCAGTGTTTGTAATCTCAAAGACCCTAAATACTCTTTCTGACCCCACATTGAGCAGAGGAGCAGAGGCCCACTGAAGGTGGATTTTGCTTCCTTATCCCTGATCTATAAGAACAAGGAGGAATCCATAAGGAGGAATCTTTCGGGGCCAGAGTCTTTTTTTCTATTTGTAAATAATAAATGATTTTCAACCTTCCTCCACCATTTTGCTTGAAGAGCTGGAATATTTGCATAGGCCTATTACTCAACATGTTTGATCAGTGGTTTCTTGTTCTTTTTCCCCTTCCAGGGACAGACATGATCCTAGGTCATTTAACTTTGCATTATTTGGGGAACAACGCTAAAACCTATGCACTTAAACATAGCACCCCAAGAACTCCCAAAGTGTCCCTATAATCACAACCATATTGATGACCCACACACATTTCTGACAAGTCAACACAAACTATTCCCCAAGAAGGGACAGAGTCTGTCACTCTATCTGCCTCCTGTAAAAAGAGTTCTTTACCTCAGGCCACAACCCATGCCTGATGAGAAGCAGGCACCCTCAGTCTGACTGACTCTTTCCCTGAGAATCTAAGTCTGACATTGCCTGCACTTGTCACCCAAGGTAGTTTTTCCTAAGAAATAAAAATCTAACATTCTGACCTTCCTTTAGCCTGGGATGAATGATTAGATAGCTCACATTTGTTCAATTTGCCTACACCAATGCTTTATAAGCATTTTGTTAATTAATCCTTGCCATGGATGGGAAACTATTCTGCTGACTTCAGAGCCCATGCTTGTACCCACTCTGAGTCATCCATAAAGCTGACAAGAATGTTAGGAGCAGGATTGCCATCTAGAACAGGGCGTACTTAGGCAGATAGAAGTGCATGCAGCTTCTTCAGGAGACCCACATTGCTTTTGTCTGGTTAGACACCTGATAGAGGATGTCAGACTGACCAATAAGAGTATCCATCATTAAGAAACAGGAAATTAAATTATAAATTCTTCTTTTCAAAGAGAAGCAGCCTTGTTTGTTTGAAAAAGTACCTAAAATTCCCCCCTTGTTCTGCTGATAACTTCAGGGATAATAAAATTATTCAGATCACAAGCCTGGTTATCACTGGCCCATTCACAGCGACCCCTCTCCTAGCCCATATTCAGGGGCAGGGAATTACAAAGGGTATGAAAACAGGAGGTGGAGATTATGAGGCTGTCTTAGAGGCTACCAAAGACTTTTTTTTTAATTTTAATTTGAAACAGTTATAGATTTACAGGAAGCTGCAAAGATAGTATAAAGAGGTCCCACGAACCCTTCACCTAGCTATCCCCAGTGGTTACATCTCACATAAGTATAGTACAAAATCAAAACCAGATTAGCACTGGCACAATGTATATGCTGGTTTATGGTCTTTTATCAAATGCAAAGATTGATGTACCCACCGCCTCAGTCAACATGCAGAACAGCTCCATCATCACAAAGGTCCCCTTTGTGTTACCCCTTTACAACATGCCTACCCCTCCCCCAACCATCCCTACCGACTGGCAGCCACTAATCTATTTATCAATCTATCAATATAATTTCGTCATTTGGAGAATGTTACATAAGTGAAATGAGACAGCTTGTGAACTTTTGATACTGGCTCCTATTATTCGATATAATTCTCTGAAGATGGATCCAAAATGTTGCATGTATCATTAATTCATTCCTTTTTATTGGTGAATTGTATTCCGTGGTATATATGTACCGCAGTTTATCTGACCACCATCTGGTAGGGATATTTTGTTTATTTTCACTGTTTGGCTATCACAAATAAAACTTCTGCGACGAATCATGTGCAGGGTTTTTACGTTGTCACAGGTGTTCGTGTCTCTGGGACAAATGCCCAGGCATGCAATATATGGGTTACATGGTAAGTGCGTGTTTAAGTTTTTTAGAGGAAGTACCAAACATTTTCCCAGAGTGTCTGTACCATTTTACATTCTTACCACCAACATTTGAAAACTCCAGTGTCTCTACATCTCAGCAGAACTTAGTACTGTCAGTAATTTTATTTTTATTCTATTTGATGGTAGTGATAGCTCACCAAGATCTTAATTTTTATCTCCCTAATTGCTAGAGATGTTGAACATCTTTTCACATGCTTATTTAACACCTGTACGCAGTATTCTGTGGATGTCTCTTTGTGTCTCTTGCCCATTTTCTAAATGGACTGTTTCTCTATGTTGAGTTTTGCAAGTACTTCATATGTTCTAGATGTGAAATCTTTTGTCAAATCTGTGGTTTCAAGTGTTTTGTCCCTGTCTTTAGCTTGTTTTTAATCCTCTCAACAAGATCTTTTGCATAGAATTTTATGTCATAGCTAAGATGTTTTCTAAGATGAACAAGCCACATGGCATGAAAATTTTATCTGTCATCTTCTTAAAGTTCTACAACTTTAAATCTATGGTCCATTTTGAATTGATTTTTGTAAAGGTGTAAGGTTTAGATCAAATTTCATGTTTTTTTGCCAACAGGTATCTGAGTAAGTAATCTAGCACCATTTCTTCCACTGAATTGCTTTTGTGCCTCAGTCAAAATTCAGTTGCATGCTTGTGTGAAGAGTTTTCTGGATTCTCTACTCTGATTTACCTGTGTACCCATCCCTCTGCCAACACCACTCGGTATCAGTTCCTGGAACATAGAATAAACCTTGAAGGCAAGTAAACTGATACCTTGCACTATATTCTTATTTTTCAAAACTGTTTTACCTATTCTAATTCCTCTGCTTTTGCACATAAATTTTAGGGTTATCACACCTATGTCTATAAAAACATTGTGAATATTTTAATAGGAATTGCATGAAACCTGTATACGAATGTGGGGAGAATTGGTTTGTTACAATGTTGAGTCTTCCAATCCGTGAACAAAGGATGTCTCTCCCTTTATTTAGATCTTTGATTTCTTCTATTAGCATTTTGTAGTTTTCCTATGTAAATCCGATATATACATTTTGTAAAACTTGTACCTAATTTCATTTTCTTTGGGATAATTACACATTATATTGTATATTTTATTTTGCATGAAGCGTTATCTTGTATCCTGTGATTTTACTGAACTACTTGCTAGTTGTAGGTTTTTTTGTATGCTTCTTGAGTTATTCTGTGTAGCATATAAAGAGAGTTTTATTTCTTTACATGCTGGCAGCATATAAAGAGAGTTTTATTTCTTCCTTTCTTATCTCTATGATTTTATATCCTCTTCTTGCCTGTTGCATCGGCAAGAATTTCCAGGATTATGCTGAATAACAGTAGTCTCAGTGGACACCCTTGTCTTGCTCCTGATAGGGACTAAAGTGATGTACAGCCCAAGAACAAAAAGAACGCCTTATGACTGACTGGGGAATGGACTTTGGGCAAATTGAAATAGACCAGGGCAAAAGAGAGTTTCCAGGGCCCGTAGTTATAGAGTCCATAAATAAGAAAGAGACTGTAAGATTAGAGAGGAATGACCTTCTGAAACCCAAGAAAGGGAACTGGAAGAGGAGAGCCTTCCTCCACAGGGAGAAAGACCCAGGACAGGATGCCAGCGGCCGTGGCAGGCCCAGCTGGTCCCAGTGCACAGCTGCAGGCACACATGTAGCCCATCGGCCTTAGTCATTTCATACTCTCTTTTCCTCTTGGTCAATCTAGCTAAAGGTATGTAGGTCAATTTCGTAGTCTTTTTAAAGAACCAACTTTTGGTTTTGTTTGTTTTCTCCATTATTTTTCTGTTCTCTGTTCCATTAATTTGCACTCTACTCCATATTATTTCCTTCCTTCTGAGCAGTCCAAGACAAAATCCTAGATGTGATTTTTCAAGCCTGACAAAGGCTTTACCTGCAGGCTCCTAGAGCAGCTTTCTGCCCACACCAGACTTGGGGCACAGCCAGTGTGTTGCAGTCTCCAGAGGGCGTTGCAGGCCAGAACCCAGGTCCCCCTAACCAACCATGCTCCTGTGTGTATCTGTACTCCTAGCCCACGCCTCCACAAGAAGGCCTCCTAATGCAGGTGCGGAGAGAGGGGCTTAGGCTGAGGTACTTTTCTCCATCTGATCTGTATTTTTCTCCTTGTACATCCCCCTGTCCCCTACTCAGGTCCACAAAATGACAAGAGTCTTTCGTGGGGGCTCCTAGGCAGTGAGACAATTACTCTAATCTCTCCCTGACCCTTATTCAACACTGCTTCTTGGGGAAAGTGGAACACTGGAAAGCCAGAACCTTTCTCCCTTGCCTCCTGCCTGAGTGGCCACTGGAAGTGAATAAAGGCTTGCTACCTTCAGGTTGTCTTCACTGAGCCCTTCAGCACTTTTGCTTGGATTTACTTTCTCTTCTTTTGTGTGTCTTAACTTGGAAGGTTAGGTTGCTTCTTTAAGAACTTTCTTCTTCTTGAATGTAGACCTTCACACCTATAAACACTGCTTTTGATGCATTCCATAAGTTTTGACATGCTGTATATTCATTTTATTTGCCTGGTCCTGTTGGCTGTGGAGGCTGGTATTCATGAGCTCCACAGGAATGTAACAATAAGAAAGATGATTCTTGGCAGACCACCCCCACCCGCCACCCCGGTGCACTGCACAGACAGCAGACTGAAACACAACCCCACTCTTCCTGTGCAAAAGTCCTATTTACTTATCCGGGGCTTCAGCCTGAGGAACATTCTTCAGGTTTCCCACATATCTAGAGGCTAAGGAGATGCCCCCAGGGAGTATACATAGGGAAACACCATCCTCCTACACCCCCTCAGCCTTGCTGCAGCTTATGACACTTCCCAGAAAGGAGCTCATGTACTCGACTGGATCCCCAATTTCTGCAGCTGTCATCCAAGGGGCACCTCCAGGTCTCCTGAGAACAGCAGGGATTACAATTGTAGCCCCACAGGACTGCATATATTTTCATACTTTAAAAGCTGCTGCCTGAGGGTCTGCCTTCCAATCAGCCTGAAACTAGGTGCTAAATGAAATTCCTCCCCTTGGAATGTTGACATGTCTTGGCATTACCTCTATAATGGGAACATATCGAGGATAAATCAGGTGGTTCAGAAAATAACAAAAGTCCAAAAGACAACAAGGAGGTAAGGCAAGGTTGGGCGAGGTTTTATCCTACACAAGCCCACTCCTTCGATGCTGGGAGAGGTAGCTGCCTTGCCTAATACATAAAACAAACACAGAGAATCAACCAAAAATGAGGAAACAGAAATATGTTCCAAATGAGAAAACAAAACAAAACCCCTGAAAAAGACCTTAATAATACCAAGATAAGAAATCTCCCTGATAAAGAATTCAAAGTTATATTAACAAAGATGCTCACCAAATTTGGGAGAAGAATGAATGAACATCGTGAGAACAAAGAGACAGAAACTATAAGAAAGCACCATACAGATGCTGAAGAATACAATAACTAAACTGAGAAATACACTACAAGGTTTCAGCAGTAGGCTGGATGAAGCAGAACAGAACAATGAGCTGGAAGACAGGGCAGTGGAACTCACCCAGACAAAGCAGAGAGAAAAAAAGGATTTTTTAAAAAAGGAGATAATTTTAGGAACCTATAAAACAGCATCAAGTGGAGTAATATTCACATTATAGGGGGCCCCAGAAGGAAAAGACAGAAAGGACAGGAAATGTATTTGAAAAAATAATGGATGAGAACTTCCTTAACCTAGTGAAGAGAACAGACATCCAGGTCCAGGAAGCCCAGAGAATTTCAAATAAGATGAACCCAAAGAGACCCATAACAAGATGCATTATAATTAAAATGTCAAAAGTTAAAGATGAGAGAATCTTAAAAGCAGTAAGAGAAAAACAACTTATTATGTAGAAAGGAAACCCCATAAGCCTAACAGCAGATTTATCAGCAGAAACTTAGCAGGCCCGAAGGGAGTGGCATGACATAGTCAAAGTGCTAAAAGGAAAAAACTTCTAAGAATACTTCACCCTGCAAGGTTATCATTCAGAATGGGAGAGATGATAAAGAGTTTTCCAGAGAACTGAAAGAGGTGATCACTATAAAATTAAAGGAGTTCACCTCTACAAAAACAGCCTTACAAGAAATGTTAGAGGCACTTCTTTAAGCTGAAAAGAAATGGCACTAATAATAAGAAAAAATGAAAGCAAAAAATCTCACTGGGAAAGGTAAACATATAGTAAAGGTAATAGATTAATCAGTTATAAATCTACTATGAAAGTTGAAAGACAAAAGTAGTAACTCACTAAAACTACAATAATTGGTTAAGGGAGAATATATAAAATAAAAATATGTAAAATGAGACTTCAAAAACATGAACTGGGGAGTGTAAAGTAAAAATGTAAAGTTTTGGAATGTTACATTAAATTGCTATCAACTTAAAATAGACTGTTATATACATAGTATGATATAGGTGAGCCTCACAGTAACAACAAAGAAAAAATTATAGTAAATACACAATGAAAATGAGAAAGGAATCTAATCATAACACTATAAAAGAAGTCATCAAACTTCAATGGAAAAGAGAAAGAGAAGAAGAAAGGAAGAGAGGAAATATAAAAACAGCCAGAAAACAATTAAGAAAATGTTAATAAGTACATGTCCATCAATAATTACTTTAAATGTAAACGGACTAAATTCTCCAGTCAAAAAAATAGAGTAGCTGAATGGATAAGAAAACAAGACACATCTACATACTGCCTACAAGAGACTCACTTCAGGGGTAAGGACACACACAGGCTGAAAGTGAAGGGATGGAAAAGATGGTCCATGCAAATGAAAACCAAAAGAAAGCTGGGACAGCTGTACTTACATCAGACAAAATAGACCTTAAAACAAAGACTGTAATACAAGACAAAGAGGTGCATTACATAATGATAAAGTGGTCAATCTAACAAAATGATATATCATTTATAAATATATATGCCCCCAACCTAGAAGCACCAGAACATGTAAATCAAATACTAACAGATCTAAACATAGAAATTGACAGCAATACAATAATAGTAGGGGACTGTCGCACCCCACTCACATCAATGAATATAGGTCATCCAGAGAGAAAAATCAATAAGAAAATAACAGCCTTAAGTAACATATTAGACCAAGTAGATTTAACAGATATATACAGAATACTCCATCCAAAATTAGAATGCACATTCTTCTCTAGTGCACATGGAATGTTCTCCAGAATAGATCACACATTAGGCCACAAAAAAAGACCCAAAATTCAATAAGATTGAAGTCAGAACAAGCATCTTTTCCACCCACAATGGTATGGAACTAAAAATAAATTATTAAAATAAAACTTGGAAAATCACAAATATGTAGAGATTAGACATGTTACTGAACAACTACTGAGTTACAGAAGATCAACAGAGGAAACAAAAATACCTAGAAACAAATGAAAACAGATATACAGCATACCAAAGTCTATGGGATGCAGCAAAAGTGATTCTGAAAGGAAAGTTCAGAGCAATACAGGCATACCTCAAGAAGCAAGAGAAATCTTAAACAATTTAATTTCACTCTCAAGAAAATACAAAAAGAAGAACAAATGAACCTCAAAGTTAGTAGAACGAAGGAAACAATAAAGATTTGAATGAAAATAAATGGAAAGAAATTCAGATGGCCAACAGGCACATGAAAAAATGCTCCACATCGCTAATCATCAGAGAAATGCAGATTAAAACCACAATGAGATATCACCTCACACCAGTGAGGATGGCCAACATCCAAAACACAAACAACAACAAATGTTGACGAGGATGTGGAGAGAGGGGAACCCTCCTACATTGCTGGTGGGAATGCAAATTAGTTCAACCATTGTGGAAAGCAGTATGGAGGTTCCTCAAAAAACTCAAAATAGAAATACCATATGACCCAGGAATCCCACTCCTAGGAATTTACCCCAAGAATGCAGCAGCCCAGTGTCAAAAAGACAGATGCACCCCTATGTTTATTGCAGCACTATTTACAATAGCCAAGAAATGGAAGCAACCTAAGTGTCCATCAGTAGATGAATGGATTAAGAAGATGTGGTACATATACACAATGGAATACTACACAGCCATAAGAAAAAAACAAATCCTACCATTTGCAACAACATGGATGGAGCTGGAGGGTATTATGCTCAGTGAAATAAGCCAGGGGGAGAAAGACAAGTACCAAATGATCTCACTCATATGTGGAGTATAAGAACAAAGAAAAAAAAAAAATGAAGGAACAAAACAGCAGCAGACTCACAGAACCCAAGAATGGACTAACAGTTACCAAAGGGAAAGGGACTGGGGAAGAAGGGCGGGAAGGGAGGGATAAGAGGGTAAAAGGGGCATTACGATTGGCAGACATAGGGTGGGGGGGCACGGGGGGGACTGTACAGCTCAGAGAAGACAAGTAGTGATTCTCATCTCACTATGCTGATGGACAGTGAGTGTAATAGGGTTGGTGGGGGGGACCTGATGAAGGGGGTAGTTTAATCATCACAATATTGCTCATGTAATTGTAGGTTAATGATACTAAAATAAAATAAATTGTTAAAAAAAAAAAAAGAAATGGAATAGGGACTTTAAAAAAACAATGGGGAAAATCAATGAAACTAAGGTCTGGTTCTTTGAAAATATAAACAAAACTGACAAACCTTTAGCTAGACTTAAGAAAAAAAACCGGTTCCAAATAAATAATACCATAAATGAAAGAGAAATTAAAACTGGTGCCACAGAAATACAAAACATCCTAAAAGACTAATATACCAACCAAATAGACAACCTAGAAGACAGGGATAAATTCCTAGAAACTTATTATCTTTCAAGACTGAATCATGAAAAAACAGAAAATCTGAATAGACCAATTACAGGTAAGGAAATTGAATCAGTAATTAAAAAAAAATCTCCCAACAAATAAAAGGACCAGACAGCTTCACTGGTGAATTCTACCAAATACTCAAAGATTTAATACCTATCCTCAAACACTTAGAAAAAATTTAAAATCAGGAAACACTTCCACACTCATTTTACAAGGCCAGCATTACCCTGTTACCAAAAGAAGGAAGGAAGGGAGGGAGGGAGGGAGGGAGAGGGGGAGGGAGGAAGGGAGGGAGGGAGGGAGGGAAAGAGGAAGAAAGAGAATAACAGACCAATATCCCTGATGAACATAGGTGCAAAAACATTAGCAAACCAAATTCAACAATACATTAAAAGCACCGTACACCATGATCAAGTGGGATTTATTCCAGGTATGCAAGGATGATTCAACATCTACAAATCAATCAGTGTGATACACCAAATTAACAAAATGAAAGATAAAAATCATATGACTCTTTCAATAGATGCAGAAAAAGCATTTGAAAAAACTCAGCATCAATTTATGATAAAAACTCTCAATAAAGTGGGTAAAGAAGGAACACTCCTCAACATAAATAATAGGCCAACATAAATAATAAAGGCTATATATGACAAACTCACAGCTAATATCATACCCAATGGTGAAAAGCTAAAAGCTTTTTCTCTAAGATCAGGAATAAGACAAGAATGTCCACTATCCCCACTTTTATTCAACATAGTCCTAGCCACAGGAATTAAGCAAAAAAAGAAAAGGCATACTGTAAAATAATCATTTATAAGAAATACATATTTGGTCAATCAGATGACCAAAATATATTTCTCAGATATCTGGAATTCATACACAATTCCTGAAAATGCTTCAGAGCCCATAAAGGTAAAATGGGTGTCTTATTACTAATGAAGGTGACTTTTGGACCCACCCAAGGGTGGAGGCTGATTGCCAGGAGGACTAATTACGTGATTAGACAGTTGCAAACTTTCAGTCCCACCACGAACCTCTGGGAAGGGGAGAGAGTCTGGAAGTTGAATCAGTCAATGGCCAATGTCATAGTCAATCATGACTACACAATGAAGCCCTCATAACAACCCAAACAAACAACTTTTGGCTCTTTTTCCAGAAGGCTTCCAAGCTTGGGGAATTCTACAAGTCACCAAGCCAGGTCCCAAGCTTAATGAGTTTGGAAACTCCTTTTTGGGGACCCTGCCCTATGTCTGTGTTCTGTGTTCTGCTGTTGTGGAATGAAACATCGGTTGAGTTATGGGGCCCAAGTGCTCTATTTCCTTGCTGATCTTCTGCCTAGCTTCTCTATCCATTGTTGAAAGTGAGGTATTTGAGTCTCCAACTTTCATTCACTATTGAATTTTATTTCTCTTTCCATTTTTTTCAGTTTTACTTCGTATATTGAGGGCATTTATTGTTGGATTTATATTTGTTGTTCGATATATTTTGAATTGTTGTCTCTTTTTAATGGATTGACCCTTTTATCATTATAAAATGTCCCTTTTTATCCCTAGTTACATTTTTTGGTTTTAAGATCTGTCTGATATTACGACAGCAACTCCAGATCTCTCGTGGTTGCTGATTGAATGACAAAGCTTTACCATCTTTTTACTTTCAAATTATTTGGATCTTTGAATCTAAATTGTGTCCCTTGTGCAGAGCATATCCTGGGATCTTGTATTTTTATCCAGTATGACAATCTCTGCCTTGTTTAATTGATTAGATTGCTTGATTGAATCACACTTAACATTACTGTTAACACATTAGGGTTTACAGCTGCCATTTTATATTTTGCTTTCACATCCTTTTTCTTTCTCTATTACTCCTTTACTGCTTCTTTTACATTAAGTGAATATTTCCTAGTTAATATTTAAACTCTTTTAATTTTTCATCATATTTTTTAGTTATTTTCTTGGTGGTTGCTCTAGGGATCACATCTTAACCTATCAGAACCTACTTCAGATTTACACTGAGTTAATGCAGGAAGATAGAGAAATGCTGGCTCTGTCTGCGAGCCATACACCAGCAGCTGGAGTGAGCTCACAGCCACATGGCGGCAGCGAGACGAGTCGGGATCAGCGTGAGCAGTTAGTTACTGGAGCATCTCAGCCCTCGGCCGTGCATACAATCAGCCTGTCACTTCTAACAATGTCAATATACCTTTCGGAACCACAGCTCCGGGTGCAGCAGATCAGAAGATGAAGCCTGGGTATCAGTAGTAAGTTCTTGAGGTGATTCTAACTTGCAGTCCAAGTTTAGAACTAACACAACACAGTATTATCCTCTGAGTTTGCAACTTCTGAGCTGCTGAGGCCAAGCTGTGCTCCCTCCAGTTCCCAGGTCCTCTAGTCCCTCCAGAAATGCTGATTGTGTAGACGTGCCTGAGCACCCATGGGGTCCGTGGTGCTGGGCATCCTCACGTGCTCGGTCAGTGGAGGGGCTTGGGAGACAAGCAATCCGAGGCAGGGAGCTTGGGGAGGACCATCCCCACCCTCCCCACCCCCCACACTCACACTGAGCAGATGTTAGTTTTTAATTATTCTAAATAGACCATCTGCCTGCCTGGGTCTGATGGTTGGGTCCATAGGAAGTAGGGTATGTTTTCTGTTGTATAGAAAAAAAGGATAAAATAAACCCACTGCATGTGGATGCACAATAGTAGTATGAACTACTGGAATCTAAATTCTCATTTGCCACAGGTTTTTTTGAGAAAGTGAGGCTTCTTGGTCCTTGGGCAGAGGAACACTGTTTTCCCAACCCCACCCCCTGTAAGCACTAGCGCTGGAAAACATGGCTAAATGGGGCATCTGGCAAACAGCCCCCTCGCACTTTATCCCTTTCCCAGGCATAGACTCCCCACACCGGGGATCCAGGCCTGGGCCCCGTCCCTGTGTGGGCAGGGCTTGCTTTCCAGCGCTGGCACAGCTGGGTTCCTGGCTGCCTGGGCCCTGGACAGGGCCAGCAACGGAGGTGCAGTTTGAAGGGTTGCATTTTGGGGATTGTGTGGAGGGGAAGAGGGAGCAAAAAAAGCTTGACTGTCTCCATTATAGCACAGGACACGTTCAAAGACCATGTGGCCACTGGGCTCAGAAGCACGAGCTGACGGGGAAATGTGCTCCTCTAAGTGAGGAGGCAGCACGGGGCTCAGGGCAGCAGGTTTCTTTATGCTTCAGGGACCAGACTCAAGAATTCTGGATGGGACTGCGTGTCACATCTAGCTGGCCTGGGACTGAGGCATCTCTCACTGCCCTCTTCTTTCTCTTGGCGTGTCTGTCCTCTAGTTCTTCAAGGTGGCCTCTCCTGCAGCACAGTGTAAATCTTCGCAGGATCGCTTGCGATGATACGCAGCTCGTATTGAGCTGTCCCGCACCCTGGCTCACTATCCCAGCACTAGCCGGAATCCTGTGCCCTGTACGTGTGTTCTCGCCAGTGGACGATTCAGAAAAAACTGCAGAACTGAGGTCTCCCCACCCCATCACACTTACACATGGATCTGAACTCTCCTCAACCCTGTGCCTCTCTCCCTTTTTCCTTCCTCGTAACCCAGCTCATCGGGAGAGTAGCTCATGTCTGCTTTTCCCCTTTCCCCTTCTGTGTTCTCTTCAGCACTCCAGGGTAGCTGCTGCCCTCGTGGCTCTGCCAAGGAGCCCTCATGATGACACTCCACTGCCTCTGCCTCAGTTTACCCAGGGAAGGTGCTCCAGATTGTAGGTGGCCCCTCGGCCACGCATGGTGACCTGCCCCTTCCTGGAGCACTCTCGTCCCTAAGTCCTGGGACAGCGCGCTCACCAGCCCCTCCTGTACCCCCTGGGAAGCCCCCACACTGGCTCCTCCTCTCCCTGACACATAGACGCAGGGACCCCCTGTTGTTGACTCAAAGCCTGTGGCCCCCTTGCCATGGACTGTATCCCTCTCTCGGTCACCATCAATGGCACAGAGCTTCGAGTTCAAACCTCCCTCCAAGACGTCTCCGAATCCAGAAGTGTGCGCACCAATGCCCTCTGGCCATCCCTCCCGGGACCCAGAGGCACACCCAAGGCCTCCCTCACTGTCCCCTCCGCAGCCTGCTCCTTGCTGGCATTCCAGGCTGCATTCCAGAACCTGGGAGCTGCCATCGACATGTTCCTCACCCCATCACCCAGTCCACACCCTTTCACAGCAAACCCACGCCCTTCACTCGCTTCTGGCCGCCACCAGCCTACCTTGTCCCAAGCCCGCCATCTGTCATACGGTCTGTTGTGCCAGCTACCTATGCAGACCCCCACATACACCCTGCCAGCTACACACACACTGTGATCTCTCCAAAATTCAAACCTAGCGTTGTCCCCATGCTAAAAATAATAATAGCAAAGTGAAATAAAAACAGACCTTCAGTGGCTTCCCATCGCTCTTACAACAACGAGCAAAGCCCTGACAGAGGCATCCCTGCGGCCCCTGCCTACCTGCGCACCACGCCGGCGGCCTGTTCTCCCCGCCCTTCTGGGCAGGAGCCACATGGCCCAGGGGCACTGCGGCGGGCGGCACACGGTGAGAAGAGGGACCCTGGGGCGGGGCGGTGGGAGCGCCATGGCGCAGACCGCCTCACGCAGCCTCCTCGCCAGCCACTCGGCGGTTTCCTTCTGAGCCCCTGCGTCCCTCTTGCCTCGTCTCACGCTGTGGAGCGGACGGCCCAGGATTCCACGTATCCGCTCTCAATGCGTTAGACGCGAGAAGAGATAAGAAATAGAGATACGGAGAATAAAGTTCCTAGAACGCTTGCCTCATTTTTATTGAAGACTTAACACTACTGAGTCTCGATCCTTTATACATGGACATGCACAACACATTCCTTTTAGAGTTGAGAGCAAAACTCTTAAGGTCCAAACTGGCCGACATCTATTGATGATATAATGGAAATCATGTAACTCATGGTGTTTATTTCACTTTTACCCTATCACCTATCTACCCGGGTTGCCAGCAGTTTCAAAGCTGAGTTAAGGCTAAAAGCAGCAACTGTCTCTGGATTGTGATTATATCCTCCTTTCCAGCCCTTAGCTCTTTAGTCTTTATCCTTATTTTAAGGGTCCTGTTGTATGTTACTTTTAGCCAGGGTAACTTCAAACCCTTATTTTAAAATAAACATAATGCAATAAGCAAATTGTTCTGTACATTTGCAGAGGATTACCCACGGAAAGTAAACTCAGAGAACTGGAAAGGAGGAGAAAGAAATAACTGACTCCACCCCCTGTGACCGTGACCCCAGGAGACACCCCCAGGACCTGGGGAGGAAGGCAATGCCACAGGTCCCTGGGGGGCAGTCACCTGCGTGCAAAGGGAGGCGAGGAGCTTCAGGAGGCTTTGTGCCAGCTGGTGAGGTGACACACAGACAGGGGTCCCACAGTGTGCTCCACGGCTCTCGTGCCCAGTGATGGAATGACTGAAAGGGCATCGAAAGATTGCACACCAGAAAATTGAAGACTATGAAGCCAACTGAGATCACCGTAGAACAGAACCTTCATTAAACCTTGAAAAAACTGTATAAATCATTAAAACCCTGAGAATACATAATACGCCTTTTTAAAATTTTTAATACTTTTTTCAAAATCCACACAAATTGCAGAGCCAAAAGGGAAAAAACTAAGTAGGTCTTTCGGGAGCTATGCCAGTCATGGGTTTTTATGGAGCTCCTTGGGTTGAGGTCCATAAAACGTGGGTGTCACTTCCCATTGCCTCACCAGTGTGTTAAAGCCAAGACTGGAACCTCCCTTCTGTCCTTCACGTCCTTCTACTCCCAGTTTCACAGCTGATCTTGAATTAAGGGAAGGGTCACTCCAAGCTGCTGCCAACCAGGTTGTGGTTAATAAAGAGTCACACCCCCCACACACATCCCCCAGAGCCCTTCGGTGTGCCAGTCACTCTGCCAACTGCTGGATACCTCTGAACTGGGTGGGCCCCAACAGCTTACAGATTTGGAAAACAGAGGCAAAAAGAAAGGCTGAGCAGCCCGCCCAAGGTCACGGAGATTAAGCAGCAAACTGAGTCTCCAGTCCTGTCTGCAGCTTGCTTCTGACACTTCCTAAGAGCTTTTCTCTGTTTTGTTTTCTTCTCATCATTCGATACTCTCTCCTGTTCTTATGATCAATACTGATCTCAGGAAAGGATTTCATAGCAACCATATATATTTCAGTGTGAGTTTTGATCAATATTACCACTGGAACCCATAATGTATGTACTGTTTTTCTAACTATGAAAACAGACAATCATAACATTTTGGAACTGGAACAGATCTAAGCAATCATCTGTACAACGGTTTTCTTTTAAAAAAAGAGTAGTTTGAGGTCTAGAATGATTACGATCCCTTGCTAGGATCACACGGCTAAAGAGGTTTCCAAAAGACCCTTCATCCTTAAAAATCATATACTTCCTAAAAGATAATTCGTGATTCTTTTTATAATTTTAAGGTTGAAATTAAATCTTTTCATTAACACTCAAAGCCCTGGAGGAGGCCAAATCCAACGACAAATTTCTCATAAATGCCAAAAGAACTATGAGGACTTGAAACTTGACTCCTTTGGAAGAATTCTTCCCCTGGTAAAGGAATTTCAAGTCACAGTGAACAAGTGAGAGGAAAACCTCAAAGGCAAAGCCTTCCCACAGAGCTGCAAAACCAGCCATGCGTCAGCAGCCTCTGAGCCTGCTGGGCCAGAAACTCAGCCCTTGCCTTCCCAGATGCCTGAGAACCATCTTCGGAGACCAGAGGGGCCTCGTGCAGGCAGAGGACCCAGCAGGCCCTTCTCATAGCCCTGTCCCAAACCGCACAGCCTGGCCAGGCACAGGGTGAGGGTCCTCCTGCCTCTTGCCCTCATGAAGCATGCTGCCTCCACAGGAAGCCGGTGGGCCTCCGTGTCATTGTGTAGGGACCCCAGAGGCTCTCCTGGCCACCAAGCAGGCACTGGAGACTCTGCAGTCTCCTCTGAAGCTGGGCTTCTAAAATCCATGCCGGAGTGGCATTACACTCATCCTGGCTTTGGCTAGGGTCCGTAGATGGGACCCCCTTTCTGCAGGAAGACCACATGTGTAGATAGCATCATAATCAAAAGCTATTCAAAAGCAGGTGCTGACAAGACAAGCTTGAGCATTTCAGTGAGAGCCTGTAGAATGCCCCCTACCTACCCCAGTACTGGCAGAGGGCCTAGGCCCTGACCTCAGATAGCCACCTGAATCTCAGCCTCCTGGGCCAAAGTCTGGGTGATGCGTTGCCACATCACATCCCACCATTTCCCCATTTGCTGGAAAAGGGTCACTGTGAACCCCAAATAAACTTTCCTTGAAGAGCCATATATTTTTCACCCAGTAAATATTAGTGGAGTGTAATTTTTGCTCTCAAAACACCTCCGTGCTGGTCAGAACAATATGTGTGTGTAGAAGGTCAGAGTCAAACACCCCTAAAACCAAAATGAAACTCTGGCATGAAAATCCAACTTCCTCATATGAAGTTAGTTTTCAAAATTACTATTAGTTGCCTTCATCCTTCCTTGGATAAAAGTCAAACTGTAAGGACTTTATAGGAAAAAGGAAGCATGATTATAAAACAAAGTCAGGAATCTGAAGAGGTTGGAAAGCTGCAAGATTGTGTGCAGCCCATGTAGACTTCCCCTGGAAGATTCATCGTTGCATTCCATTTAGACACCCAAAAGCCAGGCCCCAGACAAGCTAAGAGCAATGACCTGAGCACCTGCTACCCACCTGTACATCCTGAGGGCCTCCAGGTCAGTGTCTGCTCTCAGCTGGCCTCTCTGACACAGACCACCCCCACTGCTCCAGCCCTTGCAGCCTACATTCCAGATCTCAGCACTTACGCTAGGCTGTCTTGTTGGTACCACCTAATCTCAGGTCTCTGAGGCCAGGACCAGCAACACATCCCTGCCCCCTGAGGCTGGCATCAGCTCCAATTCCCCCAGCTTTTTCCCAGCACACAGTCAAAGAATGAGCAGATTCCTCAGTCTGAGGTTCTGTCTTTTACATTTCAAGTGCATAGTTATCTCAGACCCTAGAATGAGGAGCTTGAGCTGTGGGAATTCTGATAACCACAGTACTTCAGAGTAGTTAGATTAAAAATACTTATGTAAACTTGTAAAGGTTTAGAAAAATCAGACCAAGTGATTGGTGATTTGTGTAAACATAAGAATTCATCTATTCCATTTCAAACAAATCCTTTCCAAGAAAAATGCAGAACTGCAGAATCACCCATACATCTGGCTCCTTTGCTTTTACATATATAAATGCATTTTGTTTGGAAAGGATTTATATGAAATGGAATATATATATTGTATATTTGTTTTATATATGCTTATAAATACATATTTATACATAAATAATATATAATATATAATAGACATATATAATATATAACAAGCACTTTGCTTGGAAAGGATTTATTTGGAATGGAATTCATGAATTCTAATATTTACATAAACCACCGATCACTTCCTCTGATTTTTCTAAACCATTGGTTTAGATTATTCTAATAATTCATAAGTATTCTAAACCAAAGATTTAGAATATATATATATATAGAGAGAGAGAGCCTATTTATAATATATATATAGAAAGAGGGCGAGGAAAAAATTGAATTGAGCCCTTTATGCCAAGATGCAAGTGTAAATTGACCACAATAACTAAAGTTCATAAAGGAGAAGCAACAGCTCCCAGAATCTGTTACATGAAAACCACTCCCAGCACCTGTCAAACTCAATCCACCTGCCCCTAGTCAGTCAGTCACAGAGAGAGACAGAGGATGGTGGCCCAGCTTCAACAGGCAGAAAGGTAAGTGTCCTTTATTGGAATAACCCCGCTCTCTTAGAAAGAGAGGTTAAGAAATGTCGTAAGGATCACCCTGGCCAGTACTGTGGGCCAAACCACTGTGACTAGGGGGTGAGGTCCCAAAGCCCTTGGAACAGGCAAACCATTTCAGACTGCCATGGACCGGATGTGTGTGTCCCCCCAACATTCATTTCTGTTTAAATCCTAATGTCCAGTGTGGCGGTATTTGGAGGTGGGCCACTGGGGAGTGATTAGGTAATGAGGGTGGAGCGCTCATAATGGGATTAGTGTTCTATGAGCAACCTGCAGACCTCCGTCCCATTTCCCCCCATGAGGACACAGCATGGAGCCTGCAATGTAGAAAAAGCCCCAGAGACCATGCCGCCCTTGATCTCGGCTTCCAGCCTCCAGGACTGGGAAATAAAAGTGTTGTTTATAAGGCATCCAGTCTGTGGTAATTGGTCACAGCAGCCCTAGCAGACTCAGACACACATAAAGTTCCTTCTCATGAAATATTTAGACGAGCACATGAGGGAGGCAAGCCATCTCAGCCAAGGCTGTCTACCCACACAACTCACCCGGAATAAAATATGCACCCAAAACCTTGCATGAGGTAGCTTCTGACTGGCTTTTCTCTCTCTCCTCTTCGAAAAAGACGGCTCCTGTCCCCTAGCAGAGGGCCAATGTCACCATCACCCAAGGGAGAGCACAGGCCTGTCCCATGGACTCGCTGACTCAGCTCAGAGTCAGAGGAAACCCTCTTCCAGGCATTCCCCCAGGGCAGGCCCTCTTTCCAGGAGTCTGCCCTGCCTTGGGCTCTGCGTGGGACCCAGCTTTCCCTGCAAGTCTCCCCTTCAGTCCTCCCCGACCTGGGCCAGACTTCCTTCTCTTTGGGCCCCTGAGTCTGCCCCTCCCAGGGAGAAACTGACCAGCGCCTGCTGCCTGGGACAGGAGGCTGCTGGCGGCATGACACCTGCCTTGTGCTGTCCCGAGTCCGGTCCAGTCCTGCTCTGATTGCTGCACCCTTCTCCGTGTACCTGTTTACCGGTGTCTTTCCACCTTCTCTGCAGTATGGTGGTACTGCCCCTCCTGAGTCCCACTCAGAGGCCTCCTGCTTTCTCTTCCCTCTTTCTAACCCACACCTTCACTTGGGGAGACAACTTAGCTCCTTATAATGCTGCCCTCCACACAGTTTGGCCTCCCCTCTATCGCCAAAAGCCTCTTGGTTCCAGGAATCTCCAGTGACTCTACTCAAGGGGTGCTACACTGTCACACAGGACAGGTACTGGTCCTTGTGAAAGTCAGCCATCGCCTTTTCCAGGAGGACCCTTCAGATAGCTAACGCTTGGCATCACCACATCACCCAGGTTCCCACCCAGCCCTTCTCCCACGTGGTATAACCCCCTCAACCTGAAGTCACTTCAGGGAGGAGCACTTTGAAGCATGATTTTAGTAATTAATTTTGTTTTTATTCAAAATTTGACTTTGCATCTGTACCAAGAATTGCTGGATCACTTTAACTTCAAACCTTCATTTGCCTGGAAAAGTGTTGAATATGCTCAAGAAATATTTGTTCAAAGGATAAATGGATGGACGGCTGAGTGGATCAGTGGTTGGATGGATGGATGAATCCAACACTACACATTTCCGGAGATGCCAGTATTTCTTCACTTTGGGTTATAGTTCCAAGGAGGGAGGTGAGATATGAGGCGCACTGGGCGGCTCCTGACCATCATTTCCAGAGGGTCTGAGCTATAGAGCTTGTACACCACCACCACCAAGGGGTGTACAAGCCACAGGGGCCCTGTACACTTCAACTGATTGGAGTTAAATAATCATCGTAATAAAATAATGACATCATAGTATACTGGCCACATGTCAAATGCTCAGTGGTCACCTATCAAGTTAGTGGCCACCATCCGGGTGCATTTCATCATCACAGAAATGTTATTCCTGCTGAAATAGAGGTTATATTCCGTGGGAAAAGAAAACACAAGAAAGCCATTTGGGAGACCCCCGAATCCTTCCATGAGCCATGACAGGCTCACTTCAGTGCTCTGGTGCATGCTGGTGTGACCA
>JAQQAC010004068.1:8116844-8147026 GCA_029783875.1 Phataginus tricuspis
AGCATGGAAGCTCCATGGGCACCCCCATACTGTGCCCCATGCATCTCTCCCATTTGCTATCCCTCAGTGGTATCCTTTATAGTAAACTGGTAATAGCACGTAAGGCTCTTTCCCCAGATCTGTGAGTCTTTCTTACTGAACCTGGAAGGGGGTCGCAGGTTGCCCCAAATGTGTAGTCACCAGACAGAAGTGGGAGTAGCTGGGCACACATTTGAAGCTGGTGTCTGATGTGGGGGACAGTCTCATGGGGCTGAGCCCTTAACTTGGGGGATCTGTGCTGACTCCATCAGGAGTTAGTATCAGAACCGAACTGTTGGACACGCAACTGGTGTCAGAGAATCAAAAAATTGATTGGTGTAAGAAAGAATGCTCTCAGTTTGCAATGGAATGAGGTGTTCAGTTTTCTCTTTCAAGGTAAAGACTGTGTGGGTGTATTTGGGTGACTGTGCCTGGCAGAGGCTGCCTCTGAGGGGGGCGGGGTGTCTGTTCACACACTGCGGAGTGCTTTGCAACCCCTTCACCACAAAAGGTTCCATATACATGCAAAATGTTATTGCAAGGTGTTAACAGTTCCAAATGAACTTTTCTATTTAACTGGGTCAACCTCTGGATTCGTCAGTCTTAACTCAATAGACGGTGGAGGGGGGCAGAACTAATGAGTTTTTGTTTAGACTATTTATGTGTCTGACCTGAGAATTATGAAAAATTATTTCAATTTGAGCCAGGGGGGAGTTTTAAATATTTTTGCCAAAAACACAAAGATCACTGAATGCTATTCCTCACTTTCTTTAAATATAGGTAGAATGAAACCCAGACATAATAATGGCAATAATGCCACTTTTCCAGTATCTTCCTTTTAAAAGCCTTGAGGACGTGTACATAGGTGGGCTTCTTTATCCTTGCACCATCCCTGGCCTGCTTACCTGCAGTGCCCCAGTGGGTGGTAGGGAAGGAGGGCTGGTGCGCTGGCCTGTGCTCACTCTCCTCGCCTTGGGAAGCAGGAGAGGGGTCTGCTTCTCCAGTGTATCCACAGCGCCAGTCAAGCTCCTGGGCTCCAATCAGGCACTTAACTTCTTCTGGAAGCTCCTTTCCTTAGTGGATGCCTTCCGGACACTGCTTTCTGGAGATCACCAATCTGCCTCCCCGGCTTTTTACTGAGGGGATTAATCAGGGTTACCTGGAGACACAGAGAACCAACAGGATACCTGTATCTACATCTATATTGATATCACTATCAATATAGCATAGATAGATCTATAGACAGATATCTATGAGACATTGCTTTATTATAAGGAATTGGTTCATGCAGTTATAGAGGCTGGCAAGTCCAAACTCTGCAGAGCCCATAGCTGAGGTCCCAGTTCAAGTCCGAAGGCCAGAAAGTGATGTGGAAACAGGAACAGTGGACGTCCCAGTGTGAAGGCCACTGGACAGGAGAATTCTCTCTTAAGCTGAGGACATCCGCTTTTTGTCCTAATCAGGCCTTCTACTGCTTAGATGAAGCCCACCCTCATTAGGAAGGGCCACCTGCTTTCCTCAGCCAAAGGATTTGAAAATGATAACCTCACCCAGAAACACCCAGGACAGTGACCTATATTCGAGCATTGTCCTCTCACACTGGCCTGTGAAATTCACCATCAGACTGCGTGCACGTAAGCGCCATTCACAAGCAGCCATCTCTCCTTCCATGGAATCCAGTTTGTTCAGCCCTTCCACAGGCCATTGGAGGATTCAGCAGCCCAGCAAAGCCGAGGCCACCAAGTCCCACCAGCAGAGGTCCTTTGGGGCCTCATTGTCCCTGCAGATGGGCTGGGATCATTCCCCTCAGGTGCTGGGGCTGCTGTCAGCACCACACAGGGGCCAGGCTCCTGGCCACAGAGCAGAGCCATAGCCCTTCCTATGGCCGGGCGCTCTTTCCCTGGGGTGCATGCCATCAGCTCCCAGGAACCAGCACCTGCCCACCACCCCTCCAAGAGGACCTCTGGACCCTCTGTCCTGTCTCCATCCAGAAACAAGGATCACCTGTGTCCTGGAGGCCCAGAGAGGTAAGCAACAGCCACGATCACCCAGAGAGCTCATGGGGCCTAGACACAGCCCCCACCCCCACCAGAGGCCCTGTCCAGAGCAGGGGCTCTGCAAACGCTGAGTGAGGTCGGGCCTGCATCAGTCCCTTCTGTGCCTTCAGTGGGAAGCCGGGTCGGTGTCCCCAGGGCCTCTATTTCCTTGGCACCTCCCACTGAAGCAGGCACCACCTCTCCCACAGGGCATGCTGGCATTCTGAACAGGGCCAGTTTTCCTCTCAGCCCGACCTAAGGGCAGTAGCACACCCCAGCCTTGGTGAGGATCAGGAGAGGTCCTCACACTTCCCCAAATGCTCCTCAGGGGAGGGGGATGAGCAGCCTTGTGTCGGCTGGTAGCGGGTCCGCACAAAATCCTTAGGGGAATGAGTCCACCCACAGTGGCTCTTCCCGTCCAAAAGAGTGAGTCACAGCGAGACGGCCAGTGCTTGGACTTCATGGCTCCAGGGCCTGGCCCCCCGGCCCGCCTCAGCCCTCACTGTGGATCGGCACCTCTGAGCTCCAGGCTCCCAGCTGGAACGGCCCACACTGACAGATGGGGGCTGTCAGTGCCAGACCATGTAGTAGGTGAAAGTTCTGGAGACTTAGCAGAAGAGTCAGTTCCTGTAAAATGTTCAGTGTGTTTTTGTTAGCCCCAAAAGAGGGATCTGTGTGCTCCAACTGCTCCGTCTCTGCCCATTCTAAAGGGCAGCAGGGCTCTTCCTGGATCTTAAGAGTACCCACCATATATAGCCCTGAGTCAGGGCTAAATTCTCACTAACATTTAATCTTGAGTGTTCACGAGAACAAGGAGGGCAAATTGGTAAGTCCATATGCATTGAAGTCAAAAAAGATAATGCCAAAATCATCCCTATTGAACTTGTTTTCAAAACGTTGGGTAGCATAGTGCTTGGTCCCTGGACATCCTCAGGAGGTACAAATTAGGATGGAAGGAGGGGCAGCCTGGGAATGTGCTGGAAGAGGGGACACAGGACAGACTTTCATCCAGAGCAGCCTATGGGAACACCCACAACAGACCGCCTGGACTCCGGCTCCTCTGATGTGATTGTAAAGAACTAGGGTCCAGCTCCCACTTACCAGTTCAGGAAAGAATATGGACCTGAAGTATGTGATAATTTTTAAGTGCAACATACTTTTCATACCAATTTTCTTTTGAGGACTTAGAACCTGAAGAGAAAGCGTGATCATTCATAGAGGGGCCACCTACACATAGGCAAGCAGAAATCCAGCCTGGCTCACAGCCCGATGCCCCAGGACCTGCAGACCCGTCCCAGTCCAGAGCCTACCGGGTCCCGAGAGGGGCACCCCTACCATCCCCTCACATCTGTGAAGTGCTGAGAAATCAAATGGCTAACAGAAAAGAGCCTCCGTGTGTAGTGCTTGCTCATTTCCATAGTGTAAATACTCCCATCAGGGCCAATTCCAACCCACCAGGGTCTAACCACCAGGTGGCAGAGTCCCTGGATATTTAATCACCCACCGTCTTAGCCAATTCTGGCCAGTATCCATCCAAATATATCCAGATAATGACCACTTCTCAGGACCAGCTGCTCCACGTCTCATCCTGATCAGTAACCATCTCTCACCCCAATCACGGCGCCAGCCCCTGTTTCTCAGCCTTGGCCTCCTCTTGTCTGTCCTCGGCACAGCAGCAGCCCTCCACAGCAGCAGTCGGAGCATGGCACTGCTCTGCTCAGACCCATCTCTCTATGGGGACAGCCAGCCTGCCTGCACCGACGTACAAGCTCACAGCGATCTGGGCCAACCGCTCTGCCCCATCTCAGCACCCTCCCTGGTCCCTTTCTCCTGAAGCACAGCCTCCTTGCTGGCCCTCCAGCACGCTCCCACCTCAGGATCTGGGGAGTGCTGGTCCCAAGGCTTAGATGCTGGCCCCTGGCACGTCTGTAACTAACTCCTTCACGGGCTCCACATTTGCTCAGATGTCACCTTCTCAGGGAGATCTTCCTGGCCATCTCACCCTGCTCCCCATCCCTCTTCCTGCTTAATTTCCTCCTCAGTATTTCTCATATATTCATATATTGAATGACTGATTTCTTTCATTTATTTTGTGTCTCCTCCCAGCAGAAGAAATTCCCCACACAGGCATGTCATTTTTGTCTGTTCTGTTCACTGCTGTATCCCCAGCCTACAGCAGCAGGGGCACGTGATCAATGCCCCGCATTTACAGGCATACCTTGGAGACAGTGCAGGTTCCACTCCAGACCTGGAGCAATAAAGCAGATATCACAAAAAAGCAAGTCTAGTAATTTTTTTTGGTTTCCCAGTGCATATAAAAGTTATGTTTACACTATACTGTAGTCTACGAGGTGTGCAGTAGCATTCTGTCTAAGAATACAATGTACATACCTTAATTAAAAAGTAATTTATTGCTAAAAAATGCTAACCATCATCTGAGCTTTCAGCGAGTTGTAATCTTTTTGCTGGTGGAGGGTTTTGCTTTGATACTGGCAGCTTCTGACTGATCAGGGTCATGGGTGGTGAAGGTTGGGGTGGCTGTGGCAATATCTTAGAATAAGACAACAGTGAAGTTTACCATCTGGATTGACTCTTCCTTTCATGAATGATTTTTCAGTAGCATGCAATGCTATTTGATAGCATCTTACCCACAGTAGAACTTCTTTAAAAAGTAGAATCAGTCCTGTCAAATCCTGCTGCTTTATCAGATAAGTTAATGTAATATTCTAAACCCTTGGTTGTCATTTCAACAGTCTTCATAGCATCTTCAGCAGGAGTAGACGCCATCTCAAGAAACTGCTTTCTTTGCTCATTCATAAGAAACAGCTCCTCATCTGTACAAGTTTCATCATGAGATGCAGCAATTCATTCACCTCTTCAGGCTCTACTTCTAAATCTAGTTCTCTTGCTAATTCCTCCACATCCATAGTGAATTCCTCCCCTCAAAGTCATCCATGAAGGTGGGCTGGAATCAACTTCTTCCAAACTCCTGTGACTGTTGATATTTTGACCTCCTCCCATGAATCATGAATGTTCTTAATGACATTCTAGAATGGTGAATGCTTTCCAAACGGCTTTCAGGTTACTTTACCCAGATCCATCAGAGGAATCACTACCTATGGCAGCTATAGCTTTATGAAATGTATTTCTTAAATAATAAGACTTGAAAGTTGAAATGACTCTTGACCCACGGGCTGTGGAATGGATGTCATGTTAGCAGGCATGAAAACAGCATGAATCTCATTGTCCATCTCCATCAGAGCTCTGGGGTGACCAGGAGCATTGTCATTGAGCAGTAATATTTTGAAAGGAGTCTTTTTTTCGAGAAGTAGTTCTCAACAGTGGGCTTAAAATATTCAGTAAACCAGGCTTTGTTGTTCCATATATAGAACACAAGTGGAAGAAATTTAGCATATTCTTAAGGACCCTACGATTTTCACAATAGTAAATGATCACTGGCTTCACCTTACAGTCACCAGATCCATTAGCCCCTAACAAGAGAGTCAGCCTATCCTTTGAAGCCAGACATTGACTTCTCTCTAAGCTGTGAAATCCTAGATGGCATCTTCTTCCAAAAGAAGGCTGTTTTGTCTACATTGAAAATCTGTTGTTTAGTGAAGCCACCATCATTAATGATCTGAGCTAGATCTTCTGGATAACCTGATGTAGCTTCTCCATCAGCACCTGCTATTTTACCTTACACTTTAATGTTACAGAGATGGCTTCTTTTCTTAAACCTCATGAACCAGCCTATATACCAGCTTCCAATTTTTCTTCGGCAGCTTCCTCACCTCTCTCAGCCTCATAGAATTAAAGAAAGCTAGGGCCTTGCTCTGGATTAGGCTTTGGCTTAAGGGACAGTTGTGGCTGGTGTGATCTTCTTCTATCCAGACCGCTACAACTACCTCCATATGCGCAATGAGGCTTATGCTTTCTTATCCTGTATGTCCAGTGGACAGGCACTTTTAATTCCCCTCAAGAACTTTTCCTTTGCATTTACAGCTTGGCTAACCATTTGGTGCAAGAGGCCTGGCTTTTGGCCTATCTCGACTTTTGACATACTTTCCTCACCAGCTTAACCATTTCTACATTTTCATTTAAAGGGAGAGACATGGGACCCCTCCTTTCCCTTGAACAACTTAGAAGCCATTGCAGGGTTATTAATTGGCCTGATTTCAATATTGTTGTGTCTCGGAATAGGGAGGCCTGAGGAGAGGGAGAAATGGGGGAACAGCTAGTGGGTGGTGCAGTCACCCATTTGTCGATTAACTTTGCAACTTACATGGGTACAGTTTCTTGTGCCCTAAAATAATAACAGTATCATCATAGATCATCATAACAAATGTGATGATAATGAAAGAGTTTGAAATATTGTGAGTATTACCAGAATGTGATACAGAGACACGAAATGAGCAAATGCTGTTGGGAAAATGGCACCAATAGATTTGCTTGACTTGGTATTGCCGCAAATCTTCAGTTTGTAGAAAACCCAACATCTGCAAAGTGCAATAAAGCTCGGTGAAACAAGGTGTGCCTGTACCAAGCAGATGAACCCCAGATCTGGTCTGAGCATCTGATAAGGAGTGCTTTTGTCCCCCCTGCCTTTTCCTCTGTTGCCCCTCCCCCATCTCACCAGCCCCTCCAGCAGCCTTGCTCCAGGTGGGCCCCCAGCTCAGGTCTGCCTTTGCACCTGCGGGATAGACAGACACCCTAGACTGCGCTAAGCCTTCTCACTGTAATACAGATGGACTAGTTTGGGTTGTCCCTCCTACACATTATCATTTCTAGTATGAACTGCGGAAGTTTGTTTATACACAATAGGAATGAATATTCACTGTGTAACACCGCAAAAAGAAAACAAATAATTTCATCAAGAAATATTAAAACGTTTTCAGAAAAAATAAATCCAAGCCCTGCCATTGCTATCCCTGCAACAACCTAGGGAAAAAGCACTCTTTCAGAGAGGCTTCCTGCTCCGCTGGTCCAGATGTTACGCAGTCCTGTGACATCAGTGATGGATTCTAGGGCTTCCCTGAGCCACTGCACCCATCCTCGGGGACCTGCTCCACCCACCCCCGTCTTCCCTGTGCAGAGCCAGGTGGAGCCCAGCAGGCCGCTGTGAGGGGCCTCTCCCTGCCTGCCTTCCTGCACAGTGGGGCCTGGCAGACCAGACGGCCGGTGGGCCCCCGCAGAGCGCCGCGAGGGCAGGCCTGCACCACAGCGCGAGCGCCTTGGCACTGGGCAGGGCTCGGTGCCGCGCTCCGGGCGCGCACTCCCTCGGGTCCTGCCTCGTCCGGTCATCAGGGCTCCGCACCTAAGGCCCCTGGATGCCTCCTGAAGTAGAGCCAGGCGGCCAGAAGTGGAATGGACTGCAGGTGGTGACATCTAGTGGCCCCAGGTGGTATCCAGCTTAATAAGTACACATTTGGTAATTAAATAGATTGGGGGCGAGAAATTCAGAACTCATTACCTGCGGCCTCCGCGAACTAAGAGCATTAAGAAAAGGCACCGAGGGCCATCTGTGCCTTGCTTTTGTCTGTCCTGCTGGAGGACCTGGCTTGGTCTTGGTGTCATTTTCTCCAACTCCTTGTCTCTCAAATAGTTGTGCCAGCGAACCTTCCCCCAGAGCCGATGGTTGTCAGCTTGAAGCAGGTGGGAGGGGCAGACCCGCGCAGGAAGGGCCTGAGTTAACGGTGCGCAGAGGGTGACCAGGCGTCAGCCTTCAGGCCTGGAGGTGCTTCGTTTAACTCAGAAGAGAAGAACTGCGTTTTGTAGTCAAGGGGAGTCCTCCCTGCACTGAGCAGCATTTCCAAATACAATTGCAATTGCCAAGCATCTGGTAGAGCTAACAAGGGTGTACCTTCAGCCCAGAACAAAGGCAATACTGAATTAAAAAAAAAAAAAAACAGAAATAAAATTGGAACTTAACTACAAGCTTCATGTAGTGAAACTTCCCAAGAGATTTATTACTTGAGTGCACCAGCAAGTTCAGATACATATGCCCAGTTACCATACGAAGAATTCTTGGTATTTCTCCATATGGGTAGGAATATTCATCACATAGTTTACAATTAAAACATACAAAAGTCAAGAAATGTAGAAAATTCATTCTTTTACTACCAACTCACTAATGTGGCTTATGTATACTTGGCATATTAAAATAATAATGAGAACCATGCAATGACCATAAAATCCCTATATCCACAGACAGCTGAGTAATGTCAGAGGCAGAGCTTGCATCTATGAACTGACCTATTTATCCTGAATTTAAATGGGGTTCTGAAGCCTGAGTTTTCTCCATCTCAGTTTTGGGGGTGGTTGACCTTTTAGAGAACAGAGAGGGTCACTGTAGAAAGCAGGCTTCATCCATGTATTTCCCCCTAATCTGCAGCCTCCTACATCCTGCTACTTAGGGTTATTTTTTTAATCTTTCTAAAAATTATTACCAGTCTGTGAGTCTTAATTACAAGCTTACAGTAATGAGCACATCAAGTTTGTCATAAAATATTAACAATATATCCTTATGTAAGGGAGAAAAAAGACAAAAAATAACTCAGGAAGACCTGGATGGCTAAAGACAGGACCAATATAAAATTTCCATGCAAATCCCTTCTCTGAGATTGCCAGTAAGCAGAGAGAACAGCCCACCTTCCTGACCAACTCCTTAGGGATCTCAGCCCTCCCCACTCCCACCAGCCATCCCAGGGCGGAGAGCACACTGGTGAGCAGGCGCTTCGCCTGAGGGGTGGTGAGCGCCCATGGGCAGCCATACAGAGAGCCGACGAGTGGGGCCATCCTCACACACCCTGCCAGGCTCTCGGGAGTTGCTTGTCCAGGATAGAAATCGTGGTAGGAAGCCCAAAGGAGAAAAGAGCTTGATTAAGAGGCACCCTAATGGAACCGTTATCAGTCTCACCAAAGTGATTAAGAAATGCCTGTGTTTAAGAAAAGGGATGTGCTCCCACAGTGTGCTTCAGCTCAGATCTGGGGCCAACAGAGCCGGAAATGGTGCAGGAGACAAAGGGATGCTTTAGAGGGAACAGTCATGCCCCACATAATTGACCTTCAGCAGATGCACCCCCTGCCTCTCCACAGGTGTCCTCCGGGGGGCGGGCATGTCCTCTAGAGGCGAGTCCTGGTCCCTGGCCCTTCACACCCTCCTGTGGACAGCTGACATCCTCATTTGGCTCAGAAGAGTTTTATGTGGAGGGAGAGTCCTGCTGCACATGACCTTGGCCTCTGAAAGGAATCCTAGGACAGACGTCTGTGAGTGCACTTCCCCTTGATAGAAAAACAGCCAGCTTCATCTCAGAGTGCAGGATCCCTGAGGTCATTGCAAGAGAAGCAGGCAACTGAAATCATCTTGCCAGAGGGAGGTGGATTAGCAGAAGAGAAACCCACAGCCCAGACTTCAGGAGGCTGTCATCCATCAGGCCCTCTAAGGATGTGAGGGATTCAGTTCTCTGCTTATCCAGAGGAGTGAGCTAGCCCCTTTCATACACCAACTCACACACACAAGCAAACCCACGCACCATCACACACACACTATGTCCTGGAACACTGAATCAGGAATGACTCAAGAGGAAGCTTTACCACTGAATGAATCACCAGCATCGATTCTGGTTAGCCAATGAGATCATACCCCAGGGCATGGACCCATCTCACCACCCATCTAACTGCAGGGACTTACTGCCCTTCCTGGCCCCACACGCACCCCATGCTGGATTCCTGTGTCTGCCGCTGCTCCCTCTGTATAGAATGCTCCTCGCCTTCTCCCCACCAGGGAAAATCCTACCACCCAAGACCAGCTCAGCCCAGCCCCATCTGGCATCTCGCACCTGTGGTTATACTGTGTTCTCTGGTTGTTGGACCTGCTGCCCAGAGGCCGTGGGCTTCCTGATGGTGGGGTAAACGTAACCCTGTACAGTTCTGACTCTGGTGGAGCGAGAGCTGGGTAGATCCAGCTAGTTTCTCCCATCCAGTCCACTCTCCACTTTCTCCCAATGGAAAGAGAGACTGTGCTATTCCAACCTACTCTAGCCTAGACACATTGAAACCCCTTCTCAGTGGGAAAAGGAAAAGGAAAGCATCCATCTTCCTAGTGTCCAACACCAAAAATCCCCTAAATTAAAAAGAGGCTTCTCCCCAAGACTAATTCAATGTAATTCAACAAAAGGTCACCTCTGCACAAGGCCCTGGAAGAGACGTCATGCAGCCACATCTGGACACACTCCTGCCACCTCCCTCCTGCCACCCGTCCACAGAAGCACGAGGTATGGTCTGCAGTCTCTCACACTGCCCACCCCAAGGGCATTTACCAGGCACTTACGATGTCTCAGGCCCCACTCTAGAACTGGGAACGCAGCAGGGTCCAAAGCCTGGACTCCTGCTGCCCACATTCCAGTGGGGGGACAGACAGTCAACTGGGTACAGACAGAAAATAGCTCCCCATTTCAGATGGGTCCACACTGTGATGAGAGGCACACACGGAGATGCTGGCTGTGCCAGGACGCTGTGTCCAGGCATGAGGGGAGGCTGCTCTGTCCAGCCAGCAGTTGGCCAGTGAGTGAGTAACAGCAGGGGTGAGCTCTGGTCTCCTGCTGTGGGACCTCAGGCCTCTCATCCAGTCTGGCATCCAGTCTTTTATCTGCAAAGTTGAGGTAAAAGCCCTTCTCCTAAGGGGCTGAGATGGAATGTTGCAAAAGCTTAACCACAGCAAAAAAGCCAGTTAAGCATTTGTCCTTTGTGCTGTCCAGTCTGAGGTGCTGCTATAACTCCTCGGCCGGTACACAGGTTGCCGTCCGGCCGCTCCACCTGCCCCTTCTCAGCGGAGGCTCCCGCCCCTTCGAGAGGCCTACAGTGTTCTTTGGGATCCTTCTGGGCTTGACGGGCTGTTTAAATCTAAGCACATCGTTATTAACCTCAGCATAGATTCAGCCTTCTTTTCAGGCGCCAGGCTGGTTTCATGAAGCAGCTGCGGCAAGACAATGATAGAAACTATGAATGCAGGGAAACCACAGCCCCAGAGAGAGAGACAGAGAGAGAGACTCTCCTAGGCAGGCCCCAGGCTGATTCATGGGACTCACGGAGCCACAGGAAGTGGAGCGTCTCTGGCATCCCCCAAGCCAAGGCCAGCCTTCACTTTGTCAGAAAAAAAATCAGGCTTCTTAAGTGCCCCAAGCCCTTGGAATGCAACTTGGGTCATCAGGCGATCACTGAGATCATCCCCTTAACCACCGTCTTACTTCCCGGGTTTTGTTTAAAATGATATATACACATATACGTATTTCATAAACTAGGTTATATATGTGTACATATGTGAGTGTGTGTGTGTGTGTGTATACATATATATATGTCATCCCACGTATACACATTTTTTTTTAATTCCTCAAGTCCTAATGCACATCATGTATCTCCACCATAGCCTGTAGTCTGGTACGACTTCTGTCTCCAGCGTACTCCCACCATGCCTCAGCCACTCTGTACACACACGTGCACACACACACACATGCAGGTGCAGGTGCATTCATGTACACATATACATGCATACATTTGCATGCATGAATACATGTGCTAACATTCTCCCACGTGTGTGTGCACACACATGCCTGTGCACGTGGTCACACGTGTGCATGTGCACAAGCACACACATGTCCATCCTGCCACTTCCTTAGGCAGGGGCCCCTTCTGCTTTCCCACTGAAATGCCCCAGCCCCATTCTCCTGGGCTTTTCTAAGGTAGACTAATGTGATGAATAAATCTATGCTAAAATGTTGATAAGCTTATTTGTCATGTCTTTCAAATAAATTGATAATAGGTGTTAATAGAGCCCTTGAAAGCTTGAACCCAAAGCTGAAGTGGGGATTTATGGCCCAAAAGAGGCATTTGGGGGCAGGATGCCCTGAGTCGTCCCTCAGGTCATGATCGCACCATGGGGGCGGCAGCTGAGAGGGCCTGTGCGCCTGACCTCGTCTGTGCCCTATAAAAATTAATCCACTCAACTTCTCTGGAGAGAAATGTGTGACAATAAAGTGAAATGGGGATTATTCGAATCCTCAGCCCACCCACAATGGCACCCCTCGGGGACCCAGCCCTAGAGGGACAAAAAAGACTTCCCACAAGTGGGAAATCCTACCGGTGATTTAGTAGGTGCCAGTCTGACCTGAAATAATAAATGCCACTATGATGTCACTGTCTCACTGCTCACTTTTAGAGTCTCTGGGCCTTTCTTCCAAAACCTCGAGCTCATGAATAGGACTCTGTGGTGCCCGACACGCCATCGCTGGAGCGGCACAGTGGCAGTGACTGAGCCTGCAGCAAGAGGCTTTCCAAGACCCTCCCTGGCAAGCACGGTGACGGTTGGCCCTTCTGCCTTTGAACGAGCCCAGTTTAGGCTTCCAAGGGCCAGTGCTGAAATTCACCTTCCACTCTGGGGTCTATAAGGGCCTCCACAGCCAGTCCTGATGGAGAGTCCCAGAGAAAACATCCCCTCCGTCCCTAACTGTGTCATGTGACTTCAAATGATTCATTTCCTCTCACCTCCATTTTTCTGAATGTCGCAATATTTTGTGTATGTGTTCCCTGGAAAGTAGCTGTGGATGAAATACAAAAGCTATGTTTCTGATACACGATTTCCACTTTCAAGAAACATATTGTTTGGGTCCCAAAACAATAGGAGTGAAAAATGTCAAATTGTTGGGGCAAAGAGGTGGGGAGAAAAAAAATCCAAGCACAAGTGACCTCACTTGCTCCCCAGGGGTGCCCAAGAGGAGGCGGCACTCAAGGGGTGGCCGCGAGTGGGACAGAGCCGTGCACCCAGGACAGCAGGTGCACACCTTTCCCCCCAACATCCGAAAGAGCAAAGAGCACTGTTAGTTGCTTAATTGTTTGCAAAACACCTTGCTCCCTCCTCGCCATGCGGTCCAGAGTGTGTGCGAAGATTCTCACGCTTTGGGAGAAGTGACCCCCTGCCTCCTTGGCCTGGCACATCTGAGCTGCCCTGACTCTCCCTCTGGGCGCTGCCTGACCATTCGTGACACTGTGCGTAGACCTACACGGTGTCGTGCTAAGTGAAATAAGTCAGACAGAGAAAGACAAATACCATGTGATTTCACTTGTATGTGGAATCCAAAAACAAAGCAAACAAACAAAAAAAGAAACAGACCCATAAATACTGACAACAGACTTTTGGCTGCCATAGATGACGGGTGGGAGGGATGGTGAAATAGGTGAGGAGGGTAAAGAGGTACAAGCTTCAAATTATAAAATAAATTACTCATAGGAATGGAAGTGCAGCATAGAGAATATAACCAATAATAGAGTGTCTTGGTATGGGTAACAGGATAACTACACTTACCATGGTGAGCATTTTAGTAATGCATTAAATCATTATGGTGTACATCGGAAATCAATATAATATTATATATCAACTTATTCCAATAAAAATAAATAAATGAAATAAAAAGAGAAATTAAAAAAAAAAAAACAGTCTCCCTTGACCCTTCGATGATCCTACCTAATTCTGCCCCCAGCAGCCCAGGGTCACAGGGCCTGTTGACTCTGGGCCATTCTGCCCACTCCTTCACGGGCCATCAGCCTCAACGCAGGGTTCCCTAAAGTTCCTACATTGAAACCAGCCCCCCTCCCAGGAGTCCTCCAGCCTTACTGGCATAAATTAAAAAATAAACAATAAGCCACTGGCTTTTGAATGCCCTCCTTAGCTGATCTGCATGTGCTTCAGAAAGTTCTACAGCTTATATTTGCCATTGAAGCAATAGGACGGTTAAAGTACACATTCCTTTAAAATTTAGGCATAAGTCCTTATTTAGGAAACTAACCCTTTACTCATTGTTTGTATGGGAAAATTAGATTTGACTTAGATCACTTCCTCTTAAAAATCTTCAAGAGCACAGCTGCCTTAAAGACTGAGTATATTTGAAAAACAGTCATTTTTTTCCTCACCGATCTTATTCTCTGACCATTGAAGTTCTCTCAAGTATTTCTAAGCAAGGTGGTAATAATGACAAGCAAAAGAAAAGAGTTAAAAATTAAAGCTAATGACAGACAAAATTTTAAAACACCCAGGCAAAGAGACCACTTTGTCAAATCCACCCAGTCATGTCACTGTGAGAAAGAAGTAAAAAGCCTTCAGAGGCTGAATAATGTTGCTGGACAAGCTATATAACTCCCAAGTTTCAGAATAAAATTCAAGTTACAACACTTTAAATACTTTCATTATCAGAATCCTTACTAATAATAATATTCTATTTGGTTTCCCTCTACATGGCAACTTCTTAAATGCAATCTTGAATTACTGCTAATTTTTTCTCTTCATTTTAATGAATGTATTCTTTCATGCCTCTCCCCAGAGAAGCTTTATTTTATAAACAAACACAAGGTTCTGAGATTGTCAAGTATGATGCTGAAACATGGTCCAGGGAAATCGGCCAAGCCTCAGGCAGATGGTCAGCTCTGGACTTGCCCACCACACCTGAAATTTTCATGGGTGAAGAACAAATGTGAAGATACCAAGGCAAAGTGCACAGAACCCGCATGTGCATTTATGCATGCACGTTACATGAACGTTTTTAAGCAGAGTAAATGTCAGATAATTTGCAAATTAGGAGTTCATTCTTAATAGTATACATAGTATAAAGGAGAGAAAAAGTTCTAGAGTTCCAAAGATAAATATTTTATTATCTTCAGGACCTCTCTTTTCACAAAATCCAATGCCAGCAGCTTTTGGAATAATCCTTTATTGAGAAAATACGACTTTCGACTGCTCCTGGGTTGGTAATGCACATTGCCTAACTTCCTCCTTCCTGGGAGGTCCCCATGGAAACTGTGATATTTTTACTTTTGGTGCCCTGAAGCCCAAATAAATGCTACTGTTTCACGCCCTACATTTTTCCCTACTGTCAGCAGCAAGACAACTGTTAAGTGGATCTCACCTGTGAGATGCTCCACACAGTGCCCCTGGGAAAGCAAGCCTTTAATTAGCATGGGCTCCCTCTGCTGGTTATGAAGACACCGGGGCCCACAAAGAACACCACTGCAGTGAACCCTCAACAAGGGGCTTGTGATGAAAGTCAACCAAACACATCAATCTGCAGTGTTGAGATCCATGAAGAGTCTGGGATCTGCTTTTGCCGTCCTTATGAGCTAATACATTAGCCTGTTTCTGTCTCATGGACACTGGCAGAAGACATGAGTCCCCTGGGTCAGAAACACAGGACTTCATCCCTCAGGGCCCAGCAGGCACCAAAAGTATCAGCATGCAAACGTCAGCTCTCCTGCCCCTAAGTCCCACGGGGCTGATGTGGAGGGGCCCTGACGGATGTGTGACACATGGTGGGTCTGTTATAGATGAAGAACACTGAGCTGAGGGATCCACCTTTGTTACAACAAGCAGTTAGCAGTTTGTCCTGGAGGGAGACCTTACTGCATCCCCCAAGGTGACTCACTCCAAACAATCCTGAAAAATGGCCCAGCTGAAGAGCAGAGGGCCTGATGTTCTGGAATACCCAGCAAGATTTGTAGAAGTTCAAAAACCCATAGAAAACTGTCTTTCCCAACAAAAAAACAGATAATTAATATTGCTAATTTAAAATTTCAATTTCATTAAGATCCTTGCAGAATTTCTTTCTTCTTGTTTTTTGTAGACCATTTCCTTTTTCTAACTTTCCACCATGCTGTTAGTTAACAACTCTTTGTTTCTATCTAAAACTATATTATAAATTTTACTACCTTTTATCAAATAGTGCTAGATTCATTTGGTCAAATTATAAACGAGGACTAATATTTGACAGAGTCACTTTTGAAATATTCAGAGCTATAGAATTTTAAATGGAATAGAGTATTATAGAATGGCAGGAATCCACAGATAAGCCCTTAAACTTACAGCATCACAGAACTGAAAGCCTTAGGGTTAGTTAGAAACCAATTATAATATTTTGACAGCTGGCTTTTATGTTCTTATTTTAGCATTAGCCAAAAACCTCATACCACCACAGTGTAACAGCTTTAAATCAAGCAGTGGTCCGGTTTCCATTATTGCTATAAATATTTCTACACTGCCTTTATAGAACACTTGGCTGTCTCCAAAGTGCTTTTGCACACCTTCCCTCCTTTGAACCTTGCTTTAACTGTGAAGTTTGAGTAGGAAAGATATTGATTTCTCCCTTTCATCCTTGAGGGAATTGAGAAGCAGAGTGGGCAAATGGTACATGGGGAGCGTGCAGCCTGTCACTAGAAGGCAGAGCACGTTTGTGTCTCAAGGCTGCTTCCAGCACTGCCCTTTCCCTGTTCTGTCTAACCCTCTGCCAGCTAAGAGGCATGGACGGCTGGTAACAGAGAGGCATACGCATACTTACTTAGGCTGCATGGAATTTCCAGGCTCTCCTGACTGACAAGTCCAGGGGAGGGGCTGCTCAGGAGAGGTTTGATGAAATCGCCATCCACGTCTTGCCGCCCTCTGGGTGTCTGCTTCCTCCACAGGCTCCCAGCTCATCATGACAAGATGCCTGCAAGCCATCCACACCACACTACACCACACACCCATCACTCAGCTTCAAAGGGAGATGTTCCCCCAGCTGCTAAGAGACATTCTTGGGCGTCCCTCTCATTAGACCTAAACCAGCCGTTTTGACCAATGCTAAGCAGCAGGCCCCGTGTCACTACACTGATGGTTTGGAAAGGCCCGCCAGGCAACACTCTTTCAGCAGGACGCTCCATGCCGACACCTCGTCAAGCTGTAACTAACTATCTCTGAGGCCTCGGAATGAATGCAGTGCTTTACAGGAGTCATCTAATCGGCCTCCCACAACCTTACCTTTACAAGTAGGTGCTATTATCATGCTCCCTTCATAGATGGAGAAGCTGGGACTCAGAAAGACTGAAATAGGCCTTCTCTAAGGCCACATGGCTCCCAGGCGGGAGAGCCTGGATTTAAGCAGCTAATCCCAGAGCCCATGTCCTTACGGTTGCTGTGAGGAGGGGAGAACAGGGCTCCCCAACTACATGAATCATATACCCCTCCTGGAGACTCAAAATCTGGAGAAAGGGACCAACTTAATGCATTTAACCCACTATTTCCCAAGCTCGCAAGGTACAGTTTTTCTCCCTGGCCTGTCCAGAGAAGAGCCTCTGGGGCTCACATGCGCACTTACCTGGCCTCAGAGACACGCCTTGTCATGATTCCAGGAAGGAATTCATGGTAAACAAGCTCCTTTTCCTTTAAGAGCACTTGCTCCCATCCTGTTGGCACTCACCGTTGTGCCGCCTCTGCCCTGTTTGCACCGGCCCCACACACAACGCGACAGTCGTCAGTGGGTGCCCTGTGTGCGGGGCAGGAGGGGCTGGCCTGGGCATCTGCCTCCTGGTCTGTTCCTAGCGCTCCTCCAACTGAGTGTTTGGACACTGAAGAAACGAGTGTTGGGAAGACAAAAATAGAGCAATACCAACACTTCTAAGCCCCATTTAAAAAATTATACAGGAATACTTACTCAGCTTTTAGCAAACCAGAGAACAGTGAGTCCTCCCAGATACTCCTTGGGAGCATGAAGAAAAGGCTATGATAATCAGGCAGCTCTGGCCCTGGGGCTGGGAACGTGCAGAGCACCCCCTACCGTCCTGAAGTCATTCCATTTCCAAGGCCGGCTCACGCTTCAGACATCAAGCTTCCTCCTCCGTGCTCCTGACCTGGCGTCTGAGAATCTGACTTGGCAGAGTCTGCTTTCACTTCCTCATGTTTTGTGAAAGTGTCTTGTCCACAGATTCAACCATCAGTCAGTCGTTGCCTGGTTGGGTCATTTGCTGCCCTGGTACAAATTCTCAGCCTGCTCGTTTTTCAAAGCACACAACTGGGAAGAGGTTGTTTTCATTTGAGTCACAAGAAGTATGAAAGTGTCACTCATTCCAAAGCTATTTCAGGCTGAGGGCAGGTAGCATGCCTTTGGTGAGCATGCAAAGCACAGGGGCTTCTCAGTCCCCTCCTAAAGGCAGCCTTAGAGCCCCCTCCTGGGGTCGCCTTATATTCATTGGCACTCTCTGTACTATAATCAGTATTGCAGAATTTGTCTGTTAGCGTTTCAACGATCCTCTCCAGGAGACACATATGAAATCTTAGTGTTTTTCCATCTACTGTGTGTAGAGCACCTTGGCTTATTGCCCATCAGCAACCTGTGGTCACTAGCCAGAATGCTCCCAGTCTCACCATGGCACAGGGACTTGACCTGAGGACTTTGTTCTCCACTGGTGATTGCTTATGCAGTCCTGGAAAGGTGACTACTTATGCTAGGGAACACCTGCCCTTTTGGGGACATGTGGTTACAGACAGGACCCACAGGCTGGGAGCACTTTGCATGATAGGGCTTTTCTTTCTAACTCCTTCATGAGAAGAACACAAAGAATGCTCTCCCAGCCTGCTTAGGGCCACCTCACTCTCCCCTCAGCCACTTCCAGGTATCTTACACTCATCTCATGCTGGGATACCAGACCCAGAGGCACAGAGAATGAGTTTGGAGACCTCTCCCTTAGCTGCTCAGGAACGGTGCAGAGCCGAGGTTCCAGGCACACACTCCCCCCCACTCTGCAGCAGCCTGCTGGCTGGGCTATGCTGGCCTCACTGTCGTCCTAAAGACAGATCCACATTTTTGTTTGTTTTCCCTGGAATCCCCAGCAGATTTTGTTACCTCATATTTCTCTAAGTTTTAGGCCCCTGAAGTTGGTATCATTTGCAAAATAAGGTGGCAGCCCAGATGCCTCTCCAACCCTGACTGGTTACAGCTGATGGCAAGTGACTCCCTCCTGTGACAGACAGCCTCTTTCTTTCACCACCTTTTCCACAGAAGGTCTGCTCTGCTCTCAGGGTACCAGCCTGTCTGTGATTGAGGGTCACCTTCTAGAATCCCATCAGTGTCCGCAGGCCCCACCATGATCAGGTCACTAACATGCATGACAGTCTGGGAGCACATGTGTCATTAAACCACAGAGAAGCACACCCAGGATCCTTGGGAGCTTAGATCACCACTGTTTTGCTCCTCAGCATGCAGCCATGTTCAAAGAGGTGGGAGAAGATGTGGGAGGAAAATGGCCCCGTCAGTGAGTCTGTGTGACCTGCCTCGGCCTAAATGAGCCAGGCACAACCTACCCTGCACCTCATCACCCTTCCTCAAAACTCTTCAAATGGTTAGGTGTTGACACACGCCCGATTTCTCTACTGTCACCCGGAATTTCTCTTCGGGATGATCAAGCAACCTGAGTTGCCCTTGACACCCAGTGTAAACTTGTGGGCGAAGAGCTAAGACAACAGGTCCCAGGGCAAGAATGCCGAGCCCTACCCTGCCGGTTCTGAGCGGTATGATCTGGAACACACTACTTTGCCCCTCTGAGCCTCGGTTTCCTCATGTGTAAAATGGGAGTAAGAGCAGCATCGCCTCACAGGACTGTTGGATTAGAGTTAATGCCTGAGGGTGACGGCAGAAATGGCCACAGCCTTCTGCCCCTCTCTGGGCCTCCCCCTGCCCTGGACCAGGCACTGGGTGACCTGCCGTCCCATCTGTTCTATTTCATAAATGCGGGGAGCTAGCTTGGACCGGGGCATTCAGGATACTTACTTGCCAAGGGTAAGTTTTCTGACTGGTAAAGTATAATAATGTAGGAAGTGGTGGGAGTCCACTACTGTTTTAGAGCAGTCCCTAATTTGGAGCGAAGTCTTTTGTTCTGGGTCATGTAGATCTTTGACTTCTGAAATAACCTACATTATAAACTTACTTGTATCAGTGCTTAGTCCTCCTTTTATGAATTCTGAACTGCTAATTGTGTCTAAGGTTTGGGTCCAACAACAGTTTCCATTTCTACCCCTAGTTAGAAACAACACACATGTGGAAAACTCGGGCTCAAAAGCACATTAAGCACTAATTACAAGAGACGTCAATAGGCGGCCCGGGCTTCAGACCGCTTCTCCGTTTCACAGGAAATCTGACAACACTTCATCGTCAGTGAGCACTTATTAATCGCTTTCCTCTGTGTACTTTATAACAGTATTTGTCACTATAGTGATTCCCTGAAAACCGAGCTGGTAAGCCAGCAAGGCCCCCTTTCTCCTTTGAGCAGGCTAAAATTAACTGCTCGTTATGAAGTGCTGCGGGAAATCTACTAATGTGTCTTGTCCAGCAACAGTCACTAAAATCCATCACTGCTTAATGAGGTGAACTAGGAAGTCTCTGTGTTCACCGCGCAGCCCCTGCCCTGCCCGGAGCCTTGGTGATCGAGCTCCCTGCTGCAGAAAGCCAGCCATTGTTCCCAGCAGCATTCGAATTCACCTGTAAGTGATTGCTGCTAAGCAAATTTACACCTGTCCACCTTGGCTCTCCTCAGGAGATTCAACGCAAGAGTCTCAGAACAACCCAACAGAATTAAGTTTGTGGAAATGAACACCTACATCGAGAGGCTGTCAGCCCCCATAGCAGTGCGAGCAATGAGGAAAGAATTCAAAGGTTCCCCTTCGGAGGTGGCGGTATGGATCTTGATGATTCACTTGCGTATGAAGTCCCAGACTCTCTGCTTTCCACTTGCTGTTTATATTATTTGGCAAAGACATTTAAAAGTTAATGACAGGACTTCTGCTTCTGGAAAGATGGAGTAGGTGTACTTTTCTCTTCTCCTTCTAAGTACAACAAAAACATTGGACATTTTATATATAAAACAGTGAAAGGTGGAAAAAAGAAGCCAGACTGGCTAGAGAGCTCAGGACCTGAGGAATGACATGATGCTGAATTTCCTGGGCTTTCTTTTTGCCTCCTGTATATCACAGACTGGGAGCTGGAGAAGCCAGGAACATGGCAATGCCAATGGGCACAGACCGAAAAAGCCCTAACTGAAGCTCACTCTCTCTGGGCAAAGGACCAGGAAAGGGGCAGCCTAGCAAGACAGAAAACTTAGCATATAACAACTGTACTCCAGCCACACACCACAGAAAAAACTATAGTCCCTCCGCCACACCATGACAGTAAATACTGATCAGGAGCCTGGATTCCCACCCTCTCCAGGCTATAATAAGGTACCCCATGACCCCAGTCCCATGACCCCAAAATTGGCACTTGTGGAGACCACATAGGGAGACTGGACTCCTACTCCCACCTGGCTATAACAAGGTGTCCCACCTTCTGCCAGCTGGGGTGATGTCAGAGGAGACCTAGGGGAAAGTCAGGACCAGTAATGGCCCCACCCCCTGCTATGACACTGGTGCAGGCTACCTGGGAGCAGTTTTAACCCTCACCCTCATAGCCAGAGATGTATCCATGGATGTGTACTGGGGACTCAGAACTCCTGACACCCCCACCCAGACCAATGAAGGAATCCCCCTGGGGGTCAAGGGAGACTGAGTGGAGAGCCAGGACCTCACCCCACCCGCCAATAATGAGGCAGCACCCTCCTGCCCCCACTGGAGCAGTGCCGGAGGAAGCAAACCAGAACTGAAGGTCTCATGACATAACACTCCATGTTCAGGTGTCAATCTAAAATCACTCATCCTCCAAGAACCAGGAGGAGCTCAAACTGAATGAAAAAAGACAATCAATAGCTGTCAACACTGAAAAGACACCATGTCAGAATATTCTGAAAGATTCTAAAGCAGCCAACATAAAAATACTTCAGTGAACAAATAAAAACATGCTTGAAACAATGAAAAAAATATTCTGCTGAGCAATAGAAGAAAGAAGAACCAAATGGAAATTTTAGAACTAAAAAATGCAACCAAAATAAAAAACTCAATGAATGGACTCAACAAAAGAATTAAAGGCACAGAAGAAAGAATCAGTCAGCTGGAGGACAGACAGATCAATAGAACTTACCCAATCTGAATAATAGAGAAAACAGACTGAAAAAAGTAAATAAATAAACACAGCCTGAGAGACCTGTGGACTATAACACAAAATATAATTCATGTCACTGGAATCTCAGGAGGAGAAAGTGGGTGGATCTGGAAAGTACACAAAGTAATAATGGCTGAAAACTTCCTAAATTTTTGCAAAGGTCCTAGCCCAGCATCTCCGGAGGCTTATTGAATCCCAAACAAGGTCAACACAAGGAAATCATCACACAAGCCACATCATAACTAAACTACTGAAAACTAAGGCAAAGTAAAGAGAATTCTTGAAAGAATCCAGAGAAAAACAATACCTCGCCTATAGGGTCAAGGCAATTCAAATGACCATATGGCACATGATTCACATGCTGGAAGAAAACAGCTGCCAGGCCAGAATTCTACATCTAGTGAAAATGCCTTTGAGGAATGAAAGGGAAATCTAAGGATCCTCAGATGAAGGAAAACTGAGAAAATTTGTCACCAGCAGACCCACCCTAAAAGAATGACAAAACGAATTTCTCGAAACAGACAGGAAATGATAAAATAAAGACTCCTGGGACATCAGGAAGGAAGAAAGAACACGTAAGAACAAATGTGGGCAAACACAGCAAACTTTCCTTCTGCTGAGCCTGTTACATTACGTTATACGAGGTCACATCACATTATGTCATGTTACTGCACGTGTGACATTACATTACAGTTACATTACACAGTTGAAGCAAAAATTTTTCACATTCTGATGTGATCCTAAATGTATGCAGAAGAAATGCTTAAGGTAATTGTATTATAAAGATGGGAAGGTAAAGGGATTGCAAGTTTCGACAAGTTGTTCCAACAGGCAAAACGACAGATCAGTACATTGTGTAAGTTATATAATACCTAGAGCAAAAACTAAAAATGTTATATAAAGAAATACACTCAAAAACACTATGGATTGTTGAATCACTATGCTGTACACCTGGAACTAGTATAATACTATGTCAACTGTACTTCAATAAAAAATTTTTTAGTTCTTAAAAAATTTTTTAATTGAAGTACAGGTCACATACAATATTATATTTAATTTTTTTTTTAATTTTTCAGTTGAAGTATAGTTGGCCTACAATGTTATGTGTTCCAGGCGTACAACATAGTGATTCAACATTTATATACATTATGAAATGCTCACTAGGACGAGTCTAGCTACCATCTGTCACAACACACAATTCATTACAATATACTTGACTATATTCCCTATGCTGTACTTTCATCTCTATGATTTTATTTTATAACATAACCTCTTAGTCCCTTTCACCTATTTCACCCATCCCCTTACCTCCCTTCCCTTTGGCAACCACCAGTTTGTTCTCTGTATTTACGAGTCTGTTTCTGGGGGGGTTGTTTGTTTGCTTCTTTTGCATTTGTTTTGCTTTTTTATATTCCACATATAAATGAAATCACTTGGTATTTGTCCTTCTCTGTCTGGCTTATTTCACTTACAGTAACACCCTCTAGGTCCATCCGTGTTGTCAGGAATGGCAAGATTTCACTCCTATGGCTGACTAATATTCCATTGTAGGTATGCACCGCATCTTCTTTATCCATCCATCTATTGGTGGACACTTAGGCTGCTTCCATATCTTGACTATTGTAAATAATGCTGCAATAAACATAGGTGTGCATTTATCTTTTTGAATTAGTGTTTTTGTTTTCTTCAGGTAAATACCCCAAAATGAAATTACTGGATCATATGGCACTTCTATTTTTTAATTTTTGAGGAACCTTCATACTGTTTTCCATAGTGACTGCACTATTTTACATTCCCACCAGCAGTACACAAATAGTTGCCTTTTCTCCACATTCCATCCAACACTTGATATTTCTTGTCTTGTTGATATTAGCTATCCTGACTGGTGTGAGATGGTATCTCATTGTGATTTTAATTTGCATTTCCCTGATGATGAGTGATGTTGAGCATCTTTTCATGTGTCTCTTAGCCATCTGTATATCTTCTTTGGAAAAAATGTCTATTTAGCTGGAGACTTCAACACCCACTCTCAACAATTGCTAAAAGACAAAAAATCAGCAAGGATATGGAATAAATCAATACCACCACTAATAAACAGGTCTTAATCAACATTTGTAGAATACTCCACCCAACAACAGCAAAATTCACATTTTTTCTCAAGGACCCGGAGAAAATACAACAAGATTGACCACATCTTGCGCCATTAAAAAAACAACAACAACAAATTTTAAAGATTGAAATCATATATTCTCTGACCACAATATTAACAAACCAGAAATAAACAAGAAAACATCCAAATGTTTGTAAACTAAAAACCCTCCAGAACACCTCTAAAAACCCACAAGTCAAAGAGGAAATCTCAAGGGAAATCAAAAAATAATTGAACCCAATGACACTGAAAATACAACATACCAAAATTTGTGGGACACAGCTCAGTCAGTGCTGGTAGGGAACTGTACGCCACTAAATGCTTACATTAGAAAGGAGGAAAGTTTGAAATCAGTACTTTAATCTCCCACCATAAGACCCTGGAAAAAAAAGAACAACATAAACTAAAAGGAAGTAGAAGGAAGGAAATAATAATGATAAGAGCAGAAATCAATGAAACTGAAAACAAAAATAACAGAGAATATCACTGCAACCAAGAGTTGGAACTTTGAAAAGATCAATAGCATTGGCAAACCTCTAGCAAAATTTATAAAGAAAAAAGGAGACACACACATCAAAATTAGGAAGGAAATGGGGGATATCACTTTCCCTGCAGACATTAAAGAGATAATAAGGAAACAGGAGGAAGAGGTCTGCACTCATAAACTTGACAAATTGTATCAAATGGAGCAACTCCTTGAAAGGAAGTCAAAATTACTTGAATAGGAGAGAACTCAGAAGTAGGTAAACACAGCACAAGAAAGAAAACTACAAACTAATCTCTCTTATGAAAATAGGAGTAAAAAGCCTTTTAAAAAATTAGCAAATAGATCTTCAGTATGCAAAAAGAATTATACACAATGACCGAATGAGTTTTATTTCAAGGATGCAAAGCTGGTACAGTATTTGAAAATCAGTCATAGTAACCCACCATATTCATAGTTAAACAAGAAAAATCATGACTGTGTCAATCAATGCAGAAAAAGCAGTTGACAAAATTCAATACCCATTCATGACTTTTTAAATCTCAGAAAAATGGGAATAGAGGGAAACTTCCTCTCTTTGATAAAGAACGTCTACAACACCCTGCAGCTAATATTATACTTAATAGTGAATGAATGAATGAATGAAAGATGTCTACTTTCACATTAACACAGTGCTGGAAGTTCTGGCTAGTACGATAAGGCAAGAAAGGGGGATGAAAGGCACATAGACCAGAGAAGAAAAAATAAAACTATCCCTATTTGCAGATAGCATGATGGTCTATCTATAAAACCCCAAACAAACTGAAGGAAAAAGAAAATCCTCAAACTAAGTGAGTACAGTGGTCACCAGATATAAAACAAACATAGAGAAATCAGTCATACTGCTATATACTAGCAATAAACACATAGACCCTGAAATTTACAATTCTATTCAATTTACAATCAGTCAAAAAAAAACTTAAATATAAATGTTAAGAAAACATGTACAGGACTGTATGACAGAAACTACAAAATGCCGATGAAGGAAATCAAAGATAATTTCAATAAACAGAGAAATATATGGTGTTGATGGATTAGAAACTCAAATGGTAAGGATGCCAACTCTCCCCAAAATTGATTTAACACAGATTTAACACAATTCCCAACATAACCTCAGAAAGGCCTTTTGTAGATAAAACAAGATCATTCAAAAATGTATGTGAAAAGATCAAAGAAGTAGAATAGCTACAATTTTGAAAAAGAAGAATAAGGTGAGAGAAATCAGTGCCCAATTTCAAGACTCTTGTAACTCTTGTAACTACAGTGACAGGCTGTATGGTAATGAAGGGACAGACACGCACACCAGTGGAACAGAATGGAATGTCTAGAAGTCGACCCACACAAATATGTCCAGCCGGCTTTCAACAAAGTGGCAAAAGAAATTTAATGGTATAAAGATAGTTTATCAGCAAATGGTGCTGGGGCAATTAGACATCCAAAAATTGGCCAAAAAATTGAACCTACATTAAGTCTTACACCTTCTACAAAAATTAATTCAAAATATGGCATGGACTTAAAATTTAAAGTGTAAAACTATAAAACTTTCAGGAAAAACATAAGAGGAAGTATTCATGAATACTAGAATTCAGCAAAGAGTTCTTAAACTTGGTTGCAAAAGCACAGTTAACAAAAGAAAAAATTGATGTTAGACTTTATCAATATTAAAATTTTTCTCTGTGAAAGACACTGATAAAGGATGAATAGACAAGCTGAAGACTGGGAGAAAATATTTTCAAGCCACACATCTGACAAGGGACATATAAAGAATAGGGAGAGAAAATATTAAGAACTCTCAAGGTTTAGCAGTGAAATAGAAAAAAATCCATCAGAACATGGGCCAAAGGTACAAAGAGGCCTTTCACCAAAGAAGGTACACAGATGGCAAATAACATGAAAAATATATGGATGGATGGCAAAAAGAAAATCAGCATCAGTAGCCAGTAGGGAAATGCAAATGAAACTTTAAGGTATCATTGCACACCTATCAGAATGGCTAAACTGGAAAAAAATAATGAGAACACTAAATGCTGGTGAGGATGCCAAGAAAATGGACCATCAGACGTTGCTGCTGAGACTGTAAAATGATAGCAATTATTGAAAACAGTTTGAGAACGGAAAAACTAAACATGCAACTACCATACAACTTAGCAATTGCTCTCCTGGGCATTTATTCTCTAGTAATGAAGATTTATGTTCACACAAAAACCTGTACAGGAATATACAACTTTATTCATAATAGCCCAAAACTGGAATAACTCAGATGATCTTCACTGGGTGAACAGCTGACTGAACTGTAGGATATTTATCACATGGAACACTGTTCAGCAGTGAAAAGGAATACACTACTGACACACAGAAGAGCTTGTATGACTCTCTAGAGAAGTATTCTGAGTGAAAAAAAGTCACACACCATATGCTTCCATTTACAACATTCTTGAAATGACAAAATTATAGAAATGGAGGCAGATGAGTATTGCCCCCTTTCAGGTGGGTGCACAGGAGAGGGTAATAGGTATGTTGTGGTGATGGAACATCCCCGGTTTTGTGTCGGTGTCAATATCCTATTCATAATATTTGTTCTATAAATGTACACGATGTTACCATTGGGGGAGACTGGATCCTGGTTGTGTGGAATCTCTCTGCATTATCTTTTACAAGTGCGCCTGAAACTACAATCATCTCACAATAAAAAGTTTCATTTTTAAAAAGTTGGTGACAATTCATTGGTACCCAAAACTAACGGGAATACAGAAAAAAAGTTGTCATTCTTACTGCTTCCTATCTATTCGTTCCTGCAGTTGGAATGAGTTCATCCTTCACGAACAATCTGCAAAGCTATTGTGCAGATCACTTACGTGGGCACTAAACACCGTCTTCTTTCCTCCCCACGGTAGAATGAACTCCCTGGTTTAGAGATCATATAAAGTCGGAAAAACCGGCAGTACAGATAAGAGCCAAACATGAGCCAGAGTTTTGACGTGCCTTCCAAATCTGTGTGACTTTGAATGGGTCACTGAGCCTCTTTGGACTTTATTTCTCTGCCTGTGACATGTACCTGAATGTTGCCATTGCATGAAATACCAAAGTGTGTGGAATTTACATGTTATACCACTACAGAGAGACACGGACCTGTTCTACGCCTCCTTCGTAATGACTCGTTAGTCAGAGAAGTACTGATCTGTTTCCCTTTCCCTTCTCCTTATGTCAAGTTTCCGTAAGTTGGGGTATGAGTGGGGATTTGAAAATATGAGTAAATGTAGTAACCACATGGCTTTTTCATGTGAAACCTTCATAAGAGTGTATATCAATAATACCTTAATAAAAAATAAAAAAATAAAATAAAGAGTTTCCATAAGTAAGTCATGGTCTCTGCTCCTTGACTGAGCCCCACTCCGTGCCTCTGGCAGGACTTCAGGCCTTTGCTGGAACCAGTGCCAACGTCCCCACCGTGCTGGTCTCACAGCGACAGATGCTGATGCAAATGACCTCTGGTAAGAAGTGGAGCTGATGAGCCCATCGCAAAGATGAGCACAGCCGCAGTAATAACACTCACCATGCAGGGTATTCACTGCGTGATAAACTCTAGTTTAAGAGCTTTATAGAATTTGATTTTCAAAAACACCCTAAAGCAATGAATGTCAGTGTCCCCAGTTTCAAATCTGGACATAAAAACCTAAGTGGCCGCCCTGTGCCCAGAGGGATGCCGTACCTGCTGAGGGATGCAGGGGCGCGGAGGCCGCTCTCCCGCCGCGGGAGTGCTGACGAGGGTGGGGCTGCGCCCAGTCAGATAGCCCGGCGTCAAAGACCCCAGGGATGCTGGGGCAGCCCAGGAGGGACCCACACTACACCGGGAGTGCCTCCCACTCACTGGGGGTCACTCGCCAGAGTCGCTCTGGGCCCTATGGCATCCACTGCTAATTCCAAGGACTCTTTCTTTGTATCCACGTATTCATTTAAATGCAATATTCCATTTTATTTTTTCTATGACCTAAATAAACAAAGGTTCACTGTCAACATTCAAAGTCAATTATGTCACCCCCTGCTAGGGAAGGTTTTAACCCTACTGTTCACTCTACTCTGATTTTAAATGACTCAACAGCAGGATTTTGCCAATACCCTTTGAAAGTTATTCCCTGGTGGCCGATAGAAAGTGTAAGGAACAGGTCAAATCCTTTGTCTATGCTCGGCTCTTTATTTGCAACCAAACTCCCTCGGGCTACAACACCTGATTCCCAGAATCACATCACGGAGAGGTTCCAATGTAGTCATCTGGCCCACTGGCGAGACTGTGTCCCAGTGCGGGGCCCTGGGAACACTGCCCTGGGGGCCAGTATGGCTCACCCGAAGGGCAGAGGGCATTCTCGGGCAGGGCTGTGCATCTCTGACATGTCCAGGGTCGAGGCTGTGCCACACAAGCAGAACAGCACATAGACAGAAATAAGTAACTGAGTCAGCAATGGGGGAGCAAGAAGGACCGAAGGGGCTCAGTCACAGATGCAGATTCATTCATCCCACACTCAGGGTCTGGAAGCTGCAAAAGTCTGAGTCAAGCTTGCTTTGTGGTTCTGTAGGAGGCAAATGTGACATTTAAGTGATCCATTCCATTAATATTGTAACATTTTGTCAATCTGGAATGCATTTTAATCAAAAGCCCCCCTTGAAATGGTCTCCTTTGTTGTATTTTCTTGTTGGCTCATTTTATCAACATCTGCTATGTTTAGACAGTGTGAATTAAAACTGAGGAATGCTGTTTGTACTCAGCTACTTCTGTTAGGAGTGTAACATCCCAAGATTGGCAGTGTTTATGTAAATCAGTGTGGCTGACACAGCCATCATAAACAAATGAGGAAAATATAACAAACACATTGTTCATGCAGGAAATGTTTGTTTTGAGAGTTGGCTTTGGTCTCACCAGATTGATGAAGAGTTGCTGATACTGCAGATCTGCCCTGCACACCAGGCTGCCTCCGCAGGCGGCCCAGGGGAGGCCACCCTCCCTGTGGCCGGCCAGCAGAACCAGGGCCTCAAGCCTCACCCATGGCTAACAAAGAGGGGCTGCAGCTCACCAGCTGGAGCCCGACTAGCTACACGGATTTGGACACCACGTGGTGCCATAGATCCAACTAGACCACAGGACTCAGCCAACTACACACCATCACAGGACACTTAAAATGGACAAGGATTCAGCAAGGCCACTACATCTTTACGTCCTAATTCTCATTCAGAAAACAGGGCTGATAGGGAAATAATCATGCACATGCGCCAAGACACACATGCATTGCTGTTCATATACACAAAGGCCAGGAACAACCTGCAGTCCAACAGTTGGGAAGTGGTTATACAGACATCAGTATATCCAAACCATGTCAGGTCACATAGTTGTGAAAGAGCATAAGATCTCACTGCACCACACTGCATCACACCTCATTGCACTGCAATTACTGTACTGCACTACACTGCAGGTACTACACTGCACTGCACCTCACTGCACCACAGCGTAATTACTGTACTGTGCTACACTGCAGGTACTGCACTGCACTGCACCTCACTGCACCACAACGTAATTACTGTACTGCGCTACA